>CM036774.1:25856790-26276790 GCA_020796225.1 Arion vulgaris | reverse complement strand
ACACAAATCACAAAGAATGGTTAACAAGTGGTCGATATGGAGGTTCAAAGAAGAAGTACCCACAACCTCTTGATCCCAGTCAATAATTCAACACGAATCCGTTCCATATCCTGTAAGACTACTTACTAGATCAGTTTCCAAAGTGGCGTCCCTCCCAAAGTGGGCGGTCCCCCAGTGGGCGCTGGAGTCTTCCATGTGGCGATAGTGGGTTCAGAAGCATTTGAAGGTTTTTTTCATGATTTTGCGATTAATAATCATAAAAATTGAATTCTGCATTTTAATTCATCTTATGCCCATCTTACACCATCCATTTTTTCATCAATTTTCTATTTCATGTATATAATCATTTGAAAATTAATCATGTATGACAGAAATATATATCAATTTTCTATGTCAAAGTGAAAATAGAGCATATATATGTGTGTGTGTGTGTGTGTGTGTGTGTGTGTGTGTGTGTGTGTGTGTGTGTGTGTGGTTACAAACTATTATAATGGGGAAGGGGAGCGTTACAAAGTTTATGTCATGCAAAGTGGGAGGTGGGTTGAAAAAGTTTGAGAATCTATGTACTAGCAGATTTTCCACGTAAGCGTCGCTTCCAGTTTAAACCCATTTACAACAACCGTTTGTTTAGAATATATTTGGTTATTTCCCCTTTGTCCAGACTGGATTATCGAAAACTCGTTCAGAGATTGACTCCTCACGTTGAATTCTCTCACTATTATAACCTGTTGACGTATTGCAATAACATTTTTACAAAGTCTTATATTTTCCATGACCGTAAAAATATTTATGATCTATAACTTCACAGACAACATAAATTTCTCATATTCTTTTGATGTTTTGAAATATTACAAAAACATGCAACCATTTTTGTGTGTTTTTACAGTACGGCGCATTATTAGTTCGTCAATTTGATTCAGAGGTGTATCTCTCTCTACATCATAGAACAGGAATGAAATCTCTCATTTCATATATGACTGTTGGGTCACTGATGGCAAAGTTAATAACACTCTGCGATAGTGATCGCAAGTCATTAAATTCCTGGATCGAGCCCAGCTTGACATCATTTTTTTTTAAAGTGTCGGCATACTCACAGTACGCTATTGGACTTTATGATCTGCATTACATGTAGATTTAAAGTCGAAGTAAAACTCGACTAAATGACAAGGGACACTAGTGATAAGGAAGTATGTCTTCACGCAAAAATCAGTCAAAGCGCCATATTAGGCGCCATGACAACAGCTGAATTCATAGCGGGTGTACTAAAAAAAGTATGTATCTCTCTCTCGCGATCACCGCCAAGACCGATGTACCAGACCTCCCCATGAATTATATTCATGTGGAAATCTGATTCATGCAGCCTTAGCATTGGTGTGCTTTACGTCACATCTTCAGCGCCATTTGGAGCTCTGGTGCTTATCCTTCGCGATGTGTCCGGTTTCATCCAGCGTTTACTCGGTTCGCTCTCCGTTCTGTAGCTATCTAGTGTGAGGTAGCTAGCCCCATTCCTACATCCTTAGTCGCCTCTTACAACATGCGTGGCAGATAACAGTGGTTCTATTCTTTACACCCCAATTTGGTCCCCAGTAACCACTCGGGCGAAAAAGTATATATGTACCTTTGTCCTCTACGGCAACCTTTGGTCGTGTGCTTAATCAACTGTAGACTATAAACTGGCAATGAGAATAATGAGATTTAAGAACACCTCCGGAAAAGCAGCGGAGGCAATGAATATGATCAATAAATGGACATTGCACAAGTATTAGGGCTTCCAAAATACCAGATTGGAACCACAATAAACTAGACAGCCAGCTTCAGCAGTCAGTCAAGTTTAGAGAAAACCTTAGTTTTCAGGTCTACTGGGTGTGATCACATGTTGCTTCTCAAATCATCCAGGAAAAGACAGTCTAACAGAGAACATGCTCTAGTGTATGTCCCGCCTGTTGACACTAACAGAAAGCTGTTTGACTTATTCCTAGTCTATGTAAGTGTCTGTTGAGTATCCAATGCCCGGTACTTCGGCGAAATACAGGGTGTTGAAGATAAAAGTAGCCTATCAATGGAGCTAATCTGGCATATATTTATGAAAATGAGAAGGTTCAATTATGACGTAGTATAGGTCAAGGTTGTGTGACGGTGTGTAATTGTAGTGCGGAAGGGACGATAAACCAATGTGACATAGGACGAGCTAGTCAAAACCGGTTTAAATAGTAAATATACACAACGGCAATAAGTAACTGGCAACTTTCGATTTGTCAATGGTGCTGCTTTTATCTTGAACACCCTGTATAATGACATATTCTAATCTTTGTTAGAATAAGATAAAGAACAGTAACGAAGCAGATGAATGAATCTTGTTGCCACAATATTGTTGATTACAATTTGACTATCTCATTTCAAATGTAGTTGTTGCCCGCCTGCCCAGCGTGTTCGTAGCGCGTTGGACTGCGGGTGACAAGTCCTCTATGAGTGCGGGTTCAATTCCGCGGACTGGCAGAAAATCCACAGCTTCTCCAGATTGACGGTGTTCGTGGCACCGAACCGAAGAGTTACGATGTCCATGGTACCGAGCCGAAGAGCTGAAAGCTCAAGTGCTTCTGGATCGGAAAAAAATGTAGTTGTACTTTGAATTTGTTAAGAGCAACATCATGATTGTTTAAAATCTCACGACTAATAACATCTTTATCACACACACACACACACACACACACACACACACACACACACACACACACACAAAATAGGTCTAAATGAATAGGTTATTCTTCATTAAACAGGGTTTTCTGATATGGCCCCGTCCCTATCGGGAAAAATGGCCTGCCGAGAGGGTTGCACGAAGCACGAACTCCGTAGCTCCAGGAACAATCCTAAGGGATCTCATGATGAAAATTGCATAGTGACTAGCCCGTGTGGTTACCGGGGCCCAAATTTGGGGTGTAAAGAATAGAACCACTGTTACCTGCCACGCATGTCGTAAGAGGCGACTAAGGAGGTTTGGCTGAAATCGGATGCAGTGTCCTAAACGTGTAGAAGTCTATGCGTTTAGGGGCCTACTAAACCAATGTGCAACGTATACACGTTCTTGGCAAAGATCAAACATATCACAAAGAGTGATTAAAATTGTTGGTAAAGAACGAACACAAAGAAGAAGAAGAAGAAGACGTAGTGACTTGGTCCGGATTGGAACACACAACCTGAGAACGCAGGCAAACGTCGCTCTAGAGATCCATCACATCATCAAAATCATCAACTTTTCTTCTTTTGCTTGCTTGTCTACAGCCGTTTTATGTTGAGGAATTTGTTTATCAACTGAGAACAAGATGTGATATCTACATACCTAGCGCCTGCTGCTGTGTTCTCTTTTTGAGGTCGTAGATGTCGTTGTATAAACATAACCTCTCTTAGCTTCACCGCAGACATGTCTGTACAATATTCAAGTTATATTTGGCACTGATAACAAGGGAGAAATATTATGTTGAACAATGCTATTTTAGTGTTCATGGTGACATGTTTGCATGTTTAAATTGGCGTTATATTTATCCTATTATTTGATATGCTTTATTGCATCTATGTTGGATTTCGTTAGTTAGTCTTCCGTTTTCTGACAAAATTCTCCCTAGCTATGTTAAAGTCTTTGACGCCCGAGTGGTTACCGGGCCCAAATTTAGGGTGTAAAGAATAGAACCACTGTTACCTGCCACGCATGTCGTAAGAGGCGATTAATGAGGTTTGGCTGAAATCGGATGCACGTGTCCTAAACGTGTAGAAGTCTATGCGTTTAGGGGCCTACCAAACCAATGTGCAACGTATACACGTTCTTGGCAAAGATCAAACACATCACAAAGAGTGATTAAAATTGGTCGTAAAGAACGAACGCAAAGAAGAAGAAGAAAGTTTTTGACTTGTTTTAATATAATTTATGTTCGTAGAATTATGAATAAAATATCAATAATACTCAATAAAAACCAACATATCAACACTAGATAGTACTTACCTCTGTAGACTGCAGTGTACCACCCTCTCGTAAGTGAGATGAATGTATATCCCCCATTCCAAGGTTTGAATACTTTCACTTTCTAGAACAGTTAACTGAAACTAGTCCTCGGCATTCAATAACATACGTCCTCCATGTTCTTGTGGTAAGAGATACGCCTCGATATTGTTTGTCAGGACTTACACTTTCAACTATACACCAGAGTCTTATTTGGCTATATTATGACGTATGTATTGACCGTCACAATGTTAATATGTAAACATAGTTGACCTTAGTAAGTCACTGCTAGGTCAGAGGGCACTAAATGCTAGAAGATGATACAATCTGGGACTAGTTTCAGCTGGTCTATGGTAGTACACTCAACATCTATTTATCCAAATAATATCACACGGGCGGAGTAGGACTGCCCACAGCAGACTTTGAGTTGTCTAACAAGTCAGAATGAGCATGCGAGTTTTGTCTTAACAAAGTCAAAATGAGCATGCGAGTTTTGTCTTAACAAAGTCAGAATGAGCAGCAGTTTCTAACAAAGTCAGAATGAGAATGCGAGTTTTGTACTATTAGCAACTGATATGAACGTTTTATGTTTACCTCAGCAACATTTATGACAGCATAGAACACCAGCAACAGCGATGACCAATAACAACACACGACACCAACATAACAACAACAGCAACGACACCAACATAACAACACCACAGCAACAGCGACCACATACACACCAGCACGACCCAACATACACACCAGCAACGCACCAACAACACAGCAACGACACAACTAACACACCAGCACGCACCAACATACAACGGCACGACACCACATACACACCAACGCACCAACAACACACAGACGACCACATCACCAGCAACGACACCAACTACACCAGCACGACACCGCAAACAGCACCAGCACGACACCAACATACAACACCAGCAACGCAATACAATCCAGCAACGAGCACCAACACAGCACCAGCAACGACCAACATAACAACACCAGCAAAGACACCAACATAACACACAGCAACGACACAACATACAACCACAAGATCAACATAACAACCAGACGACACCAACATACAACAGACACAGCTCAAACCTGACGCTAACGTCCAAGCAGACACAACGCTAGGGAACAATCTATCAAAGATCACAAAATGTGTCTTAGAAGAACGAAAGTGCAGTAGTTGACAATTTTCAAACGCAAACCTGTCACCAAGGATACTAAAACTAAGAGATTGTTCAATACAACCTTCTCCCAACATTCAGATCAGCTCAAACCTGACGCTAACGTGCCAAGCAGTGTCTTCCGTCTGCTCTTCTCGGTTTGAAGCTGACAAGTTCTTACGTCTCAAAGTGAACACAGGGCCTACATTTATCCTCCGTCTCCGATAGGACTAGAACTCTATCTCACCTACACTGAGATCAGGGATCTCTGAGAAAATATCCAGATGGCTCCACAAGGAAGCGAACCGAGTACCTTCGTCACTAGAGGCGAGCATCGAACCACTACGCCACAGAGACACCCCCTTCCCCCTACGGTACTGCGTAAGATGATAATGTGACAATAGTTTCTTCTCATGCGAGGACAAGACAAGAAAATAGAAGAGATGGGCGGGTATATGTTAGAAGAAGGGATTGAACGTGCAGAGAATGGAGGACACAGTCAAGAAAGGATTGAACGGACAGAGAATGGAGGACACAGTCAAGAAAGGATTGAACATGCAGAGAATGGAGGACACAGTCAAGAAAGGATTGAACATGCAGAGAATGGAGGACACAGTCAAGAAATGATTGAACATGCAGAGAATGGAGGACACAGTCAAGAAGGGATTGAACATGCAGAGAATGGAGACACATCAAGAAGGGATTGAACATGCAGAGAATGGAGGACACAGTCAAGAAAGGATTGAACATGCAGAGAATGGAGGACACAGTCAAGAAAGGATTGAACATGCAGAGAATGGAGGACACAGTCAAGAAAGGATTGAACATGCAGAGAATGGAGGACACAGTCAAGAAAGGATTGAACATGCAGAGAATGGAGGACACAGTCAAGAAAGGATTGAACATGCAGAGAATGGAGGACACAGTCAAGAAATGATTGAACATGCAGAGAATGGAGGACACAGTCAAGAAAGGATTGAACATGCAGAGAATGGAGGACACAGTCAAGAAAGGATTGAACATGCAGAGAATGGAGGACACAGTCAAGAAAGGATTGAACATGCAGAGAATGGAGGACACAGTCAAGAAAGGATTGAACATCAGAAATGGAGGACACAGTCAAGAATGGAGGACACAGTCAAGAATGGAGGACACAGTCAAGAATGGAGGACACAGTCAACTAATCGATCCAGTAGTTGTTAGCTAAGTCTAAAAACAAACATTTATTTTTGGATAATCTTTATTCTGGTCGTGACATGCATTAAGTCACATACTAGTCACATACTAGTCACATACTAGTCACATACTAGTCACATACTTAATACTAGTCACATACTTAATACTAGTCACATACTAGTCACATACTAGTCACATACTAGTCACATACTTAATACTAGTCACATACTAGTCACATATTTAATACTAGTCACATACTAGTCACATATTTAATACTAGTCACATACTAGTCACTGATCTCCTTGAAGTCCAAGGCTATGGCTGGACTGGATCACGTTCTTAATCTTATCTGTAGGTACTGTTGACCGATATCAATGCCTACACAATCCAGCCTTGTCAGAGAGGCGTACAAGCTTTAGACATCAAACTTCCGTGTGTTGCTGGGGTCTATAAGGAAGCAAAGAATATAACACTGCGACCTACAGGCATTTGTAAGATTCGACTGGAGTAAGGGCCTTAGAAGCTACCTAGTAAATACAAAGCGTAGCAGAAATTGGATGTGCTGCTATTGTAATAATCACAATATAGATGAGACTGCAGTAAAACTATTTGATTGTTCGTTTGCTTGATAAAGGCCTTGTTGGTCGAAACGTTGCTGTATATTGTCATTGTTTTGTAATTTGTAAAACTACAGTACTTTGTTATTACGTGTCTAGCCTACTTGTAGGCGCATAACTGGCACACCGTACGATCGTTCTTAGGTTGACATACACATTACAAAGAGTGGTTTAACAAATCTGAAGACACATAATCGCATAAGCCAACCGATTGTTAAGATACTTACAGATGTTTTCCTTCAAATTCACTTGGCGTTCTTCATGTTTCCAGACAGACGGACTTGTCTATCACCCTAATTAGACGTTCTAGTAGCTCACTTAATTCTTCACCCGCACAAGCAAATGTGTGATCTTCAAGTCTTACCTGTACATATTATTTCTATTTACTAAATGTCCATGATATGTTTACTTATAACAACATTAGCTAAATCTAACCCTGGGGCAGGCGAACACTCTTCAAACATTTCAAACATCTACATTTTTCTAGTATACTTCACTTGTACATGCAACAATCAAACTCGCCGTTATTCCACGTAAACCTTCTGATTCCTCATCAACCTTTCAAGTAGAGACAGGTGAGGGTGTTAGCACTAGGTAAGAATAGAACAGGTGATCAAGGTGTAGACATAACAATAAATGAACATCAGTTCAAAATAATAAAATAGTGAATATATATATTTTGTACGAATTCCTGGAACGGTCTGTTTTATATGGATTCTATTAGTATATATATTTCTATTAGTATGTAGTGAAGTGCATATATATTTCTATTAGTATGTAGTGAAGAGAATACATATTTCTATTAGTATGTAGTGAAGAGCATATATATTTCTATTAGTATGTAGTGAAGAGCATACATATTTCTATTAGTATGTAGTGAAGAGCATATATATTTCTATTAGTATGTAGTGAAGTGCATACATATTTCTATTAGCATATATATTTCTATTAGTATGTAGTGAAGAGCATATATATTTCTATTAGTATGTAGTGAAGAGCATAATATTTCTATTAGTATGTAGTGAAGAGCATATATATTTCTATTAGTATATAGTGAAGAGCATATATATTTCTATTAGTATGTAGTGAAGAGAATATATATTTCTATTAGTATGTAGTGAAGAGAATACATATTTCTATTAGTTATGTAGTAAGAGAATATATATTTCTATTAGTATGTAGTGAAGAGAATATATATTTCTATTAGTATGTAGTGAAGAGAATACATATTTCTATTAGTATGTAGTGAAGAGAATATATATTATATTAGTATGTAGTGAAGAGAATACATATTTCTATTAGTATGTAGTGAAGAGAATATATATTATATTAGTATGTAGTGAAGTGCATACATATTTCTATTAGTATGTAGTGAAGAGCATATATATTTCTATTAGTATGTAGTGAAGAGAATATATATTTCTATTAGTATGTAGTGAAGAGAATACATATTTCTATTAGTATGTAGTGAAGAGCATATATATTTCTATTAGTATGTAGTGAAGAGCATATATATTTCTATTAGTATGTAGTGAAGTGCATACATATTTCTATTAGTATGTAGTGAAGAGCATATATATTTCTATTAGTATGTAGTGAAGACATTATTATTTCTATTAGTATGTAGTGAAGAGAATACATATTTCTATTAGTATGTAGTGAAGAGCATATAATTTCTATTAGGTATGTGTGAAGAGCATATATATTTCTATTAGTATGTAGTGAAGAGAATACTATTTCTATTGTATGTATGAAGCATACATATTTCTATTAGTATGTAGTGAAGAGAATACATATTTCTATTAGTATGTAGTGAAGAGCATACATATTTCTATTAGTATGTAGTGAAGAGCATATATATTTCTATTAGTATGTAGTGAAGAGAATACATATTTCTATTAGTATGTAGTAGAAGGCATACATATTTCTATTAGTATGTATGAAGAGCATATATTTTCTATTAGTATGTAGTGAAGAGCATATATATTTCTATTAGTATGTAGTGAAGAGAATATATATTTCTATTAGTATGTAGTGAAGAGCATACATATTTCTATTAGTATGTAGTGAAGAGAATACATATTTCTATTAGTATGTAGTGAAGAGCATACATATTTCTATTAGTATGTAGTGAAGAGAATACATATTTCTATTAGTATGTAGTGAAGTGCATATATATTTCTATTAGTATGTAGTGAAGAGCATATATATTTCTATTAGTATGTAGTGAAGAGAATACATATTTCTATTAGTATGTAGTGAAGAGCATATATATTTCTATTAGTATGTATGAAGAGCAATATATTTCTATTAGTATGTAGTGAAGAGAATACATATTCTATTAGTATGTAGTGAAGTGCATACATATTTCTATTAGTATATATATTTCTATTAGTATGTAGTGAAGTGCATATATATTTCTATTAGTATGTAGTGAAGTGCATATATATTTCTATTAGTATGTAGTGAAGAGCATATATATTTCTATTAGTATGTAGTGAAGTGCATATATATTTCTATTAGTATGTAGTGAAGTGCATATATATTTCTATTAGTATATATATTTCTATTAGTATGTAGTAGTCATATATATTTCTATTAGTATGTAGTGAAGGCATATATATTTCTATTAGTATGTAGTGAAGAGCATATATATTTCTATTAGTATGTAGTGAAGAGAATACATATTCTATTAGTATGTAGTGAAGTGCATACATATTTCTATTAGTATATATATTTCTATTAGTATGTAGTGAAGAGCATATATATTTCTATTAGTATGTAGTGAAGAGCATATATATTTCTATTAGTATGTAGTGAAGAGCATATATATTTCTATTAGTATGTAGTGAAGAGCATATATATTTCTATTAGTATGTAGTGAAGTGCATATATATTTCTATTAGTATGTAGTGAAGTGCATATATATTTCTATTAGTATGTAGTGAAGAGATATATATTTCATTAGTATATATATTTCTATTAGTATGTAGTGAAGTGCATATATATTTCTATTAGTATGTAGTGAAGAGAATACATATTCTATTAGTATGTAGTGAAGTGCATATATATTTCTATTAGTATATATATTTCTATTAGTATATAGTGAAGAGCATATATATTTCTATTAGTATGTAGTGAAGAGAATATATATTATATTAGTATGTAGTGAAACATATATATTTCTATTAGTATGTAGTGAAGTATACAATTTCTATTAGTATGTAGAAGTGCATATATATTTCTATTAGTATATATATTTCTATTAGTATGTAGTGAAGTGCATATATATTTCTATTAGTATATATATTTCTATTAGTATGTAGTGAAGTGAATATATATTTCTATTAGTATGCTAGTGAAGAGATATAATTTCTATTAGTATGTAGTGAAGAGCATACATATTCTATTAGTGATGTATGAAGGCATAATATTTCTATTAGTATGTAGAGAATACATATTCTATTAGTATGTAGTGAAGAGATACATATTCCCAGCGGCAACTGTATGGAATCATCCTCCTTGACAAGGCAGTGGTAAATATATATCTGATTTTGAATATAAGTGTTACAGAAGAGTCCTTCGTATATTATGGACATAGAAGACAAGAAATATACATATCCAAAAGGAACTCAAAATGGAAGAAAACATGCTGATGCTACAAATAAGAATGACAAAAATTGCAGAATTGTGGACATATAAAGAACACGTAGTGTTGGAGAAGACTATCATAGAAGAGACATCCTGGCATATAGAAGACATCCTGGCATATAGGAGACATCCTGGCATATAGAAGACATCCTGGCATATAGAAGACATCCTGGCATATAGAAGACATCCTGGCATATAGAAGACATCCTGGCATATAGAAGACATCCTGGCACTATAGAGACATCCTGGCATATAGGAGACATCCTGGCATATGAAGACATCTGGCATATAGAAGCATCCTGGCATATAGAAGACATCCTGGCATATAGGAGACATCCTGGCATATAGAAGACATCCTGGCATATAGAAGACATCCTGGCATATAGAAGACATCCTGGCATATAGAAGACATCCTGGCATATAGAAGACATCCTGGCATATAGAAGACATCCTGGCATATAGAAGACATCCTGGCATATAGGAGACATCCTGGCATATAGAAGACATCTGAGCATAAGAAGACATCCTGGCATATAGAAGACATCCTGGCATTAGAAGACATCCTGGCATATAGAAGACATCCTGGCTATGGAGACATCCTGGCATATGGAGACATCCTGGCATATAGGAGACATCCTGGCATATAGAAGACATCCTGGCATATAGAAGACATCCTGGCATATAGAAGACATCCTGGCATATAGAAGACATCCTGGCATATAGGAGACATCCTGGCATATAGAAGACATCCTGGCATATAGAAGACATCCTGGCATATAGAAGACATCCTGGCATATAGAAGACATCCTGGCATATAGAAGACATCCTGGCATATAGAAGACATCCTGGCATATAGAAGACATCCTGGCATATAGAAGACATCCTGGCATATATAAGACATCCTGGCATATAGAAGACATCCTGGCATATAGAAGACATCCTGGCATATAGAAGACATCCTGGCATATAGAAGACATCCTGGCATATAGAAGACATCCTGGCATATAGAAGACATCCTGGCATATAGAAGACATCCTGGCATATAGAGACATCTGGCATAGGAGAAGATGAAGACAACGGAGACGAGGAGTACAAAAGAAAAGATTGATTCAGGACGTAGCTTATGGTTTGAGCATGACCGTTACAGAGGCGGGACATATGTCCTATAAGAGAGAGAGAGAGAGAGAGATTCCGAAGGACTGTTAGGGTGGCAGAGTTCTGCCTAGGACAAGATATTTGATGAATGACCATACGAACCATCTAATAAGAGATTTACAATATATAAAAAGCTTAGGAATTGAAGTGAGATGCAGATTGTTCAAGAAAGAGACCCTGAAACGAACTTTGATGAGAGAGGCAAGAAATATCGGTCTCAGTTGAATACACGAGATTGGGCGAGTTGCCCAGGATAGAGTGGTATGAAGAAATAGCTTGCAGGCCTCATGAAACGTATAACGGTACGAGAGGAACTATTATTAAGGCAAACAGAAGCAATGAAGGATACAGCAAAACTTGATGAATTAACTTCATTGAATCTGGTTTCCCCACAAATCCCCGTTCACCTTCACGCAAATAGAATGCTACAGCGTGAATCTCGGTTCACCTTCGCAAATAGAATGCTACAGCGTGAATCTCGGTTCACCTTCGCACAAATAGAATGCTACAGCGTGAATCTCGGTTCACCTTCGCAAATAGAATGCTACAGCGTGAATCCCGGTTCAACTTCGCACAAATAGAATGCTACAGCGTGAATCTCGGTTCACCTTCGCAAATAGAATGCTACAGCGTGAATCCCGGTTCAACTTCGCACAAATAGAATGCTACAGCGTCAATCCCAGTTCAACTTCGCACAAATAGAATGCTACAGCGTGAATCCCGGTTCAACTTCGCACAAATAGAATGCTACAGCGTGAATCTCGGTTCACCTTCGCACAAATAGAATGCTACAGCGTGTTTATAAAGTCTCTGTGCAGTGAAATTTACGTCCAGGCGAGCTACGTCGCGAGATATGTAGTTTTCATAAAAGCCTTAAAAATTGTAACGTAGATTGTTATTATACATCTAGATACTGCTGCTCTTGGCTGGCTTGTATTGGGTAAAGTGTTATTATACATCTAGATACTGCTGCTCTTGGCTGGCTTGTATTGGGTAAAGTGTTATTATACATCTATATACTATTGCTCTTGGCTGGCGTGTATTGGGTAAAGTGTTATTATACATCTAGATACTACTGCTCTTGGCTGGCTTGTATTTGGTAACCTGGCTGTGTTAACACGACTTGTGAGTCTGGAAATTTCAGCACATATTGTCAATTGCTACTTCAGTATATTTGCTACCATTAGGAAAGACATGTTCTACCAAAAATACCCTCTTTTCAATTGTTAACATCATTTCCTTTCAATAATGAAATCGTGAATATAACAACAGCTTGTTAAGTATTGATGTACACAGGATTATGAAACTCAGAATATCTTGATGTAAATTTCCATCATTCATGACGTTATTACTAAAATCTTTTCAAAATTCACTGCACAGCCACTTTCTAAACAACATATATATGTGGAAAATATTGCACATAACACGACTCCATGGAATAGGTATCATGGACTCTGCTGCCTGCACCTGTGGGGCACCAAAGCATTTCACAGAGCACATCCTACAAGACTGCCTGAGCAGTGTGAGAATGGAAATCTGGCCCAACAGAAACAACCCTTCAAAACAAACTATGGGGGACCGGTGAAGATCTCAAGGGCACCGCCTTGTTTATGACACATACCGGAGTAGTCTCATAGCAGAAGTTGATGCCAGAAGAAGAAGAAGCAAATAGCAAGAACTCAGTAGATTCAAGCAACAATCCTACGGATCTCTGGTGGAAAATAAAAATGCAGTCGTGAATAGGACGGCACATTCAAGATTCAAACCTATTATCTTCAGAACACAAAACATAAACACTCACTTAGCCACAATGACCACCCCACCCACCCCCAACCTCCACAATGTAGCACAGAAAGATGCAGTACTAAATGATGAAAAATCGTGGCAAATCCTTTACAGGACGTCACCACTTATACGTTCAGTAGTTTGCTATTGCTTTCTGAACCGTGATTTCTTTTTTTTTACAGATCGTAAAAATCCAAGGTGACGAATTTGTTGCCAAACTTACCCGCCGCGGAGTTTGAACCAGGTACGCTTGGGGTGTGATCGAGCTTACTACCGCTCGACGCTACAGACGCTAACAGTATATGAGGCGCTAGGTAATATATTGTGAGTTTGCTATGGTCGACCAGAGAATGCAGAGACAGATAAGATGACAACCGACATGTCTAACATGGGCACGTGCGTACATGAACGTGCTGGCAGGGGCGGAGTCCTCAACAATTCTTACATGTTGGCTAGATTAGACTTTTGTTGTTCGTGTTTATAAACTAGCTTTTGTAACCTTCTACATGGCTGCAGGGAGGATACGGTGCCTTATCTCTCTCTACCTCTCTCTCTACTCTCTATTTTCCCTCTGGTTCATACTCTACTCTTCTCTTTTTCTCTCACTATTATACATCATCATCATCATCATCAAATAGATTGTCCTGAGCAGAACTTTGCCACCCCAACAGTCCTCCAGAATTTCTCTCTCTCATAGGCCAGATGTCCTGCCTCTGCAGCCGTCATGTTCAAACCATCAGTTACATCCTGAATCCATCTTCTCCGTGGTCTTCCTCTTCTTCTCTTTGCTGGTATGCCTCCTTCCATGATGGTCTTCTCAGCCCTTCATTTCCTTGTATATGTCCAAAATATCTCAATTTTCTCTTTCTTATTTGTAGCATCAGCCAGTTTTCTTTGATTTTAAGTTCTTTCTGGATAGATCTATTTGTTCTCTTCTCTGTCCAAGATATACGAAGGACTCTTCTGTAACACTTATATTCGAAAGAACATATATGTTTTGTCCACTGCTTTATTAAATATCCATGCTTCACATCCATACGTTGCCACTGGGAATATGCATGCTCTTAGTATTCTGATCTTTGTTTTCTTATCAGTTCCGTTCCATATTGTTGTTTAATTTTTTTGTAAGACCATGTGTGATCTTCTTTTAAGTTCCTTCATCCCATTTCCATCTGTTGTTAGCAGTGAACCAAGATATTCAAAACTGTTCACATTTCCATCTGTTGTTACCAGTGAACCAAGATATTCAAAACTGTTCACATTTTCTACTTTCTCTCCGTTGATAAAAATATCATTTGTCATGTTCGTTTTATCTGTTGTCATTATTTTTGTTTTTGTCACATTGAGATATAGATTTTGTTTTTATCTTTCACTTCTAATAATTTCTCAATCCATTTTTGTGACTATTATACATAACATCCAAATACTGATATTTTCTTAAGATTCTCTCTATCCCTCTTGTGTGTATATAGTTGATGCGTTGTGATCAGAGTACTACAGGCGAGCAAGTGCCGTCAAATGTTCTTCTTCTTTGCGTTCGTTCTTTATGACCAATTTTAATCATTCTTTGTGATATGTTTGATCTTTGCCAAGAACGTGTATACGTTGCACATTGATTTGGTAGGCCCCTAAACGCATAGACTTCACACGTTTAGGACACGTGCATCCGATTTCATCCAAACCTCCTTATTCGCCTCTTATAACATGCGTGGCAGGTAACATTGGTTCTATTCTTGACACCCCAAATTTGGGCCCCAGTAACCACTCGGCACGTCAAATGTTGATTTGTATGAATAAATCATAGAGGACTTCTTCTTCAAACGCTCCATATCGACAACTTGTTAACTAATCTTTTTGATTTGTATGTGATCCGAGCCTAAGAGCGATTGTACGTTGTGCCAGTTACGCGGATACAAGTAGGTCAGTACACCAGATTTCTGCGACGATTTTTACATCTGATTACGGCGAGAGCAAGGATTACAATAATCTAGTTTTCCTATGCCCCTACCTTCGTCGCCTCTTACGACATGCCTTGTAGGTCGCAGTGTTACTATTCTTTGCTCCCTTGATAATCCCAGTCGCCCGAGTTGTTACCGAGGCCCAAATTTGGGGTGTAAAGAATAGAACCACTGTTACCTGCCACGCATGTCGTAAGAGGCGAGTAGGGAGGTTTGGCTGAAATCGGATACACGTGTCCTAAACGTGTAGAAGTCTATGCGTTTAGGGGCCTACCAAACCAATGTGCAACGTATACACGTTCTTGGCAAAGATCAAACATATCACAAAGAGTGATTAAAATTGTTGGTAAAGAACGAACGCAAAGAAGAAGAAGATAGCACCAGCAAGACGCGAGCGAGAGACTACAACTTGGCGTGGAGTGCATACAACAACGGAATGTGAGTATATAATAATATACATCGCTAGTTGAATTATTGAACTACTGACCTCAAATTGACACAATTAAAGTTCAACAGCATACACTAGTTCCTGACATTTCAATCATTTATCTGAACAGACAGACATGGTACCGTCACAATACATATAGTCTGTCATTGTAATGTTGGCTACAACAGGAGAAAGTAATATTTACAACAGGAGTAAGTAATGTTGTCTACAACAGGAGAAAGTAATGTTGTCTACAACAGGAGAAAGTAATGTTGGCTACAACAGAAGAAATTAATGTTTACAACAGGAGAAAGTAATGTCTACAACAGGAGAAAGTAATGTTGTCTAGAACAGGAGAAAGTAATGTTGGCTACAACAGAAGAAAGTAATGATGTCTACAACAGGAGAAAGTAATGTTAGTTACAATAAGAGAAAGTTTGTAGCTGCAGCAGAAAGAATGTGGGGGAAGATGTGTGATGAATTTGGAGAAAGGAAAGTTGGTTGCATCAGGAGAAGTGAAACAACAACTATAATGACATTGTTAGATCGTGTATGTGTGTGCGTGTGTGTGTGAGAGAGAGAGAGAAAGAAGAGAGAGAGAAGAATGTAAAGTTTCATGAAATGTAGAAAACGACATCTTGAAGTGTGACAGAGAGACAAGATGGAAGTATATAGTTATAATTTTACTTGTCAAATGTTTTCACACTTCGCAGACGTAGACAAAGCAATTATAAAAACCAAACTTCGTCACCGTGAGAGTGAGAGAAGAGATGCCAGGCCCAGGGGCCATGGACGAGAGAATGTGCGGAACTGATGCTGCTGCTGCCATCAGCAGGCATTGATTAGCTGCGACTTGACAGCAAATGACGTCAAGGACAGTTAACAGTTTGTTTACTACGGATTGTGTGGTCTTCTCACACTTGCTCTCTCACACAAACACACACACATTCGCGCTCTCACACATACAAATAATAACATCATATCTACCTTCTCCCGTCCCGCACCAGGGCCTTGTCGTGCTATGATACAGAGAGGCGGCCGCATCAGGTGGCACCGTAAAGGGGGCGACATAAGCAGTAAAATCACAATTACAATGTAAGGTTATTTGAAGGGAAAACCATTTAAAGGGCGGCATTTTGAAGACTTGCATCATACTGAGAAAATATACCGCAAGGCCCCCCACACACACATCAGCTACCTTCCCTTATAGTCCCTCACACATCCCACATATAATAGCAGAGATATACACTTACGTGATTTGTCCGGAGTGATATGATGATAGTCTTCATATAACTTATAACTGATCTAAACTTGTTTCAATCTATCTTTCTACATACATACATACATCATACGAGTGGTTACTCGGGAACCAAATCAGGGGTGTAAAGAATGGAACCACTGTTACCTGCCACATATGTCGTAAGAGGCGATTAAGTAGGTCAGTCGTGGGGCTAGCTACCCCACCCCGTAAAAATCACCAGATGGCTACAGAAACCACAACCAGGACAAGAAAATGTCGAGATCTGGAAAAGATGGCCTTGGGAAAGAGAGCTTGGCAAATCTTGATTCCAGACCTATACCTCTCTAGGGGGTGAAAGATAGCGAAGATGACACCTAAACACGAGTTAGTTAATCTATCCAACTGAAATGAAAACCGTGGGCATATTCTTTCTAGAACCTAGTCATCAATCACAGTAAACAAAGTTGATTTTCTAGACACCTCTTATACGCTCAGTAGTTTGCTATTGCTTTCTGAGCGGTGGGGTCTATTCTTACCGTTTTCCAAACTGATTGCCGCGTAGTTTGAACCAGGTACGCTTGGATTGTGATCGAGCTTATTACCGCTTAAGCTACAGACGCCCAGGAGTGATCCAACCACACATACGATATATCTAAACTTGTGTAAGATCCAACTACACATACGATATATCTAAACGTGTACAAGATCCAACTACACATACGATATATCTAAACTTGTGTAAGATCCAACTACACATACGATATATCTAAACTGTGTAAGATCCCAAATACACATACGATATATCTAAACGTGTACAAGATCCCAAATACACATACGATATATCTAAACTGTGTAAGATCCAACTACACATACGATATATCTAAACTTGTGTAAGATCCAACTACACATACGATATATCTAAACTTGTACAAGATCCAACTACACATACGATATATCTAAACTTGTGTAAGATCCAACTACACATACGATATATCTAAACGTGTGCAAGATCCAACTACACATACGATATATCTAAACTTGTGTAAGATCCAACTACACATACGATATATCTAAACTTGTACAAGATCCAACTACACATACGATATATCTAAACTTGTGTAAGATCCAACTACACATACGATATATCTAAACGTGTACAAGATCCAACTACACATACGATATATCTAAACGTGTACAAGATCCAACTACACATACGATATATCTAAACTTGTACAAGATCCAACTACACATACGATATATCTAAACGTGTGATCAATCAATATCCAACTACATACGATATATCTAAACTGTGCAAGATCCAACTACACATACGATATATCTAAACTTGCAGATCCAACTACACATACGATATATCTAAACTGTACAAGATCCAACTACACATACGATATATCTAAACTGTATAAGATCCAACTACACATACGATATATCTAAACGTTGAATCAATCAATATCCAACTACACATACGATATATCTAAACGTGTGCAAGATCCAACTACACATACGATATATCTAAACGTGTGATCAATCAAGATCCAACTACACATACGATATATCTAAACGTGTACAAGTCAATCAAGATCCAACTACACACAGACCGTGGCGACCAGCGACATAAGGCCGACTAATTCAGACGGTAAAATTAAAATTCCGTTTAATGGGGATGATTTTATAATGTTTGATAGAACAATGTAAGGTTTTCTGCAATATTACACAATTCTACACGTCCATGGTTATTTATTGATAAAAAATATTAATAATACTGATATTCTTAGCTTTAACTGACTTGTTACATAATATAACTGATTTAGCATGTAATATCTGATATTCTCTTATTGTTAAACTGAACTTGTAACATAATATAACCTTGATTTAGTCTGTTGTGTTGTTTTTAACATGAATTTCTCTTTACCTAACAATACCGGAATGAGAGGTCCCGTGACGGTTGTGGTCTGATTTCCGAGAATATGTACCTGAGCCCGCCGGTCTTATGTTATGGGTGGCCACGACACAGACATACCTAACTGCATGTGATCTCGTTTGCTCAAATGCTCTCACAATCAAGGGCATATTTCACAGTTCAGTTGTGTAAGACTAAAACATTGCCTGGCATTGTACATCTCCTCAATACAATGTTATCGATCTGCCATGATGTATTCTGAGATCAGCACACGAAGCTATTGTAAATATATAGAAAACTCATAAATATAACATGTAAGGTAAAGGAACCCTTTTTCATACCTCGAGTTTGGCTGAAATTGGATGCACATGTCCTAAACGTGTAGAAGTCTATGCGTTTAGGGCCTACAAACCAATGTGCAACTATACACGTTCTTGGAAAGATCAAACATATCACAAAGAGTGATTAAAATTGGTCGTAAAAACGAACGCAAAGAAGAAGATATCTAGAGGTATATGTCTTTTGTCTTTCCCCAGGTGCATGATGGAATTGGTTGTCCATTCTTGCGTTAAGCGTAGGGATGGGAGCTTTAATTTGTGTTCCACCTCCAGATGAGTCACCCTTGTGTTATATCCATGTTTATTTAATGTGATCTTGATATTGTCTATCCATCTGTTTCTCGGTCTCATCTTGGCTCTAGTACCTGATCTCTTTAGTGTGATCTTGATATTGTCTATCCATCTGTTTCTCAGTCTCACCCTTGCTCTAGTACCTGATCTCTTTATGTGATCTTGATATTGTCTATCCATCTGTTTCTCGTCTACCTTGGCTCTAGTCCTGATCTCGTTTCATTGTATGCTGTTATTGGTGGTTGGTTATATTATTAAATCTCATTAAATGTCTGAACTACTGCATTTAGGCCTGTATTTTCATTGACAGTTAGCACACGATGAGTGATGTGGTCAACATCACGTCGGACACCTTTACTTCAGTCCTGTACCGGTCAATTGAGGCTGGATCGACCTGAGAGCCGCCGTCAGCACACGATAGTGATGGTCACATCACGTCGGACGTCTTTACTTCCCAGTCCTGTACCCGGTACCCAATTGAGGCTGGATCGACCTGAGAGCCGTTAGAATCGGGACAAATATTCCACGCCCACGGTGGAATTGAACCGGAATCCTTAGGATAAGAAGTGAGTTCAAGTAGTAGCATGTCCCTTGTGTAACGTCGCATTCATCACAGCCCGCCTGAACAGCTCTCTGTCTCTTGCAAAGTTCTCCTGCTCTTCAGCGTCATGTTCAAGTTTCTTTGATGTCCTGCTGCCACCTTCATCTTGGTCGTCCCTGCCTCGTTTTCCAGGAACCATGCCTTCCATTACCTTTCTATCCAGACCACTGTGATGTTTAATGTGGACAAAATATTTCATCTTCCAGGACATGATGTTATTTATGAGCCAATGCTCCTTGATATTCAGGTCTGTAGGATGTCTTATTTCTTCTCTCTGTCAGGATGTTCTCTCTGTCAGGATGCTCTTCTCTGTCAGATGTTCTTCTCTGTCAGGATGTTCTTCTCTGTCAAGGATGCTCTTCTGTCAGGATGTTCTTCTCTGTCAAGGATGCTCTTCTCTGTCAAGGATGTTCTTCTCTGTCCAGGATGTTCTTCTCTGTCAGGATGTTTCTGTCTAGATGCTCTTCTGTCTAGGATGCTCTTTCTGCTAGGATGCCTCTCTGTCAGATGCCTTCTCTGTCTAGGATGCTTTCTCTGTCCCGGATGCCTTCTTTCTAGATGTTTCTCTGTTAGGATCTCTCCGTCAGGATGTTTATCTGTCAGGATTTCAGACTTTCTATACTCCTGTTTAAAAGCTTAAATTTGTTTTGAAGTAATTACGGACAAATATAATTATTATTAAACACTTTCATTCCGTAATTTGTACCTCCGGACACACTCTTATTGCAACGTGTACTGAAAAGCTGTAACTAGCTCTGCGTCGTCATGTTAAACACATACTGCCAGCCAGTATATAAGCACAGAAGAGCGAAGGGGTTAATGTTGTAAAATACATGATCAAGTGGAAAACACAGCATACACGTCAACAACACGATGATGCTTATCACCAGCACAATGCCCGCGTGCCCAGCGTGTTCGTAGCGCGTTGGACTGCGGGTGACAGCACTCTGTGAGTGCAGGTTCTTCTTCTTCTCTGCGTTCGTTCTTTATGACCAATTTTAATCACTCTTTGTGATATGTTTGATCTTTGCCAAGAACGTGTATACGTTGACATTGGTTTTAGTAGGCCTCTAAACGATAGACGTTTAGGACATGTGCATCCGATTTCATCCAAACCTCCTTACCGCCTTTACGACATGCGTGGCAGGTAACAGTGGTTCTATTCTTTCCACCAAATGTTGGCCCCAGTAACCACTCGGGCGAGTGCGGTTCAATTCCGCGGCTGGCAGAAAAGCCACAGGTTCCCCAGATTTACGATGTTCGTGGCACCGAACCGAAGGGTTACGATGTCCATGGCACCGAGCCGAAGAGCTGAAAGCTCAAGTGCTTCTGGATCGGAAAAAACACACCAGCACAATAGGAACGAAGAAAGGTATGTTCTTTAGACTTGACACAAGTCACAACAAAATGTGGTATAATTTGTACAACAAACTAAATGCAGGAAGTGCTAGGGTAAATTTAACGGTGGTATCTACAAAATAACTGCAAAGAAATTGTTGCAAAAAGTGTTTGAGATCAAACTTCCGTAGCTATTATTTCTTCTTCTTCTTTCTCTAACCCTGTTTGGTCAGCGCCAGGATAAGAAGAGATTTCTAGAACGAGTTTTGTGTGCTCTTCATACATTTTGTCTTTCATTGCAACTGTTTGCTAGTCTTGTGATTTTATTATCCATTCTGCTTGCTTATGTGATACTATACATGCGTGTCTTTGTCCTCTCCTTCTTCTTCTACTTATGAGATCCACTTATGCAATGCGACTACTCCGGTATGTGTCATAAACAAGGCGGTGTGTTTGAGGGTTTTACCGTTCCCCCATAGTTTGTCTTGTAGGGTTGTTTCTGTTGGTCAGATTTCCATTCTCACACTGTTCACGCTGGGGCAGTCATGCAGGATGTGCTCTAGGTGACTGCTTTGGTGCTCTACAGATGCAAGTAGCCGAGTACATGAGACCCATTCTATGGAGGTGTGCTCTGAGACTGCAGTGTCCTGTTCTAAGTCTGAAGACTGTGGTCTGCGCTTTTCTGTTTAATATATGTATATTGTCGTGCTCTGGGTTGTCTTTATCATACAACGCGAATTTATTAAACATCACAGCAGCCTCCCCTCGGTTTTCTCCAGTTCTGATCGGATCCTCTCTGACCACCTCAGATTTTTAAGTGTCCATACATCGCCTAATTATTTCTGTTGTCCAACTTTTACGTGGTCAGCCTTTTGCTTTGTACCCACTATATGGGAGTAGCATTGCTAGTTGATGCTCTCCGTCTATTAGTAATCTATTTGATGCTCTCAGTCTATTAGTAATCTATTTGATGCTCTCAGTCTATTAGTAATCTATTTGATGCTCTCAGTCTATTAGTAATCTATTTGATGCTCTCAGTCTATTAGTAATCTATTTGATGCTCTCAGTCTATTAGTAATCTATTTGATGCTCTCAGTCTATTAGTAATCTATTTGATGCTCTCAGTCTATTAGTAATCTATTTGATGCTCTCAGTCTATTAGTAATCTATTTGATGCTCTCAGTCTATTAGTAATCTATTTGATGCTCTCCGTCTATTAGTAATCTATTTGATGCTCTCCGTCTATTAGTAATCTATTTGATGCTCTCAGTCTATTAGTAATCTATTTGATGCTCTCAGTCTATTAGTAATCTATTTGATGCTCTCCGTCTATTAGTAATCTATTTGATGTCTCTCGTCTATTAGTAATCTGCTTACATGTCCGAACCATTTAATTTGTTGTTTCCTCTCATGAACCATCAATGATACTGGCAGCTGTCATATTCTATTATATACTTCCTTGTATTTATTAGCATTTTCTGCACTTAATAGAACAAGAAGTGAAAACTTACAATTTCTAATATTAATAATAATTCCTCTCGTACCGTTATACGTTACATAGGGCCTGCAAGCAATTTATCCATACCGCTATATCCTGGGCAACTCGCTCAATCTCCTACATGGAACTGAGACCGATATTTCTTGCCCTCTCATCAAAGTTCATTTCAGGTTCTCCCTAGGTCGTCCTCTCTTTCTTGAACACTTTGCATCCCACTTCAATGCCTGCTTTGATATTCTTTGATCATTTCTCGTCAAGGTGTGTCCAACATATCTCCATCTTCTCCTTCTTAAACAGCTGTTACTAGTGGCTGACCAGATATTTCTTCTCAAGGTATGACCAACATATCTCCATCTTCTCTTTCTTATAACAGTTGTTACTAGTGGTTGATCAGACATTTCTTCTCAAGGTATGCCCAACATATCTCCATCTTCTCCTTCTTATAACAGTTGTTACTAGTGGTTGACCAGACATTTCTTCTCAAGGTTGTCCAACATATCTCCATCTTCTCCTTCTTATAACATATGTTACTAGTGTTTGACCAGATATTTCTTCTCGAGGTATGTCCAACATATCTCCATCTTCTCTTTCTTATAACAGCTGTTACTAGTGGTTGATCAGAAAGATCTTCTCAAGGTATGTTCAACATATCTCCATCTTCTCCATCTTATAACAGCTGTTACTAGTGGTTGACTACTAAATGAAGACATCATCATCATCAGGTGCCGTACCGGCTGACGTAGGCGATCATGGATCTCCACAAATCTCTGTTGTTGGTGTTTGCTATCATCTCGGATGTTGACGCTCTACCGTACCAAGAAGTCAGGCTATCCAAAATGTTTTCTCTCTGTCTCGTCTACCCTCGATTTTACAGGTTGCCACAATGTGTTCTAAACCTCCCTCCTCATCACATGCCCGAAAAATGATGACTGCCTCTTTCTTATATTAATGATAAGCCTTCTCTGTGTCTTGATCTCATTCAGCACCTCAACATTAGTCATTTTAGCAGTCCATGGGATTCTCATCATTCTTCTGTAAAACCACATTTCTGTGACCCTCAGAAATAAAGACATAGATTGTGATTATTCTGATAAGGATATCGAAAGTGAGTTAGACAATCAGACTCATTTAGACGACGAAGACTTGCTGGAATCGACTGAAGTTCAAGCCATATACGTTCAACCTGGAGTACAAGCTACATTACCTGGACATCTAAGGGAGTACGTGTGTAATGTACGTGTAAAACATGTAATGTTTCACGTAAATATAATACAGTTTGGTCTCCATCAAAAATAATATCAGCAGGAATGTCGGTGATGATGGAGTAATTCAATAACAAATTATAGAAATCTTAGTTATGCCAAATTATCTTCTTTCTTTTTACAATAACACTGATATATGCTGATCTGGCTCAGGGCATTGGGTTTTTAAGACACAGGTGGTCAGGGTTCACGGGGTTAATGACTGTCTACGACCTACCTTCTGTCTAGAAAGCTCTACATTACGATATTGCATACTAAGCCGACAATATGAGACTTTGGGAGGTTTGACAAGGAGATTATAAACAGCGTCACCACTCAAAGATAAGAGAGGAGGAGGAAGAAGAAAAGTTTAAAGTGGGGTTACAAATAAAGAGAAACAGTAGATAAAACAAAAACAATGATTGACTAAAACATCGATTTTATCATGTTGTGTGTTTGGGGTTGGGGAGGGTTGAAATAGAATAGGACGACCAATCCAAGTCTCCATTAAAAAATGGTTTCAACACAACAACCCCCCAAAAAAAAACCCACTGCAATGAAATAACTGGCATAGTTTTTAGTAACAATTTACTAAATATCTCCAATTGCTAGCAAAGAACCGCATCACATGGAGATCTAAAACCTCTGCTCTATGTGCCGCCTTTGGCACGAAAGGAACAAACAAACAAACTAACGAACATGGAATTGAGAAAAACAAACAAATAATAATGTAAGTGATAAGTTGCAGTCGTATGCTTCATTGGGAACGAATAAGGGTAAGAATAAATAGAAGACCAAATAGTAACGGATGGCGACATGAACAGCCGGAGAACACCCTAACGCAAACAGGAAGCATGACAAACAAAATCTGATTGTTATACAACAGCGTATGCACAAATCTCGTTTTTCTGACAAGCAACGTAAAATATTTACTCGGCACATTTGTATGGCATGTATAGGTAATTTGGTAAATATTTACTTACATGAACCAGTCAACCACTGCCTACATGAACAAGTCAACCACTACTACCTACATGAACAAGTCAACTACTACTACCTACATGAACAAGTCAACTACTACTACCTACATGAACAAGTCAACTACTACCACCTACATGAACAAGTCAACTACTACCTACATGAACAAGTCAACTACTACTACCTACATGAACAAGTCAACTACTACTACCTACATGAACAAGTCAACTACTACTACCTACATGAACAAGTCAACTACTACTACCTACATGAACAAGTCAACTACTACTACCTACATGAACAAGCCAACTACTACTACCTACATGAACAAGTCAACTACTACTACCTACATGAACAAGTCAACAACCACTACCTACATGAACAAGTCAACTACTACCTACATAAACAAATCAACAACTACTACCTACATGAACAAGCCAACTACTACTACCTACATGAACAAGTCAACTACTACTACCTACATGAACAAGCCAACAACTACTACCTACATGAACAAGTCAACAACTACTACCTACATGAACAAATCAACTACCACTACCTACATGAACAAGTCAACTACTACTACCTACATGAACAAGTCAACTACTACCACCTACATGAACAAGTCAACTACTACCTACATGAACAAGTCAACTACTACTACCTACATGAACAAGTCAACTACTACTACCTACATGAACAAGTCAACTACTACTACCTACATGAACAAGTCAACTACTACTACCTACATGAACAAGCCAACTACTACTACCTACATGAACAAGTCAACTACTACTACCTACATGAACAAGTCAACCACTACTACCTACATGAACAAGTCAACCACTACCTACATGAACAAGTCAACTACTACCTACATAAACAAATCAACAACTACTACCTACATGAACAAGCCAACTACTACTACCTACATGAACAAGTCAACTACTACCTACATGAACAAGTCAACTACTACCTACATGAACAATTCAACTACTACTACCTACATGAACAAATCAACAACTACTACCTACATGAACAAGCCAACTACTACTACCTACATGAACAAGTCAACTACTACCTACATGAACAAGTCAACTACTACCTACATGAACAAATCAACAACTACTACCTACATGAACAAGTCAACAACAACAACTACTACCTACATGAACAAGTCAACAACTACTACCTACATGAACAAGTCAAACAACTACCTACATGAACAAGTCAAACAACTACCTACATGAACAAGTCAACAACTACTACCTACATGAACAAGTCAACTACTACTACCTACATGAACAAGTCAAACAACTACCTACATGAACAAGTCAACTACTACCTACATGAACAAGTCAACTACTACTACCTACATGAACAAGTCAACTACTACCTACATGAACAAGTCAACTACTACTACCTAGATGAACAAGTCAACCACTACCTACATAAATAGTCAACTACTACCTACATGAACAAGTCAACTACTACTACCTACATGAACAAGTCAACTACTACCTACAAGAATAGTCAACTACTACTACCTACATGAACAAATCAACAACTACTACCTACATGAACAAGTCAACGACTACCTACATAAACAAGTCAACTCTACTACCTACATGAACAAGTCAACTACTACTACCTACATGAACAAGTCAACTACTACCTACATGAACAAATCAACAACTACTACCTACATGAACAAGCCAACAACTACTACCTACATGAACAAATCAACAACTACTACCTACATGAACAAGCCAACTACTACTACCTACATGAACAAGTCAACTACTACCTACATGAACAATTCAACAACTACTACCTACATGAACAAGTCAACTACTACCACCTACATGAACAAGCCACTACTACCTACATGACAGTCACCTACCATGAACAAGTCAACTACTACCTACATGAACAAGTCAACTACTACTACATGAACAATACTACACCTAGAACAATCAACACTACTACCTACATGAACAAGTCAACAACTACCTCATGAAAGTCAACTACTACACATGAACAAGTCAACTACTACCTACATGAACAAGTCAACTACTACCTACATGAACAAGTCAACTACTACCTACATGAACAAGTCAACTACTACCTACATGAACAAGTCAACTACTACTACCTACATGAACAAGTCAACAACTACTACCTACATGAACAAGTCAACTACTACTACCTACATGAACAAGTCAACTACTACCTACATGAACAGTCAACTACTACTACATGAATAGTCAACTACTACTACCTACATGAACAAGTCAACTACTACTACCTACATGAACAAGTCAACTACTACTACCTACATGAACAGTCAACTACTACCTACATGAACAAGTCAACTACTACCTACATGAACAAGTCAACTACTACCTACATGAACAAGTCAACTACTACCTACATGAACAAGTCAACTACTACCTACATGAACAAGTCAACTACTACTACCTACATGAACAAGTCAACAACTACTACCTACATGAACAAGTCAACTACTACCACCTACATGAACAAGTCAACTACTACCTACATGAACAAGTCAACTACTACCTACATGAACAAGTCAACTACTACCTACATGAACAAGTCAACTACTACTACCTACATGAACAAGTCAACTACTACCTACATGAACAAGTCAACTACTACCTACATGAACAAGTCAACTACTACCTACATGAACAAGTCAACTACTACCTACATGAACAAGTCAACTACTACCTACATGAACAAGTCAAACTACTACCTCATGAAAGTCAACTATACCTACATGAACAAGTAACTACTACCTACATGAACAAGTCAACACTACTACCTACATGAACAAACAACTACTACCTACATGAACAAACCAACTACTACCTACATGAACAAGTCCAAATCAACACATCATGAAACAGCAACACATATTACATTCAAATAAACTTACCATTAACAATTTATAAAGAAAAGTAGTCTTAAAACTGGACTGTTGTCACGTCTAACTACGAGTATTTATGAATGAGACAATATCATTTATGACATCCTTCCTGAAATATTCTCCTCATTGAAATATAATATACAACTACATGAAAAGTTAGTGTCAGGAAGCCAATGCTAGAGGTAGATATATCGTTCAAACATACAATTTCGACATAAGCACTTACCGATCGACACCGCACCATATACCGTTATGTGAGGTAAAGTAGACTTACGTACACTGGCTGGTAGCAACATACGTCTACACTGGCTGGGGTACCACATACGAACAAGGCTAGGCACACCTGAAAATCGACGTGAGCAGTCATACTAATGAACAACGAACAACACACACGTTCGAACTTACGTGGCTACAAAACGTACTTTGGGAAGATAACTATTGCTACAAGTCTGAATACTCCTAGAGTTAGAAGAATTGTAAAGACATGACTTGAAGAGAAGCGATCTTCACCAACTATCTACTTCATATAGATGATTCTAGCTAGCTTGCAGCCCCACGTCTCTCATGTAGCTGCCACCCTCCTCCTGTCCCTAACACGGTCTGATATCAAGAGAAGACAAGACCGACCGACAACTCACACACACACATATATATTCTGTGTTGGGTAGATAGAACATGTGATATATGATGCATAAGTTTGGGGACTCTACTAGATCGAACAAATACGATAACCATACAACATTATCGATTGGTTTTCTCCGCTAGAAACTTCTTCACGTCAGCCGTGTACTCACATCTTATTCTCTCTCTTTCTCTCTCTCTCTCTCTCTCTCTGTCTGTCTGTGGAAACTGTGGCGTAGATGTTTGGTGCTCGCTTCTCGTTCGAAAAGTACTCATTTCGTTCGCTCCATCGTGAAGTCATCGATATATTTCTTTCCAGAGATCCCTGATTCCTGATGGAGTTTCTAGTCTTATCGAAGATGGACTAAACTCTCAAAGAAAGTGAAGATCACGAAGTCGATTGTCACAGGCAAGTTTTCAAACAACTACCGGGCAGAGGCAGAGGCGCTAAAAAAATTTGCAAGTGCCTTGCGCAACAAAGTCGTGATATTCACTGATGTTCTGTCGGTCATCACAGCACTAAAAAGCGCAGCCAAAAAGAACTCAAGGGCTGAAAGCGATCCTCGGTGTACTAGTAAACTCACTTAAACACACAGTCATTCAATGGATACCATCACACTGCAACATAAGCGGTAACGAGGAAGCCGACAGGCTAGCAAAAGAAGAAGGGCGACTACCGCAGACTGATCACGGGATCAGGCTATGAGGAGGCAAGGACAACCATCGGTTGGCAGTAAAAAATAATGGTCGAAAGACCACCCACAACACGAGTGATGGGTACTATGGTCTGTTCCGTAGAGAACAAGTTGCCATATTCCGCCTCCGGACCGGCCATAACAGACTCCGGGTCCACATGTTTAACAAATTCAGAATTGGCACAACTAGCCTGTGCCACTGTGAAAAGGCGGGCATGGTGGCAGAGCGCATACTGCAAGACTGCCAGCTGTTAGCAGCCCTGAGAAAAGAAACATGGCCCGATAACACAGAGCTTCAGAGAAGCTGTACGGAGGGACGGAGCCTAAAAGCAACAGTAAATTCATGATAAAATTTGGCTCGTCAGTATAGGCGGGGATCGCGCGAGAGAGAGGGAGAGAGAGGGAGAGAGAGATAGAGAGAAGACGGACGATAAAACGTAGGTCCCGTGTTGATATTGAGTACGCAAAAGACAGTTCCAAATTGAGAGGATAAGTTTGAGTAACATCATGTCAGTTAATTCATTGCGATTTGTGTCAAATCTATTTACAATTTTTTTTCATAGATTGTAATTGTTAGTCTAAATTCAATCTCTGATACACTATGAGAAGAAGTTTGTCCAATATGACATATATCATCATCATCATCATCAAGGTGCGTATCCTTTATAGGACGTCGCTCTCTTTGCAGCGCATCTGAAATTCACTCTGTCTCTTGCCAGTTCAGCCACTTCGTCGATGGTCATGTTCATGGTTTCTTTAATATCTTGTAGCCATCTTCTTCTTGGTCTGTCTCTGCATCCTGGGACCCTGCCCTCTAATATTGTTCTTTCCAGGCCATCGTGACTCTTGATGTGACCAAAGTATCTAATTTTTCTGTATAGTATGTTGCTTATCAGCCAATTCTCTTTAACATTTAGTTCTTTCAGGACATCCGTGTTCTTTCTTTTTCTGTCCATGGTATTCGTAGGATCTTTCTGTAGCATTTAGTTTCTGTCCATGGTATTCGTAGGATCTTTCTGTAGCATTTAGTTTCGAACGACTAGATTTTCGTTCTTGTTTTTGTGTACGTTTTATGACATACACTTGTACACATTGGTTAACCCATTCACCACTCTGTGCCGATACACAAGCCATCGCTCTGCTTTAAGATGAGGCATAGCCAGTATACTGACTGATTCGGTATACATTGGACGGTTTAAAAAAAATTCTTTAGACGGTTAAAAAAAAATACGTAGTGAAACGATTAACTGACCAGATTAAAAAATAAATAAATAATTCCTCTTGTATCGTTATATGTTACATATGGCTTGCAAGCAATTTCTCCATATCACTCTATCCTGGGCAGCTCGCTCAATCTCCTCTATGGAACTAAGCCCAATATTTCATGTCTCTCTCAGCAAAGTTCGTTTCAGGGTCTCATTAGGTCGTCTTCTCTTTCTTGAACCCTTTGCATCCCACCTCAGTGCTTGCTTTGAAATTCGTTGATCATTTCTCCCCAAAGTGTGTCCAACATATCTCCATCTTCTCTTTCTTATAACAGTTGTCACTAGTGGTTGACCAGACATTTCTCTGACACAGCAACTTACAAGGACAGAAAAGAGCAGAAACCCTTGCAAAGTAAGGAGCAAACAGTCACCAACATGAAAGAACTAAAACAACATGACAGAACTATAACAACATGACAGGTCTATAACAACATGACAGACCTATAACAACATGACAGGTCTATAACAACATGACAGGTCTATAACAACATGGCAGAACTATAACAACATGACAGACCTATAACAACATGACAGACCTATAACAACATGACAGACCTATAACAACATGACAGACCTATAACAACATGACAGGTCTATAACAACATGACAGGTCTATAACAACATGACAGGTCTATAACAACATGACAGGTCTATAACAACATGATATGTCTATAACAACATGGCAGACCTATAACAACATGACAGACCTATAACAACATGACAGACCTATAACAACATGACAGGTCTATAACAACATGACAGGTCTATAACAACATGACATGTCTATAACAACATGACATGTCTATAACAACATGACAGGTCTATAACAACATGACAGACCTATAACAACATGACAGGTCTATAACAACATGACAGGTCTATAACAACATGACATGTCTATAACAACATGACATGTCTATAACAACATGACAGGTCTATAACAACATGACATGTCTATAACAACATGACAGACCTATAACAACATGACAGGTCTATAACAACATGACAGGTCTATAACAACATGACAGGTCTATAACAACATGACAGACCTATAACAACATGACAGGTCTATAACAACATGACAGGTCTATAACATGACAGACCTATAACAACATGACAGGTCTATAACAACATGACAGGTCTATAACAACATGACAGACTGCTAAACAGATAGTAAGAAATAACCAAACAGGAGAAGTGGCTGCAAGATGGGCAAAAACAGAAAGCCATTTTCAAATACATGACTAACTCAAATACTTCTTCTTCTTCTGCATTCTCACTAGATTGGGATTTCGGATTCTCTAATAAAGGCAGCCATCTGCCTCAGATTATGAGCTACGCCAGACAGTTTGTCTTGGACGCTAGTGTAAGTGGGCCACATTTTTCTTCTGCGTTCTCACTAGATTGGGATTTCGGGTTCTTTAATAAAGGCAGCCGTCTGCCTCAGATTATGAGCCACGCCATACAGTTTGTCTTGGATGCTAGTGTAAGTGGGCCACATTTTTCTTCTGCGTTCTCACTAGATTGGGATTTCGGGTTCTTTAATAAAGGCAGCCGTCTGCCTCAGATTATCAGTCACGCCATAAAGTTTGTTTTGGACGTTAGTGTAAGTGGGCCACCTCTTTCTTCTCAAGTCTGCATACTAGGGCAGTTCTGTAGGATATAATTCCTATGATTTCTGCTTCCTCTTTGTGCCGACCTCATCCCGCAGTAAGTTTTGGCCACCTCGTGATGGTAGGTCTGACATTCTTACTGCGTGGCTAAATCTCCGAGGCAGATTGGCGACCGTAGAATCCGTTATCCCATTCCTCATTGTAAGGTGTCGTTGCATCATGTTATGCGCCTTACGGCCTGGTGCATCCGTTTTCTGCAAAGCATTTGTTTCGGGTTAGCATTCCCTAGCGGACACATGCATCCGGTTTCAGCCAAACCTCTTACGACATGCGTGGCAGGTAACAGAAGTTCTATTCTTTACACCCCAAATTTGGGTCCCGGTAACCACTAGGCGACTCAAATACAAAATATGTTTAAAACTGCCTTACTAGACAATACAAAGTCACTATTTCCCATATTAAGACTGAATACGTGCCCCCTGAATGCACACCTCTATCGCGTTGAGACAAACATATTACAAGTTTGCATGCACAAGAGAACAAACTATTTCTTCTTGAATATAGATCGTTATCAACTTGAGACTTCAAGCAAATAAAAAAAACATCTTCCCTTTCCTAGCTTCCTTATTTACCTGTTGCCAAGAAACACAAGAGATAACTCGTTTACATGTACCACGTTTCATAAAAATCATTTACCTCCCTTCTTTACTTTCTACTATTTGTGTGTCTGTGTATATGTATTATATATGTGTATATACTCTACGAACAGGCTGGGCAGGCGGTCGTGTATATGTATATGTATATGATACAGCTTGCGGCTTCCGTGACTTTCTCTATATTTATCTCGTGAATACGAAGAAGCACTGGAGCCAATGAATATTGTAAATAAATAGAGAGTAAGCAAGTCTACGAGGCTTCCGGGGAAAAAACAACAATCGCACAACATTGAAATCGAACCACAAAACTTAGTTTTCTTGGCACACATCGCCTAGCGTTTTTTAAACTCTTTCTACTGAGTTATTCCCTCAATTTTTCAAGTTAAATCAAGGAGGTAAAAACAAAATATTTTTTTAAATCCAATCCCAACTACTCGTCAATAAATAAACATTATATATATTATTATATACTAAATTGAAGAAAACTGGATAACCCAATAGAATAACAAGGTTGAAAAGTAGTAGAAGTAAAACTAGAAAGACTTTTATAAGGGAAGCAACTCTATGGCGCAGTTTGCGGCTAATGGCGTTCAACAGACTTCCGCTGTGGCGCAGTGTACGGCGAAAAGCGTGAAAAGAGTTAAGATCCAACCAACTAGCTCTCTTAAAAAAAAAAAGAGCTTAATTTTGTCATATTTCGCGTCAATTTTGTCATAAACAGCGTCAATTTCACAACATCAAAATCAGGTCAAATTCGAGCAGTGTCAACACTAACACAGGGATTAGCCTTGTGTTTGTGTGTATGAGAGGAAACAAGCGCTCCCATACACACAAGTATACACATATAACATACATGCACACATCATTCATTAGTAGAGTCAAGTATACACATATAACATACATACAGATCATTAGTAGAGTCAAGTATACACATATAACATACACACAGCATTCATTAGTAGATTCAAGTATATTTGTAACAAGTGAATAAGGGAGAAGCAGCAAAGTCAATAAATATGTTAAATAAATAAACATAAAACAAATAATCATGGACAGAGAAGAGAACAAATAGATATACACAGAAAGAACTCAAAATGACAGAAAACTATCTGATACTACAAATAAGAATGAGAGAATTGAAATATTTTGGACATATAAAGAGACACGGAGGGTTGGAGAAGATCATCATGGAATGAGGCACCCGGCAAAAGGAGAAGAGGAAGACCATGGAAAAGATAGATTCAGGATGTAACTGATGATTTGAACATGACTGCTGCAAAGGCGGAACATCTGACCTATTAGAGAAGTTGCAAAGGACTGTTAGGATAACAAAGTTCTGTACAGGACAAGTTCTCTGATGAAACACGTAATTAAGGATTTTGAAAACAAAATCAGACGCATTTGAAACCAAATTGACATGGGGTTATATACTTTGAAATAATAATTTTATAATTATGAGTGGACCCCGGGCCTCCTTGTCTCCAGGAAACTAATAATTTTAGAACCAGTCTGCCACTGCCCCTTCCTTTCCCCATCCATGTATCACGCAAAACTGAAATCCATACAATTGCAATTTTTTTCTATCCAGAAGCACTTGAGCTTTTCAGCTCTTCGGCTCGGTGCCATGGACATCGTAACCTTCAGTTCGGTGTCACGAACACCGTAAATCTGGAGAACCTGTGGCTTTTCTGTCAGCACGCGGAATTGAACCGCACTCACAGGAGGCTTGTCACCCGTCGTCCAACGCGCAACGAACACGCTGTGCAGGTTGGCATACTATTGCAATAAAGCATATACACCTATATCTTAGATTCTCCGCAAGCAGATAACTTTTACTTGTCATGTTTATTGACCAACACGCTCTGATATAACCAAAACAAAGGTTCGTCCTTAGGTTGAAAGTGCGTGCCTCAGATTAAAGAAGCTGTAATCCCCTGCATAACAACCACACAAGCTTTCTTTTCTCCATTCCTGTTTTACCTCAAAGCGTCAGGATAAGAAGAGATTTCTAGAACGGGCTTATGTGTGCGCTACATAAATAGTCTTTCGTCACCTCTGTTATCTCTGAGGTCAATCATTTGCATGGCGACCTTTGCTTTGTATCGATAGCAAAAAGTATATATTAAAATTACGTCCCTTTGATATATATATAAATAAATATTTGGAATTTTTTCCCTGTTCCAGAAGCACTTGAGCTTTCAGCTCTTCGGCTCGGTGCCATGGACATAGTAAATATGGAGAACCTGTGGCTTTTTTGTTAGCCCGCGGAATTGAACCGCACTCACAGGGGTTTGTCACCCGTCGTCCAACGCGCTACGAACACGCTGGGCAGGCTGACAGAAACTTGTTAAAAGCGATCAATAATGGACAACTTGATGTTATATTTCGATCATTAATTCGCTGGTGTGTTGCCGGGACTAGCAAGGGAAGCAAAGAATAGTAATGCGACTTACAAGGCATGTCGTAAGAGGCGACTAAGGTAGGAGCCAGGAAGCTACCCAGTAAATAAATATCCTCGCAGAAATCGGATGTGCTCTCCTACTATTACAGTAGGTGCATTACTGGCACAATGTACAATCGCTCTTAGACTTGGATCACATACAAATCACAAAGAGTGGTTAACAGGTGGTCGATATGGAGCGTTCGAAGAAGACAATCCTAAATTTCTATCAATCGATGCCTGGCACAACCCGTCACTAAATTTCTATCAATCGATGCCTGGCACAACCCGTCACTAAATTTATATCAATCGATGCCTGGCACAACCCGTCACTAAATTTATATCAATCGATGCCTGGCACAACCCGTCACTAAATGTATATCAATCGATGCCTGGCACAACCCGTCACTAAATTTATATCAATCGATGCCTGGCACATCCTGTCACTAAATTTCTATCAATCGGTGCCTGACACAACCCGTCACTAAATTTATATCAATCGATGCCTGGCACAACCCGTCACTAAATTTCTATCAATCGGTGCCTGACACAACCCGTCACTAAATTTCTATCAATCGGTGCCTGGCACAACCCGTCACTAAATCTCTATCAATCGGTGCCTGACACAACCCGTCACTAAATCTCTATCAATCGGTGCCTGACACAACCCGTCACTAAATTTCTATCAATCGATGCCTGGCACAACCCGTCACTAAATTTCTATCAATCGGTGCCTGACACAACCCGTCCCTAAATTTCTATCAATCGGTGCCTGGCACAACCCGTCACTAAATTTCTATCAATCGATGCCTGGCACAACCCGTCACTAAATTTCTATCAATCGGTGCCTGACACAACCCGTCACTAAATTTCTATCAATCGGTGCCTGGCACAACCCGTCACTAAATTTCTATCAATCGGTGCCTGACACGACCCGTCACTAAATTTCTATCAATCGGTGCCTGGCACAACCCTGTCACTCAAATTTCTATCAATCGATGCCTGGCACAACCCGTCACTAAATCTTCATAATTTTCTTCTTCTGTATACAATCTCGGACGTCAACTTTGAAGCATCTTATCAAAGTTTTCCTTCTCTCTCTGATCTTATCAAATTTTTCCGTCTCTCTGATCTTATCAAAGTTTTCATCTCTCTGATCTTATCAAAGTTTTCCGTCTCTCTGATCTTATCAAAGTTTCCGTCTCTTGATCTTATCAAAGTTTTCCTTCTCTCTGATCTTATCAAAGTTTTCCTTCTCTCTCAGATCTTATCAAAGTTTTCAACCACAAATAGAATTTTCTGCTCCTGAGCGGTTATCTTCTATCAGATATTCCTTTTCTGCCCGAGTGGTTACCGGGGCCCAAATTTGGGGTATAAAGAATAGAACCACTGTTACCGCCACGAATATCGTAAGTGGCGGCTAAGGAGGTTGGCTGAAATCGGATGCATGTATCCTAAGCGTGTAGAAGTCTATGCATTTAGGGGCCTACCAAACCAATGTGCAACGTATACACGTTCTTGGCAAAGATCAAACATATCACAAAGAGTGATTGAAATTGATCGTAAAGAACGAACGCAAAGAAAAAGAAGAAGAAGATATTCCTTTTCAAGTGCACATTCGTTTATCTGTAGAACAAAATGTTGTGCACACCTTTTACTTCTGTGCTCTACTCTTGTTTTTGTCTCACAGCGTCAGGATAAGAAGAGATTTCTAGAACGGGCTTTGTGTGCGCTACTTAAATAGTGCAGTTCACTGCCTGTGTTATTGTTAAAAATAACTTGTGACTATTGGATTCTCCAACAGAAGGTAATTCTGATTTTTCATGTTTGTTGGTTGACACGATCAGATATAACTAAAACAAGGTTTGTCTTAGGTTGAAAGGGCGTGGTAGGCTTAAAGAGGTGTGACTTCTACATAACAAACAAACAATAAACAATCTGTGATTTATGTTGTCTACCTTCTGCGTGGGCGACCTTTAACTTTGTATATATATATATGGAACTGCAGTAAACTATTTGATTGGCAAAACACGTAATTACAAAGTACTGTAGTTTTACAAATTACAAAAACAATGACAAAATACAGCAAGGTTTCGACCAACAAGGCCTTAACTTTGTATGCACTTTATCAAAGTAACATTACTGTTGGAGGTGCACTGTACTCTGTTTATGTGACTGAATCATTGAATTTATTGTTTCTTGATCAAGTTCGGTACTGATGTTGTACCCACCATTTCCTCTGATGTCTTCCTTTCTAAAACTAGTCTCTTCTTGATACTTCCAACATTCTGCGTAGAGACTTCATCTCTGTCGTGATTAGTGTTCTTCTATAGTTTGATGTCAGTGTCCATGTTTGGTACTGGTAGCAGAATATGGGGATAAAGATTGTGTTTTACATTGCTCTTGTAGTGTTCATGGTGACTTACTTGCATTTCAAAGGGTTATGCATGTCGTAAGAGGCGACTGATGTAGGACCTACAAGGCATGTCGTAAGAGACGACTGATGTAGGACCTACAAGGCATGTCGTAAGAGACGACTGATGTAGGACCTAGGAAGCTACTCTAACAACTAAAAAGCGTCGCAGAAATCGAATGTGCTAGCCTACTTGTAGACGTATAACTGGCACAACGTAAACCGCTCTTAGGCTCAGATCACATAGGAATTCTAGAGAGTGGTTAACAAGGTAGTCCATATTGAGCGTTAGAAGAAGAATATTTATTAGAGAATCCGAAATCCCAATCTAGTGAGAAAGCTACAGCAGAAGAAGAAGTAGAAGAATATAGTTTGTTGATATCATTCTAACATGGAGAATTGCTACTACAAACTGATGTCTATGAAATGTTGAATGTAGATGAGACGATGAAATGTTGAATGTAGATGAGACGATGAAATGTTGAATGTAGATGAGACGATAAAATGTTGAATGTGGATGTAGATGAGACGATAAAATGTTGAATGTTGAATGTGGATGTAGATGAGACGATAAAATGTTGAATGTGGATGTAGATGAGACGATGAAATGTTGAATGTGGATGTAGATGAGACGATGAAATGTTGAATGTGGATGTAGATGAGACGATGAAATGTTGAATGTAGATGAGACGATGAAATGTTGAATGTGAATGAGACTATGAAACGTTGAATGTGAATGAGACGATGAAATGTTGAATGTGAATGAGACTATGAAACGTTGAATGTGAATGAGACGATGAAACGTTGAATGTGAATGAGACGATGAAATGTTGAATGTGAATGAGACGATGAAATGTTGAATGTGAATGAGAAGATGAAATGTTGAATGTGAATGAGACGATGAAAGATGAAGATTGTGTTCAACGAGCAGATGTTACAGACAGGAAGAGGAAATGACGGTTATAATCAATGAAACACTACATAAATAAATGATTAAAAAACTTCACAAAAACGAATATAGTAATCCTGTGTGTTTTTTGTTAATCATAATTAATGAGCTCTCCGCTAGTACAAGTATTTATACACAACGCTAGCAGATGTTAGACTTGGTTGGTGGAACTCTAGGGATAGTAATGTATAGGAACCAGTGGCGGTTCGTCATTAAGGGCCAGTGGGGTCGGGCCCCACCAAAAATAATGTATAAAGTGTATTTATTATTTTGTAAATTAAAATATACCTAACCCAAAATCATGATTTTACGAAAATTTGTGTCTGGCCCCACCAACAAAAATGAGCACGAGCCGCCACTGATAGGAACCTTTTTTCCTACCTCGAGGTCATCGTCATCAGGTGCCGTACCGGCTGGCGTAGGCGATCATGGATCTCCACAAATCTCTGTCACTGGTGTTTGCTATCATCTCAGATGTTGATGTTATTCCGTGCCATGATGTCCACAATTTTCTCCATTTGTCTTCCTCTGTTTCATCTCTCCTCGATTGTACCGGTTGTCACAATTTTCTCCATTTGTCTTCCTCTGTCACGTCTCTCCTCGATTGTACCGGTTGTCACAATTTTCTCCATTTATCTTCCTCTGTCACGTCTCTCCTCGATTGTACCGGTTGTCACAATTTATTCTAAGCATCCCCTTCTCATTATATGTCCGGAAAATGATGATTACCTCTGTCTTATATTGATGATTACCTCTGTCTTATATTGATGATTACCTCTGTCTTATATTGATGATTACCTATGTCTTATAATGATGATTACCTCTGTCTTATATTGATGATTACCTCTGTCTTATATTGATGATTACCTATGTCTTATATTGATGATTACCTATGTCTTATATTGATGATTACCTCTGTCTTATATTGATGATTACCTCTATCTTATAATGATGATTACCTCTGTCTTATATTGATGATTACCTCTGTCTTATATTGATGATTACCTCTGTCTTATATTGATGATTACCTATGTCTTATATTGATGATTACCTCTGTCTTATATTGATGATTACCTCTGTCTTATAATGATGATTACCTCTGTCTTATAATGATGATTACCTCTGTCTTATATTGATGATTACCTCTGTCTTATATTGATGATTACCTCTGTCTTATATTGATGATTACCTCTGTCTTATATTGATGATTACCTCTGTCTTATATTGATGATTACCTCTGTCTTATATTGATGATAATCTTTCTCTGTGTATTGGCTTCCTTCAACACATCCACGTTCGTCATTTTAGTAATCCTCCAGGTAGATTGGGTAATAACGTGTTAGGCACATATTTTTCACTAACACTCGGCACACGATGGGTGATGTAAATATCCCGCCGGCCGCATTTTACTGTGCTTTTTTCTGGTTCCCATTTGAGGCTGGGTCGATCTGAAATCCGTTATGGGCAGACAAATATTTCAGCCTACTGTGGGATTGAACCCGAACCGTTTCTTAATGTGGAACTCAGAAATATATCACCCAACACAGAAATCAAATTAGTTAAAGAAGAGGGAGTAAGTATGGAATCAAACCCATGATCAGTCCGAACTACGATACAAGTAAGCGCTAACTAACTCGACCAGTTATTCTTGAGTGTCTTATCTTGTATCGCGTGTTAAAAGGAGTTTGTCGTAGGATGCTACCGATGAAAGCTATGTACACTACAGATCTTCATTTACGGACGAGTAAATGAAGCTTATCAGATACTTCACCAGTGTTGTAAGTTGGATAATTAATTTCACCAACATCTGAACAGTGTTGTAAATTAGATAATTAATTTCACCAACATCTGAACAGTGTTGTAAATTAGATAATTAATTTCACCAACATCTGAACAGTGTTGTAAGTTAGATAATTAATTTCACCAACATCTGAACAGTGTTGTAAGTTAGATAATTAATTTCACCAACATCTGAACAGTGTTGTAAGTTAGATAATTAATTTCACCAACATCTGAACAGTGTTGTAAGTTAGATAATTAATTTCACCAACATCTGAACAGTGTTGTAAGTTAGATAATTAATTTCACCAACATCTGAACAGTGTTGTAAGTTAGATAATTAATTTCACCAACATCTGAACAGTGTTGTAAGTTAGATAATTAATTTCACCAACATCTGAACAGTGTTGTAAGTTAGATAATTAATTTCACCAACATCTGAACAGTGTTGTAAGTTAGATAATTAATTTCACCAACATCTGAACAGTGTTGTAAGTTAGATAATTAATTTCACCAACATCTGAACAGTGTTGTAAGTTAGATAATTAATTTCACCAACATCTGAACAGTGTTGTAAGTTAGATAATTAATTTCACCAACATCTGAACAGTGTTGTAAGTTAGATAATTAATTTCACCAACATCTGAACAGTGTTGTAAGTTAGATAATTAATTTCACCAACATCTGAACAGTGTTGTAAGTTAGATAATTAATTTCACCAACATCTGAACAGTGTTGTAAGTTAGATAATTAATTTCACCAACATCTGAACAGTGTTGTAAGTTGGATAATTAATTTCACCAACATCTGAACAGTGTTGTAAGTTGGATAATTAATTTCACCAACATCTGAACAGTGTTGTAAGTTAGATAATTAATTTCACCAACATCTGAACAGTGTTGTAAGTTAGATAATTAATTTCACCAACATCTGAACAGTGTTGTAAGTTAGATAATTAATTTCACCAACATCTGAACAGTGTTGTAAGTTAGATAATTAATTTCACCAAGGATATGGTGCAAAAAAATCACAATCTTCAACGTGTATGTTCAAGATTAGGATGACGGTGTTCTTAGCGCTCGATCACTAGATCTTCACATATGAACTGAATATGAACTGAATATGAACTAAATATGAACTGAAATTGTCATCATTATAAGGTCTAGTACATAGATTCCCAAACTTTTCGGCCCACCGCCCACTTTGCACGACATAAACTTTGTAACGCCCTCCCTCCACATTATAACAGTTTGCCAACGCCCCCCTCCCATATATATACATGCTCTATTTTATCTTTGACCGAGAAAATTGATATCTATTTCTGTCATACATGGTCAATTTTCAAATGATTATATACATGAAATAGAAAATTGATGAAAAATGGATCGTGTAAGACGGGCATAAGATGAATTAAAATGTAGAATTCAAATTTTCAATGATTTTTCAATTGCAAAATCACGAAACAAATTTATTTTAAAATATTTATTATAAATTTCTTCTTTAAGGAGCCACCGACCCCTAATCGCCTGAACATCCCCAAATTCTCCTGAACCCGCTATCGCCCCCTCCTAGAACGTTTCAGCGCCCACTGGGGTGGTACCGCCCACTTTGGGAAACGCTGGTCTAGTAATATTATGTAGACGGTACCATCTGCAATTGCCAAACACACTGCCATGTGGGGTGGAGGAGAAGCGCTGGTCTAGTACTATTATGTAGACAGTACCATCTGCAATTGTCAAACACACTGCCATGTGGGGTGGAGGAGAAGCGCTGGCTCGGGAGAGCTAAATGCTAGGGAAGAAAATATCAAAATGTCTTGTGGGGGTCAGCACTGCGATACAGAAGGCTAGAGGAGTAAACCTTGACCACAAATCTGGAGGGAAGGACCCTAAGGCAGTTGATGGTTAGATTAACATGTGATTCCATATTCGGACATCCCTGCAAACCCAGCTTCATTCCAGATGTATGTACTTTGTCTTTCCTTTGGATGAAACAAGACAGGACACATTTCCCGTATTACCTGCCCATGCTAGAAACAAATGGAGAAACGTTGCTGACCCAGTTATGTGGAAATAACATTATATAAGGAAGGGGGAGAAGACAGGGTCGTGTCGTGCTATGATACAGAGAGGCGGCCGCATCAGGCGGCACCGTAAGGGGGACGACATAAGCAGCGAAATCAAGATCACAATTGAAGGTTATTTGAAAGAAAAAACATTTAACGGGTGGCATTCCGAAGACTTACATCATACTGAGAAAATATACTGTACGGTCCTGGGGGAAGAGATACAGGATCTCTTGGAGATAAACTTAGGCATGAGCCTATTCTTCTTCTTCTTGCGTGCATTCGCTATGAATAATTCAGGCATAGTCAGGGCATCTACTATGGCGCTTCTGACTGATTTATGCGTGAAGGCATGCTTTCCTTATTATCAATGTATCCCGCTATTCAGGCGTACCTTCTCCGACTCCAGGGGTAAGGGGTGAGCTTGAAGGCAAGAGAAACAAGAGCAAACTTGACAAAGTCATTACAGTAACTGTCTTTATTGCCGGTGCTACCGCTTGGTAGAGCAGTGTAGGTCAGGGAGGATATAAGCATGAGGTACTTAATGGTCGCATGAGGTACTTAATGGTCGCATGAGGTACTTAATGGTCGCATGAGGTACTTAATGGTCGCATGGCTAGTGCAGTCACCGTAAAACTGTTCAGGTTAGGATTTTTCTTTATGCCCACGACAGAAAAAAACTCATTAGCCTTACGCGGATCGAACCCGGGTCCCCCGAATTGGAACCCGCTCTAATATATTCAGCCAGACTCCTCACAGTAACACACTTACCCACAAATGACCGTCTGTAAAGACGTAAAAGGTCATAAAATAGTATTGTGTAACAATATCTCAAGGCGCTAACAGCTTGAGGCTAAGAACTACTTTCTTTGACCTTATTCTAGTTGACGTCTGTGAGTATACACATCAAAAACTGTGTGAGACGGCTAACTAATGTGTGAGTTTTCTTAATCCATTCGATTGCTAGAAACAAGTTGTTAGTGAGTTCATAAAGAACGGTTGCTGGTAAAACTGGGGCTGGGAAGGAGAGAGATAATTTATGCATGCTCGTGCAAAAGCGGTAGAGAAATAGCATAACTAGGAGACACAAGATGATTGGACATTTTGGTGAGGAAGTCAGGCTGGAATGAGTATGTTGTTTTTTCATCTGTGTTATCGTGTCTGTGTGTATGCGCGTGAGATCGACAGTCGGTGAAGCTGTCAAAATGATCATGTACTAAATAGTAACAGTATGTTTCTTTCTTTTGTCCTTCTCTGCCTTTTTTTTTTTTGTTGCAGCTAGGCGTCGCAGGTTTAACTGATGATCAGTTTCCAAGATCGTGCACGCTCGGTCGCTTGATATGCTGTGGTATTGTGGAGTTTTAAGATGTCTGCAAACTCCATCAGCCCACCATTTTCTTGGTATGCCCCTTCCTCTTGATGATTCCATTTTCAGGTTGTACGCTCTTGCAACTGGTGTATTCGAGTTCATTCTCACAAATGGCCACACCATTTGAGTCTCTGTTTTTCAATGAATCTAATAGCAGGTGTTGTTCCGACTGTTCTTCTAATTTCCTCATTTCTTATATGGTCTCTTCTTGTTTTATTTACTGCTTTCATCAAGCATCTCATTTCATATGTGGTAATTTTTCTTTCTTGTTCTTTTGTCAGTGTCCATGTCTGGCCCTGGTAGCACAGTGTTGGTATGAAGATTGCATTTATAATTTGTATTTTAATTTCTTCTATTCCCCCTTCCTCTTGATGATTCCATTGTCAGATTGTACTCTCTTGTAACTGGTGTCATCATCATCAGGTGCCGTCTCCACATCGAAGGTTGGCTGCAATGAATCTCCAGCATCCTCTATCTTTCGCCTTGGTGTTGCACACTGCCAGACTGTAACCTGTCCATTTCTTAAAGTTTCCTCCACTTATCTCTCGGTCTTCCTCTTGCTCTTCTCCCTCAACTTTCCCCTCTAGTAAATGTTTTATCATGGTGTCATGTCTTTTATGTGCCCAAAATACTTGTATGTGGGTTTAATCTCACCAAGTGGACAAACCACAGTTCCGTAAACCGTTATTTTACTGGTTATTGGTTAAAATGAACACAATTTCTGTTGGGTCTAGTCACTTGTAAATTGACTTGTAGATTGCGTGTACAATCATATTGATTCATTGATTGATTAATATGACCATCATCATTGCACTTCGGTGAATAACCATGTGTGCTCCAATCTCTTTCTTATACTGGAAGATCTCAGCTACAGTGCACAAATTCCGTAGCACTGGCGAGGGCCCCTGGTGTAATTTTCAAGATGGTGACAATATTCTGCAGCAATTTTATTTGTAATCTGTTTTAATCAATTATGCTTTCCAGCTTGTTCTTCTCGATGTTGAGCTGCCAAGGGTTCTTTTATGTGCTCAATTTGAAAACAGTACCTAAGTTTTATCGTCCGTCTCCGATAGGACTATGACCTCGATCTCACTTACACTGAGATTAGGGATCTTTGAAAAATACCCGATGGCTCCACGAGGGAGCGAACTAAGTACCTATGGGAACGAGAGGCGAGCCCCTAACCTCTAGGCCACATAGTCAGATACAAGATGATAGTCAGATACAAGATGATAGTCAGATACAAGATGATAGTCAGATACAAGATGATAGTCAGATACAAGATGATAGTCAGATACAAGATGATAGCCAGATACAAGATGGAAGTCTAAACATCGTTATCTCTGTTATCTCTTGACTTAACAATGAGCAGAGAGGGGAGCAGCCTCTAGCAAGAACGTGCACAGACAGTTGTTAATGGTGTTGCACTTTACTACTAGTAACTCGTCTCTGACTGAGCTCACGTTACAGACTCCGTCGTCGCCGCAGGTTGCTGCAACATGTATGTGTATGTGTGTATGGCTGACAGTTATATGATACCTCATCTGTAACATTTCACGTCAGAAAAACAAGATATACAGAAGCTGAGCAGTTTATATGTACAACGTGTGTACTAACAGGAAGAAAGCGAGAGGGGAGGAATGGAGATATATATATGTATGTATATATATATATATATATATATATATATATATATATATATATATATATATATATATATATATATATATATATATATATATATATATATACTGACAAAAGAACAAGAAAGGAAAATTACCACATGCGAAATGAGATGCCTGAGGAAAGCAGTAAATAAAACAAGAAGAGACCATATAAGAAATGAGGAAATTAGAAGAACAGTCGGAACAACACCTGCTATTAGATTTATTGACAAACAGAGACTCAAATGGTTTGGCCACTTGGTCAGAATGAACCCGAATACACCAGTTGCAAGAGCGTACAACCTGAAAATGGAATCATCAAGAGGAAAGGGCAGACCAAGAAAAGATGGGTTGATGGAGTTACAGACATCTTAAAACTCCACAATACCACACCATATCAAGCGACCGAGCGAGCATTATCTCGGAAACCGATCATCAGTTAAACCTGCTACGCCTAGCGGCAAAAAGCAGAGAAGGACAAAAGAAAGAAGATCTTTCTTGAAATCACTATAAATTTGTAGCACTATCATGCAGTGAGCGACTGTAGTTTCAGAGACATGCCTCCAAAAACTCACGTGAATTTAAAGTCATGGTCATGCGGGTGTTTGCGACAACGAGACGCGCGGTCACGCTTGCATCAAAGACATCGATTGTTGGGGAGTTTAAGATGGATAAGAGGGATGTTCTCCTGTTCTAGTGTTAGTCAAGGACATTAAAATTGATGTTAATCAATTCATCGATTGAGGGTGTTTGGTATTACAGGTTGTACAAGTTGATGACTGAGAGGCAGAGAGAGAAGTGTGTTTAACCAGCGAACAACAGGAACCATCAGTATGCATACCCTTTGACATCTGTTGAAGAGAATGAGCCCCAATCGGTCTACACGGAGTGCTGTGACATCAGTTCAGTAACCAATATCCAATACACCAGTGGCGGCTCGTGATCATTTTTGTTGGTGGGGCCAGACAGATATTTTCGGAAAAATCATGGTTTCGGTTAGGATATATTTGAATGTATAAAATAATAAATACACGTTACACCTATATATATTAATATATATTGGATTCTCCGAAAGGAGTTAATTCTTATTTTTCATGTTTGTTGGCCTACACGCTCTGATATAACCAATAAAAGGTTCGCCTTAGGTTGAAAGGGCGTGCCTCGGCTTAAAGAGGCTTTAATCCCTTACTTAACAAACAAACAAACACCTTATTTTTGGTGGGACTCGGCCCCACTGGCCCTTAATGACGAGCCGCCACTGCAATACACAAACAACTATTACATATATGTTTCTATGTACAATACCTACCGGAGACTTTTTGTCAAATGGGCGGCTACTCTCCGGAAAGTCATCCTGAGGCTGTACCGTCATACATGAGCACAGTTTGGCTATGGAGAGCTTATGTCGCTTCTTCCGTCTCCGACCAGATTGCATAATGTCAATATCTTGTTGTATATGTTTCCAGGATTCTTGAGACAGTGCTGGCACTCCTGGCATACTGGGTACCAGCCGGATCTCAGTTGGCTGCTAGTAGTCCATGTGACAATAGTATTCTGCAAGCTGTGGTAGACATCACTTAAGTGGCAAAGGTATAATCACAACTTTGAGAGTGACTTAATGATGTTCCTTCTTTGAAGTGTCCAAATCTGGTCTGCGATACACATGAGAAACAGCCAGGTACTTAATGATATCATATCTGATCGCGTTTAGTCAGTCAGTAACTGTCTTTGCTAAACTTGAAGACAAAAACCATCACAGATCAATCATATTGATCGCGCTTACTCAATCAATAATTAACTTTTGTGATAAACTTGAAGATAAAAAACATCACAGATCAATCATATTTGATCGCGCTTTACTCATTTAAATATAACTTTGTTAAACTTGAAGATTAAAATCACATATCAATCAATCATCGCGCTACTCAATCAATAAGTAACTGTTTGGAGACTTGAAGATAAAAACATCACAACAATCATTTTGAGTATCAAAGAACTGCATCTATTAAAAATAAATCTAAGAGAAAAGATTGAGAATCAAACATGTTTTCAACAAACACGCCCTAGCTATAACACTCGACAACATGGCGTTAGGAAACAGGAAGACCGCCCTGGCTATAACACTCGACAACATGGCGTTAGAGACGAGGAAGACAGCTCTAAGCTATAACACTCGACAACATGGCGTCAGAAGACGAGGAAGACACGCCCCTAGCTATAACACTCGACAACATGGCGTCAGGACGAGAAGACAGCCCCTAGCTATAACACTCGACAACATGGCGTCAGGAGACGAGGAAGACACGCCTAGCTATAACACTCGACAACATGGCGTCAGAGACGAGAAGACACGCCCTAGCTATAACACTCGACAACATGTCGTCAGGAGACGAGGAAGACACGCATCTAGCTGTAACACTCGACAACATGGCGTCATGAGACAAGCCGCCCTAGCTATAACACTCGACAACATGGCGTCAGGAGACGTGAAGACACGCTCTAGCTTAACACTCGACAACATGGCGTCAGCAGACGAGGAAGACACGCCCTAGCTATAACACTGACAACATCGACAACGTGAGACGCTAGCTATAACAACAGTGAGACAAGGAAGACTAGTAACTCGATAAATAGATTGATAACATCGCTGAGATTCTAGACAACATGGAGTAACAGCTACAGATGCAACAGCACATCTATAAGATGGAACACATCTATAAGATGGAACAATCACAATTCCCCCACAACGTTTCCCCGCACACACGCATATCATAGGATAAGATTCAATAAGATTCAGTGATAAGATTCAATGATAAGATTCAATAGAGTAGTGAAGATTCAATGATAAGATTCAATGATAAGATTCAGTGATAAGATTCAGTGATAAGATTCAATGATAAGATTCAGTGATAAGATTCAATGATAAGATTCAGGATAAGATTAATGATAGATTCAATGATAAGATTCAATGATAAGATTCAATGATAAGATTCAGTGATAAGATTCAGTGATAAGATTCAATGATAAGATTCAATGATAAGATTCAATGATCAGATTCATGATAAGATTCAGATCAGATTCAGGATAGATTCAGTGATAAGATTCAATGATAAGATTCAATGATAAGATTCAATGATAAGATTCAATGATAAGATTCAATGATAAGATAAGGTGAAATCCCCTAGTGTGTGGCCGGGGTCTGCAAGGATAGCAAAGAATAAGCACATTTCTGCGACGTTTTTTTTATTTACTAGGGTAGCATCCCAAGGTCCCTACCTTAGTTGTCTCTTACGACATGCGTTGTAGGTCGCAGTGTTACTATTCGTTGCTCCTTGCAGCCCCGGGCGTGACTGTAACGCAAACAAAGTAAAGAAACCCGTTTTATACCTCGTGGTATGCCCGCCTGCCCAATGTGTTCGAAGCGCGTTGGACGACGGGTGGCAAGCCCCCGGTGAGTGCGGTTCTTATCCGCGGTTTGGCAGAAAAGCAACAGGTTCTACAGATTTACGGTGTTCGTGGCACCGAACCGAAGGGTTACGATGTCCATGGCACCGAGCAGAAGAGCTGAAAGCTCAAGTGTTTCTGGATCGAAAAACCCACAAAATACCTCATGGTATATAGGGTAATACAGTGTTAGATCTGTATATTTCATTGACTGTTGGCACACGATGGGTGATGTGGTCAACATCCCGCCGGCTGTCTTTACTTCCCGGTGCTCTTCCAGCCATTAAGGCTGGGTCGACCTGAGAGTCGTTACGGTCGGGGAAACATTTCACGCCCACTATGAAATTCAACCTGAGCACTTGCGTAAGTAGCAAGTACACTACTGAAGCTCCCACGTACGCCTGTACAAACGAAATAGAATTGGAGATAATACACACATACTTCACGTAAGCCAGTACCAACGAAATAGAACAGGAGAGCGCGCACACACACGCACACACAACTCATTTTAAAAAATAGAAAATTTCACGGTGAAAATTCGTCTAATCTATGTCTATATATATAAATGTGAAAAGCAGGTTTTTCAACAAACATTAGTCATTCTTCTTCTATATTGAGCAGATTTTTGTCCATGTTTATCGCAACCATCATACTATCTATTTTCAGCTCTCTTATCCGTTAGATTGATTCTTTTTTGTTAAACTTCATGTCTCGTCTTCTTCACTAATTTCTGGACAAGACTTGCGTTGCTATATATTATACTCTCTAGTCTTCTTGCCATATAGATATGTATGTACAATGTTGTGGTCGTTCGTCTTCAAGCTATAGTTTGACTAGTTCATTAATTGGTTCCCTATCTAGTCTTCCATCCATTCGTATCTATGCTGTTGTCAATATCATGAATCAACATCACCAACCATACGATCTGATACCATATTATAGTAGACCTCCAGATGTGGTACTTGTTAAAGTGATGGTTTCTTGAAATGTTTTATAGTCACGTTTTGGGTAGAAACTGCGATCCTGTTGGATAATATGCCTACGCTTTGGCCAAACTTCAGATGTGCCTATCCTATATACAGTATAGAACTAACGGGGGCGCAACGTACTGAGGTTCTGGGTGTAAACTACGTAGAACACAAAGTGTTGTTTTGGTTTACAAGATCACACACACACACAACTTCTACCTCTTTTGTTCCAATTAATCTAAAAATGTCATATTCTCATATTTCTCCGGATTACATTATTGACTTCTAAATATGCTTTGAGAATCATTGTTTTGAAACTTGTGATTGCACTTATTGACTTCTACATTTTGCTTTGATAATCATTTTTTTGAAACTTGTGTTACATTATTACTCTAAATATGCTTTGAGAATCATTGTTTTGAAACTTGTGATTACATTATTGACTTCTAAATATGCTTTGAGAATCATTGTTTTGAAACTTGTGATTACATTATTGACTTCTAAATATGCTTTGAGAATCATTGTTTTGAAACTAGTGATTACATTATTGACTTCTAAATATGCTTTGAGAATCATTGTTTTGAAACCTGTGATTACATTATTGACTTCTAAATATGCTTTGAGAATCATTGTTTTGAAACTTGTGATTACATTATTGACTTCTAAATATGCTTTGAGAATCATTGTTTTGAAACTTGTGATTACATTATTGACTTCTAAATATGCTTTGAGAATCATTGTTTTGAAACCTGTGATTACATTATTGACTTCTAAATATGCTTTGAGAATCATTGTTTTGAAACCTGTGATTACATTATTGACTTCTAAATATGCTTTGAGAATCATTGTTTTGAAACTTGTGATTACATTATTGACTTCTAAATATGCTTTGAGAATCATTGTTTTGAAACTTGTGATTACATTATTGACTTATAAATATGCTTTGAGAATCATTGTTTTGAAACTTGTGATTACATTATTGACTTCTAAATATGCTTTGAGAATCATTGTTTTGAAACTTGTGATTACATTATTGACTTATAAATATGCTTTGAGAATCATTGTTTTGAAACTTGTGATTACATTATTGACTTCTAAATATGCTTTGAGAATCATTGTTTTGAAACTTGTGATTACATTATTGACTTCTAAATATGCTTTGAGAATCATTGTTTTGAAACTTGTGATTACATTATTGACTTCTAAATATGCTTTGAGAATCATTGTTTTGAAACTTGTGATTACATTATTGACTTCTAAATATGCTTTGAGAATCATTGTTTTGAAACTTGTGATTACATTATTGACTTCTAAATATGCTTTGAGAATCATTGTTTTGAAACTTGTGATTACATTATTGACTTCTAAATATGCTTTGAGAATCATTGTTTTGAAACTTGTGATTACATTATTGACTTCTAAATATGCTTTGAGAATCATTGTTTTGAAACTAGTGATTGTGTTTCACTTTCATTTACTTCCCATCATTTCTCATGTTGATATAGTTTCACATATTACTCACTCCTTCTACTGGTGTTCCCATGTTTTCCTAACACTTCTCCGCATGTCTATATCTATATTTGTTTATCTTCTACCAGTAGTTTTCTATGTTTAGTTGACTTGACTAACTGTTTGTTCATACACACCTGATACTTTATTGTTGTTCTACTTCAAGTTATTCTCTTTTAAACATCGTAATTCATAACTATAAAGTAACGTATATCAATAACTTTTCTACTTCTAGGTGTAGTGGAGATGAGGAAACGATCAATCTAATGCTATATACAGGGTGTTCAAGATAATTGCAGCCCGTGAATGGAGCTAATCTGGAATATATGTATGGAAATGGAAAGGTTCAGTTATGACGTAGTATAGGTCAAGGTTGTGTGACGGTGTGTAATTGTAGTGCGGGAAGGGGCGATGAACAAATGTGACGTAGGACGAGCTAGTCAGAACCGGTTTAAATAGTAAATAAACACAACTCAATGTGTACCTGGCAACTGTCGAATTGTCAATGGGGCTGCAATTATCTTGAACACCCTGTATAATCGGAGGAAGAGAAATACCTGAACTAAGATACGCTGATGATACAGTGTTACTGTCAACATCACAAAAGGGGATTGAGAAATTATTAGAAGTGAAAGATAAAAGCGAAAAACAAAATCTATATCTCAATGTGGCAAAAACAAAAAAATAATGACAACGGATAAAACGAACATGATAAAAGCTATTTGATGATGATGATATAGAGCCAATACTTTTTCTTAAACCTTGTCCAATTGGTCTTCTCCAGATTTACAATGTTCATGGCACCAAGCCGAAGAGCTGAAAGCTCAAGTGCTTCTGGATCGAGGACTTCCAGGTGTAGTGGCGTTGAGGAAACGAGTAATCCAATGCTACACAGAGTCAATACTTTTATGTGGCAGTGAGTCATGGACAATGAACAGACAAATGGTAAGAACATTGGAAGGCACAGAAATGTTGTCTCTCAGAAGAATGTTGAAAGTTCCATTGACAGCTAGAAATACAAATGAAGAGATCTTGTCAGAGACAGATTCATATCGAAATCTCATCAATCGAATAAGAAACAGACCATCAAGGCTTTTCGGACAAATAATTAGAAGGGGCAGTTGAGAACATTTGGTTACAACAGGTAAAATACAGGGGACGAGAGATAGACGGAGACATCATCATCAAATAGCTTGTCCTGAGCAGAACTTTGCGCCCCCGCCCCCACACCCACAGTCCTCCGGAATTTCTCTCTCCCATAGCCAGATGTCCTGCCTCTGCAGCCGTCATATTCAAACTATCAGTTACATCCTGAATCCATTTTCTTCGTGGTCTTCTTGAGACAATGGGACAACATTCAGGACAGACGACTTGAAATCGTGGTTCGGCAATGGTTCAGTGATGGAGTTGATGTATTGTATCAGAGACAGACATATGTGGAGAGACAGGATCGCTTAAGCCAACCGGCACGGCACTTGATTGATTGATATTGTGTATAAGTGCAAGTTATATAGTATTAAAACTAAATTACGAATTTTCAATTCAAATGTTGTATCAATCCTAACATATGCAGCGAGAGTTGGAAAATGACTAAAGATATAGAAAGCAAGTTGAATGTTTTTGAAAATAGATGTAGGAAAATAATGAATATAAAATGGAAGAATTCAGGAGAAGTGATGAAATCAGAGACATGTCTGGTCAACCACTAGTGACAACTGTTATAAGAAAGAGAAGATGAGATATGTTGGGCACATCTTGAGAAGAAATGATCAAAGAATATCAAAGCAGGCATTGAAGTGGGATGCAAAGGGTTCAAGAAATAGAGAACGCCCTAGGGTAAACCATGAAAGGAACTTTACTGAGAGAGGCAAGAAATATTGGACTCAATTCCATGAAAGAGATTGAGCTAGTTGCCCAGGATAGAGCGGTATGAAGAAATTACTTGCAGACCCTACAGGGCCGTACCGTGCTATGAAACAGAGAGGCGGCTGCATCGGGCGGATTTTGTAAGGGGTGGGGAGGGCATAAGCATCACAATTAAAATTACAATTAAAGGTTATTTTAAAGAAAAAACTTTTAAGTGCGGCATTTCGAAGACTTGCATCATACTTAGAAAATATACCGCACGACGCTGAGGCGCTATGTAACATATAACAGTACGAGAGGAATTATTATTATTATAACTGCAACTAAAGTTAGTTCTCCGCATTTTTTTATCCATCCAGAAGCACTTGAGCTGAAAGCTTTCGGCTCGGTGTCATGGACATCGTAACCCTTCGGCTCGGTGCCACAACACCGTAAATCTGGGGAAACCTGTAGCTTTTCTGCCAGTCCGCGGAGTTGAACCCGCACTTACAGAGGACTAGTCACCCGTAGTCCAACGCGCTACGAACACGCTGGGCACGCGGGCAGTTCTCCGCATTAAAACTCACTGGTCTTGTCTCTGCTATGAAAGCCTGATTGAGGACGACAAACGTAAAGAAAGTAAGAGAATTAAGATTGAAAAATCAGCCCCCCTTCACTTCCTTCCCTCGCATCTTCCTCGTGTTTCCTAGCTGATGAATGGGTCTGAATCGATCAACGAGTATGCGCAAGTAGTGAGTATTAAATCAAATAGATGTATGCTGTTTAAATATCGATCAAAGTCTAGTACCAGGTCAGGCACGTTGGCTTGAGTTGTCTCAGTCTCTACGTTGATATTACGTTCGTTCTGTCTACAGAAGATTGACACTTTCTATGTCTATTTGTACTTGTGTCTATATGACACTTTCTATGTCTATTTGTACTTGTGTCTATATGACACTTTCTATGTCTATTTGTACTTGTGTCTATATGACACTTTCTCTGTCTATTTGTACTTGAGTCTATATGCCACTTTATTGTCTATTTGTACTTGTGTCTATGTGACACTTTCTCTGCCTATTTGTACTTGAGTCTATATGCCACTTTCTATGTCTATTTGTACTTGTGTCTATGTGACACTTTCTCTGCCTATTTGTACTTGTGTGACACTTTCTGCTCCTATTTGTACTTGTGTCTATATGACACTTTCTCTGTCTATTTGTACTTGTGTCTATATGACACTTTCTCTGTCTATTTGTACTTGTGTGACACTTTTTTGTCTATTTGTACTTTGTGACACTTTCTCTGTCTATTTTACTTGTGTGACACTTTCTCTGTCTATTTGTACTTGTGTGACACTTTCTCTGTCTATTTGTACTTGTGTGACACTTTCTCTGTCTATTTGTACTTGTGTCCGACAAATGACAGGAATGCTATAAAAGAAATTAACAAAAGGATGAGCATTTCTTTACAAAAACTAAAAGAACTAACTAACCTATGGAAGGGAACTGACATAAGAACAAAAATCACGGGTTAAGAGCCGGCAGTTTTCTCATGGAAACATATGATTGTGAGACATGGAACATTGACAAAACGGGGGGAGAAGATCGTTGAATGCAAATGTTAAACAGTTTTTTTTGGGGTAAATCTATTCCTCTCGTACCGTTACACATTACATAGAGCCTGCAAGTAATTTCTCCATATCTCTCTATCCTGAGCAACTCGCTCATTCTCTTCTATACAATCAAGACACTGATATTTCCCGACTCTCTCAATAAAGTTCGTTTCATGGTGTCCCTATGACATTCTTTCTTTCTTGAACCACTGAACGCGAGAGAAATATTCAAGAGATCAAAATACGAGCCTATGATAGAGAGTTTCTGAGAGAATGTGTGAGAGTCGGTGAGTGAAAGAGCTCACATGTGTGAGTGTGAGAGTGAGTGAACAAGACAGAGAATATGTGCGAGAATGGGGTCGCTGATCGTGAAGTGGATAACACGAAGCGCTAGTGAACACGTGTCGTGCAAGTTCCGGGGTTCGAAGCCAGTTTGAGCCCAAAAATAATTTCGGTGTACGCACGGTACGCGGTTGTGTGCACACGGTACGCGGTTGAACTATAGGAGATCCTGATCATTTACTTGGGGATCTAACCTACAAGTACCTCTGAAGTAGGAATAAGATTCACCTGAATGATGAGGGAGACTGGTGATAAGGAAAATATACCTTCACTAAAAAATCGGACATATGCGCCATAGTAGGTGCCATGACTACGCCCTAACACATAGCGGGCGAAAATGTGAGAGAATGAGAATGATAGAAAGTGAGAGAGATGAAACGAGAAAGAGAGAGACTAAGAATGAAAGATGCAGAGAGAGAGAGAGAAAGATAACATAGTCCATGTGTAGGTAAACAACACCAGACGAACTTGTGTGCCATGCGTTCACAATATTGTTGGATTATATCAACAACTGACACAACTACAACCTTCTTCCAACAGACAACAACACCAGTGACAACTACATAAAAGTTGTCCTTGAGAGGACCAGCAACAGTCACATCGATCTATAAACGCAACATTTACACGCAGCCCCGTCACCGTTCAATACTGTGTCAAGGTTAAATCAGTTTCACGTTTATTAAATTTCGACATGCTCTCTCTCTCTCTCTCTCTTCTCTCTCCTTTCTCGAAGTCTCTGACTGCCTGATCTTAAATATATCTTCTACTCACTCCTTCTCTCTCTCTCTCTCTCTCTTGTAATTCCATTCACTGTTCTCTATCTCTTTAATGCCCCTTTACTACTCTCTCTTCTCTCTCTCTCTCTTCCTTTCTCGAGGTCTCTGACTGCCTGATCTTTAATATATCTTCACAACTCTCTCTCTCTCTCTCTCTCATATATCTATCAGTCAGTCTGTCTACATATCTATCTATTTCTATTATTGGATTTATTGATCTATCTATTCTAACTATACTGATCTAATCTAGTCTATCCATCTATTTACCTAATCCATACATCTATTTATTAACATCCCATATAACATCCATATGTTAACATTTCTCATCAATAAATAAACATGAACATAGAATTGTATGGCATAGCAATAAAGCTTACAGTGTACATGAACATAGAATTGTATGACATAGCAATAAAGCTTACAGTGTACATGAACATAGAATTGTATGACATAGCAATAAAGCTTACAGTGTTCTATCAAACACATACAAAAGTCAGCCTACTTCAACGGGTATTTCCGATTTCCCGAATGACATGAAAGGCCTTATGTTACCGGGAAACAAGACTCTATCTACTCCCAACACTTTCGAATTTCGCAGTAAAGCAAAAACAATCTAAATTTTCGAAGCAACAAACAAATTAGCAGACTATGCACATATAATTAGACAACGGTAACACGAAGCGGGTAATAAGGAGATGAGAAAGGTAACTAATTGACATCACTGGAAACCCAGATCACAGGATGATGATATAAATAGTTTGAACAGGTGTGTAAACTGTAATGGGTACTTCGACAAGACAGGTGTACATCATGACATCTAATTCTAATCATGTATCCTAACATCTAGTCCGAATCATGACATCTAGTCCGAATTTCAACCAAAATACCCCCTTCAGCAACACCTCACCACTCATCATCACGAATCATCACTGACACATCACTCACGCACACATCACTGGGCCAATCATCACTCTGGGTAGCACATCACAATCACCCTGGGTATCACTTAGCCACATCATCACTCTGGGTATGCATCACCCACTCATCCTCTGGGTATGCACATCAGTCCACTACATTAGCATCACTCTGGGTATGCACATCACCACATCATCACTCTGGTATGCACATCGCCACACATCATCACTCTGGGTATGCACATCCGCCACACATCATCACTCTGGGTATGCACATCCGCCACACATCACACTCTGGGTATGACACATAGCCACACATCATCACTCTGGGTATGCACATCAGCACACATCATCACTCTGGGTATGCACATCATCCTCTGGGTAGCACATCATCACTCTGGGTATGCACATCAGCCACACATCACCACTCTGGGTATACACATTAGCCACACATCATCACTCTGGGTATGCACATCAGCCACACATCACTCTGGGATGCACATCCGCCACACATCATCACTCTGGGTACCATCACCCATCATCACTCTGGGTCAGCACACATCATCACTCTGGTACACATCACATCACTCTGGGTACACATCATCACCACACATCATCACTCTGGGTATGCACATCAGCCACATCATCACTCTGGATGCACATCAACCACACATCATCACTCTGGGTACATGCACATCATCACTCTGGTACCACATCATCACTCTGGGTACACACATCATCACTCTGTGTATGCACATCATCACTCTGGGTACACACATCATCACTCTGGGTACACACATCATCACTCTGGGTACACACATCATCACTCTGTGTATGCACATCACCACTCTGGGTATACACATCACCCAATCCTATATCAACAAACTCGCAAACACATAAAATATCACCACCGCCGTTGTTGTTGTTGATGAAACAATATTTGCAAGCAGCCCAGCTAATCGCTAGATAAGAATACACAACTATTAATACAACATCCAATATCCGGGACACTTGTTCCGTCCGAATCAAAACAAATACAGCAGAAAACTGTTCTAATGTCTGAATTATTGTCAACACAAATTATCAATAACAAGTAAGTCACCACAAGCATGTTGTTCTTCAAAATTACACTTACAGTATTGTCGTTAATAAACTAACTTGTACATCGGCGGCACCCTTGAATAATATATGAACATGAATAGAACGGATCAAATAGTATCGTTTCTTCTCATGTTGTTACTTCGGTTAAGTAAGGACCTTATGCCAGGTCTATATTCCCATTAATAATAATAATAGTTACTGTTGGTGTCGTGGCAGTCTAGGCCTGGTCCGTTAAAACAGGCGCCAGATGTAAGTGACGCCGTTGACAGGCCACAACACGATGGTTGATGTCACACCACGCAACTGTGGTGGTGCTGCTAACAACGTCTGATGGTCTATCCGGTGCTGACAGTGGGGGAAAGTCTCGGGCACATCGTAATAACAACACGGGGGCTAACGTTGCCGGCTCTACATATACGCCAGCAAGGATTCATACTCTCCTGTATATGTCCTCTCTATCACTCACCCCCGTCTCTCTCTCCTCACTGCCACCCCCCTTCTATCTCTCTCGCCCGTCATCAACCGTCAGTCCGAAAATCGATTTCCTTTCATTGATTGATTTACCTTCTGGCGAATTGGTCTTACCCATCCGTTGATGTTTCTTTTCTCTTTGTTTCTCACTTCTTCAAGTTGGTATCAGAGTTTGTGTTTGATTTGTTATATATTCATCAAATGTTGGCTAACATCTCCATCTTTCTCTCTATCATACTTTAGTAGCGACTAGTTACATCTCGTCTAGCGACATTGTGTGCGTGTGAGTGAAGACTATAACTACCGGGTGTTGTCGCTAAGTTTAGTTTGTCTAAGGGTGTCGGTGAGTACAACTTGTGCAAAATGTGGGCAGACAGACTTATGTAATAGTGTGTGGGTGAGATTGATTTGTGTAATAGTGTGGGTGATACAGACTTATGTAAGAGTGTGGGTGAGAAAGACTTAGTAAGAGTGTGGGTGAGACAAACTTATGTAATAGTGTAGGTGAGACAGACTTATGTAAGAGTGTGGGTGAGACAAACTTATGTAATAGTGTAGGTGAGACAGACTTATGTAAGAGTGTGGGTGAGAAAGACTTATGTAATAGTGTAGGTGAGAAAGACTTATGAAATAGTGTGGGTAAGACAAACTTATGTAATAGTGTGTGGGTGAAATAGATTTGTGTAATAGTGTGGGTGATACAGACTTATGTAAGTGTGAGACAGACTATGTAGAGGTGGTAAGAAAGACGTATTAAGAGTGTGGGTGAAAAGACTTAGAAAGTGTGGATGAGACAGACTTATGTAAGAGTGTGGGTGAGACAGACTTATGTAAGAGTGTGGGTGAGACAGACTTATGTAAGAGTGTGGGTAAAAAGACTGATAAAGTGTGGTGAAAAGACTATGAAATAGTGTGATAGACAGACTTATGTAAGAGTGGGTGAGAAGACTATGTAGTGAATGAGACAGACTTATAAAGATGTGGGTAAGAAAGACGTATATAAGAGTGTGGTGAAAAAAAACTTGCATGAAATAGTGTGGATGAGAAGGACTTATGTAAGAGTGTAGTCAGACACGGCATATGTAACTGAAGATATTTTGAACAAAGATGGGGCTGTCTAAAAGGCACATATGAATATATAGGGCTGTATAGAAGGACATAGAACAAAGATGTAGTGTTGAAAGGACATATGAACAAAGATGCAGTCTAGGACATATGAACAAAGATGGTGGATGTCTAAAGGACATATAAAAAGATGGCTGCCTAAGGCATATGAATGAAGATAGCGGTGTCTAGAAGATGTATACCACTGAGTATTTACTGTAAACAACACAACTTTGATGTTGAGAAGATGGTGCAAGTGAGTAGTAGTAGCAGTGGTGTTGTAGAAGATGGTGCAAGTGAGTAGAGTAGCAGTGATGTTGTAGAAGTGGTGTGTAGTAGTGGTGATGTTGTAGAAGATGGTGAGTGAGTAGTAGTAGCAGTGATGTTGTAGAAGTGGTGTGATGAGTGGTGTTGTAGAAGATGGTGAGAGTGAGTGGTAGTAGTAGTAGCAGTGGTGTTGTAGAAGATGGTGCAAGTGAGGTAGTAGTAGCAGTGGTTGTAGAAGATGGTGAAGTAGGTGGTAGTAGTAGTAGCAGTGATGTTGTAGAAGATGGTGCAAGTAGTGTAGTAGTAGCAGTGTGTTGTAGAAGATGGTAAGTGTGGAGTAGTAGTAGCAGTGATGTTGTAGAAGATGGTGCAAGTGGAGTAGTAGCAGTGGTTGTAGAAGATGTGCAAGTGAGTAGTAGTAGCAGTGTGTTGTAGAAGATGGTGCAAGTAGTGTAGTAGGTAGCAGTGATGTTGTAGAAGATGGTGCAAGTGAGGTAGTAGTAGCAGTGGTTGTAGAAGATGGTGCAAGTGAGTGAGTAGTAGTGCAGTGGTTGTAGAAGATGGTGCTAGTGAGTAGTAGTAGTAGTGATGTTGTAGAAGATGGTGAAGTGAGGTAGTGGTAGCAGTGTGTTGTAGAAGATGGTGAAGTGAGGTAGTAGTAGCAGTGGTGTTGTAGAAGATGGTGCGTGAAGTGAGGTAGAAGATAGTAGGCAGTGGTGTTGTAGAAGATGGTGTGAGTGAGTGTAGTAGAGTAGTGTGTTGTAGAAGATGATATGCTAGATATAGGATCGGTGTAGAAACTGTACAAACAGAAACAGCTGACACCAAATTAGCACATGCCGTCACAACGTTGCATAAGAAAGGTCAACTTTCAGAAAACATTCAAATATATTCGGACAGAAAGACTCAAGAAAAGGACTGCAGAGGATAGGGTCTTTGAGACTGGTCGCCAAGGCAACGATCGCCAGCTCTCGTCTGCTGTATAAAGCCTGACCACATTTCTTTAACCGTCACATGAATATTGATTTCTTCTCACTCTGTGAGACTGGACACTGACAGTGGAGCTGAGCAAGGGGAGAACACTAACGATTTTCAGACGTAACTTTACACGGGCAAGTTTTCCTCAGCGTCAACAGAAGGACTTGATCGTTTTAACACATCGCTTATCTCCCTTCTTTTAACTCTTACATTTATACACACATATAAATGTCCACACAAACTGTTGATATTTCTTCCTGCCTCCACACAAACTGTTGATATTTCTTCCTGCCTCCACACAAACTGTTGATATTTCCTCCACCCCCCACCTCCACACAAACTGTACATATTTCTTTCACTTTTCTCCACACAACTGTACATATTTCTTCCTCCCTTCCTCCACACAACTGTACATATTTCTTCCTATCTCCACACAACTGTACATATTTCTTCCTATCTCCACACAACTGTACATATTTCTTCCTATCTCCACACAACTGTACATATTTCTTCCTATCTCCACACAACTGTACATATTTCTTCCTATCTCCACACAACTGTACATATTTCTTCCTATCTCCACACAACTTTAGAAGACCTTGATTTTGCCGACGATATAGCCCTTTGAGTTCATCACATCAAGATATTCAAATGAAAACAAACCTTCTCCAAAATATCTCAGGACAAATTGGTCTCCAAATAAACACCACAAAAACAAAAATTGTTGACCTTACCAGCAGTCCAGAAAATATTCAACTAAAAACTACACTCTTGAAAAAGTCAAAAGTTTTACATACCTAGGAAGTATGATGTCATCTACGGGGATACAGCGCCAGAAATTCCACACAGAATCGCATTGGCATCAAGTGCTTTTAACAAATTGTCAAATATATGGAAGTCCAATTCACTCAGCAAGCACTTAAAATTAAAGATCTTTAACTCTTGTGTGATTCCAGTATTAACTTATGGATGCAAGAGTTGGAAAGCAACAAAAGCTCTAGAAATAAAATTAGATAACTTTGAGAATAAATGTCTTAGAAGAATACTGAACCTCAAATGGTCAGATTTCAGACCCAATACACAAATAAGACAAGAGACCAAGCAAGAAAATGTATCAAATTTTATAAGAAAGCGCCGCTGGAACTACATCGGCCACACACTTAGAATGGATGAGAGAAGACTCCCTTACCAATCCTCATATGGACACCAGAGGGAAAAAGAAAACGAGGAAGACCAAGAGAGACTCTGCTAGAACCATCACCAGAGAAGGCTCAACGATGGGCCTAGTAAACATTAAAGACTTAAAACAAATAGCAACATACCGCGAGACATGGAGAACTATGACCTCTGCCCTATGCGCCGCCTACAGGCCCAAGAGGAAAGACTAACTAACACAACTGTACATATTTATTCTACCTCCACACAACTGTACATATTTCTGTACATATGATCTGTTATGTTTTCTATTTCACCAGTGTGTTGCTGGGGCCCGCACAGGGAGTAAAGAACAGTAACATTGTGACCTAAAGGGCATGCTGTACGAGGCGACTGGGGTAGAGGACTAAGGAAGCTATCCTAGTAAATAAAAAGTGTCCCAGAAATTGGATGTCCTGGCTGGACTTATAACCCATAACTGTTGTCTTCCATGTTGGTTTGGTCAACAAAGTCGACCACGAAGTGACCACTCCGTGACGCATGCCTGTGCGATTTTTATGGAGTAGCTGAGTTGCCCAAGCGCAACTACCCCTGGCCTACTAGTAGGCACATAGCTGACACAATGTACAATCGTTCTGAGATACATATCACAAAGAATGGTTTAACAAGAGGTTGATATGGAGCGTTCGAAGAAGAAGAAGAAAGTAAGTTCTCCATTAGCAAGCACTTGTCCACATTGAAGTAAATAATGCCTTACCTTATCTGTAGATATTTGGTACATGGTTCTCCTCTGTAATCCTTTCTGACCTTCCAACAGTACTGCTCCTTGTTTATCTATCCGTCCATGACTCAGCTTCCTCACTGGTGTGGTCAGCCATTTTCTGTTCCAAGACAAGATCAAACATATTAACTCTTCACGCCCGAGCAGTTACCAGGGGCACAAATTTGAGGTGTAAAGAATAGAACCATTTAAACTGCCGTAAGAGGCGACTAAGAAGGTTTGGCTGATATCGGGTGCACATGTTCTAAACGTGTAGAAGTCTATGCGTTTAGTGGCCTACCAAACCAATGTGCAACGTATACACGTTCTTGGCAAAGATCAAACATATCACAAGAGTGATTAAAATTGGTTGTAAAGAACAAACGCAAAGAAGAAGATTAACTTTTTCATGGATCAGGGCAAAAGCCATGTTTTTACAAACCATTTGTTTTTAGAATAAAAACGCCCTTTAGTGTGGCTCCTGGTAAAAATATGTCCAACCCTAAGTCACATAGTCTGGCATTTGGTCAACACAGAGTTAATATAATCTGAACTGTCTACAATCTTGAATCAATTTGAATCACGTTTTACACAACCTATATACCCTCCTGCCCAGCGTGTTCGTATCGCGCTGGACGACGGGTGACAAGCTCCCTGTGAGTGCAGGTTCAATTCCGCGGGCTGGCAGAAAAGCCAAAAGTTCTCCAGATTTACGGTGTTCCTGGCACCAAACCGAAGGGTTTTTACGATGTCCATAGCACTGAGCCGAAGAGCTGAAAGCTCAAGTGCTTCTGGATCAAGGAAAAAAACAAAAAACACAAGCTATATTTCTCTATCACTGTGATTCTTACATTGGGAGGACAGCATCCCTAGGGAGGCATGAGATGTTATCAGAGGCAGTGTGAAACATTATAAAAATGTAGTGGAGTTTGTATTTGAGTAAGTTTGTATACTAACTTGTTAATCCAGTTAAAATACGTTTTTCCATGAAAATTATAATTTCAAAATTTCTTTACAAAATAACTAAGAAAATCATTGATTTTGTCTTCTCTTGACATTTGTTGGTCAAAATTAATTTTGATATTTATAAAGTGAAAGTAAATGTTGTAACCTACCAGCTAATCCCATTATTAAGGCATGCGAACATCTCACTGACAGCTAGAGAGATAATCAACAGCATTTTCATGCCTACTATGTGTTACCAGAGTCAAACATGGACAATGAGCACAGCGCAGTCACAAAAATAACTACACAAAAGTGTGACACCTATGAAACATTACCAACAACACCAGAAAAGACAGAGTCACCAACATCAGCATAAGAAAGAAAGTTGGCACAGAACCTTGCTTGAATTACATAGATAAACAACGAATGAAGTGGTTTGGCCACTTAATAAGAATGCATCCAAACTCCACAGTATACAGAGTCTTCTACAACAGAACATCGGGAAAGAAGGCAAGAGGAAGACCACGAAAAGATGGTTAGATGACATAGTAGAATCCTGTCAATGAGCAAAAATAACAATCACCCAAGCCACCAGAACATTTCAAGACAAAAACAGAAATCCATGACACTGGGCAACAACCCAATAGCAACGTGACAACAAAAGAAGAAGAAGAAGAAAAGAAAATTGATGTTCATACAGAAATAATACACATGTCTATCTGATATGTTTGTCAATATATATATATATATATATATATATATATATATATTAAACAATGAGAATGCCCAATGTGCCATGAAGTCGATCACATAACATATATATATATATAGATAACATTCAAGTGATTGCAATATTAGTTAATTAGGCTTGTTAAATACAACTGTGCTCAACGTATTTCTATTGAATAGAACTTATTATTTCAATGTAACAATTGTAGAATTGTATTAGAACAGAACTTATGTGAAATAGATCTTTTGTTGATAGAACTTCGTTAAATAGATCTTTTGTTGATAGAACTTCTGTTAAATAGATCTTGTTAGATAGCTTTGTTAAATAGATCTTTTGTTAGATAGAACTTCTGTTAAATAGATCTTTTGTTAGATAGAACTTTTGTTAAATAGATCTTTTGTTAGATAGAACTTCTATTAAATAGATCTTTTGTTAGATAGAACTTTTGTTAAATAGATCTTTGTTGATATAACTTTGTTAAATAGATCTTTGTTAGATAGAACTTCTTTAAATAGATCTTTGTTAGATAGAACTTTGTTAAATAGATCTTTGTTAGATATAACTTTGTTAAATAGATCTTTTGTTGGATAGAACTCTGTTAAATAGATCTTTTGTTGGATAGAACTTTACTGAGTAGATTTGTGTTGAATAGCACTGCTGAAAGAACACTTATTGGCAGAAAGCACTTTTTACAGAAAGAGCAATTTGTCAAATCCTTGCATTTACAGGGACGCAACCAATAATAAACTCAACGGAGCTTGAATATTACAGAGTTATGTCCCGTTACTGTCAGAACTTCCAGTAATAAATTCCCATTTATTCATTCCATCAATCAATATTTATTACCAAATTAAATTATATGGGTTCATCTCTTTGACGCCTTCACATACCACAAGGGCTACACGCTGTACATTTTGAAAACCACTGCTCTGGCCTAGTCTAGTGTATGAATTGAGGTAAGGAAGCGTGTTTTTATTTTGCCGTTAGGCGTCTCAGGTTTAATTGATGGTCGGTTTCCGCGAGAGTGCAGGCTTAGGCTTGGTTGCTTGATATACTGTGGTATTGTGGAGTTTGTAAGATTCTGTATTTCCATCAATCCATCATTTTCGTGCTCTGTCCCTTCCTCTTGATATTCCCATTTTCAGGTTGTAACGCTCTTGCAACTGGTGTATTCAGGTTTATTCTCACCAAGTGGCAAAACCATTTGAGTTTCTGTTTTTCAATAAATCTAATAGCAGGTGTTGTTCCGACTGTTCTAATTTCCTCGTTTCTTATATGGTCTCTTCTTGTTTTATTTACTGCTTTCCTCAAGCATCTCATTTCACAGGTGGTAATTTTCCTTTCATGTTCTTTACTCAGTGTCCATGTTTGGCATTGGTAGCACAGTGTTATTATGAAGATTACATTTATAATCTGTCTTTTAGTCTCTACTGGAATTGCTGTGTGCTTCAAGATTAGGGTAAGTTGGTGTGTAATGTTGGTGTATACACTGATCTAGTCAAGCATATATATATATATATATTGAGGACAGGAGAGAGTAGAGTACTCACTTAAAACTGCTTCTACGCTTGCTAACTGGTGAAGAAGATGGTCCTTCAGTAGTACATACAGGTTCTGAAATAAGAGAGAGATAACAGGGCAATATAATAACCTATATGTTTGCTAACTGGTGAAGAAGATGGTCCTTCAGTAGTACATACAGGTTCTGAAATGAGAGAGAGATAACAGGGCAATATAATAACCTATATGTTTGCTAACTGGTGAAGAGGATGTTCCTTCAGTAGTACATACAGGTTCTAAAATGAGAGAGAGATAACAGGGCAATATAATAACCTATATGTTTGCTAACTGGTGAAGAGGATGTTCCTTCAGTAGTACATACAGGTTCTAAAATAAGAGAGATAACAGGGCAATATAATAACCTATATGCTTGCTAACTGGTGAAGAAGATGTTCCTTCAGTAGTACATACAGGTTCTAAAATAAGAGAGATAACAGGGCAATATAATAACCTATATGTTTGCTAACTGGTGAAGAAGATGTTCCTTCAGTAGTACATACAGGTTCTAAAATGAGAGAGATAACAGGACAATATAATAACCTATATGTTTGCTAACTGGTGAAGAAGATGGTCCTTCAGTAGTACATACAGGTTCTAAAATGAGAGAGATAACAGGACAATATAATAACCTATATGTTTGCTAACTGGTGAAGAAGATGTTCCTTCAGTAGTACATACAGGTTCTAAAATGAGAGAGATAACAGGACAATATAATAACCTATATGTTTGCTAACTGGTGAAGAAGATGTTCCTTCAGTAGTACATACAGGTTCTGAAATAGAGAGAGATAAGGGCAATATAATAACTATATGTTTGCTAACTGGTGAAGAAGATGTTCTTCAGTAGTACATACAGGTTCTGAAATGAGAGAGAGATAACAGGACAATATAATAACCTATATGTTTGCTAACTGGTGAAGAAGATGGTCCTTCAGTAGTACATACAGGTTCTGAAATGAGAGAGAGATAACAGGACAATATAATAACCTATATGTTTGCTAACTGGTGAAGAAGATGGTCCTTCAGTAGTACATACAGGTTCTGAAATAAGAGAGAGATAACAGGACAATATAATAACCTATATGTTTGCTAACTGGTGAAGAAGATGTTCCTTCAGTAGTACATACAGGTTCTGAAATGAGAGAGATAACAGGGCAATATAATAACCCATATCTTCTATTCATTATCACACAATCTATGATTTAGCATTGATTCTTGGTGATCTCTGTGACACAGAGGTTAGTTGCTCGTCTCTCGTGCCAAAAGTACCAGGTTCGTTCCCTCGTTGAGACATCTGGATATTTTTCCAGAGATCCCTGATCTCAGTGTAGGTGAGATCGAGTTCCTAGTCCTATCGGAGATGGAGGATATAACGTAGGTCCTGTGTTCAATTTAAGCACATAAAAGAACCCTTGGCAGTTCAAATTCGAGAAGAGCAGGCTGGAAAGCCGTTGCCCGGGATAAATTCATTAGAAAATATTACAAATTTAAAAAAACTTTCACTGCAACATTTCATTTTGGTGACCAAACCTTTGCTTACTCACCAAAGTGCAATGTTCCAGTGAAAGTTTTTTTAAATTTTTAATCTTTCCAATCAATCAATAATCCTATCAATCATCCTATCAATGAATCAATCATGATTTAACAATATATTAACTGATTTCTTCTATAAATTATCACAGTGTATGTGGTGAAGCATTGATGATATTTCAATTATTGATTTCCTTCGTGTAGTTTGAGGAGGTGATGTGTAACCCCATGCTCCTCTACGTTATACATCAGATCATCCTTCTGGGCAATCCTTTGGGTTACCCCCTGTACCATTTTCCAGGACCATCTTTTGGATCGTTCTCTCACCCATGTGTTGTCGTGGCGCGCAATGGGAGCAAAGAATAGTAACACTGAGACCTACAAGGCATGTCTAAGGGGCGAATGAGGTAGATGCTTAGGGAAGCTACCACAGTGAATAAGAAGCGTTGCAGAAATCGGATGTGCTGGCCTACTTGTAAGCGCATAACTGGCACAAAGTACAATCGCTCTTAGACTCAGATCCCATACAAATCACAAAGAGTGGTTTAACAAGTGGTCGTTGTGGAGCGTTCAAAGAAAAAGGATCGTCCTTTAGGTTACCTCATGTACAATTTTCATGATCATCCTCTGTATCGTCCTTTAGGTTACCTCATGTACAATTTTCATGATCATCCTCTCGATCGTCCTTTAGGTTACCTCATGTACAATTTTCATGATCATCCTCTCGATCATCCTTTAGGTTACCTCATGTACAATTTTCATGATCATCCTCTGGATCGTCCTCTGTATCGTTCTCTGTATCGTCCTCTGTATCGTCCTCTGGATCGTCCTCTGTATCGTCCTCTGTATCGTCCTCTGTATCGTCCTCTGGATCGTCCTCTGTATCGTCCTCTGGATCGTCCTCTGTATCGTCCTCTGTATCGTCCTCTGTATCGTCCTCTGGATCATCCTCTGGATCGTCCTCTGTATCGTCCTCTGTATCGTCCTCTGTATCGTCCTCTGGATCGTCCTCTGGATCGTCCTCTGTATCGTCCTCTGTATCGTCCTCTGGATCGTCCTCTGTATCGTCCTCTGTATCGTCCTCTGGATCGTCCTCTGGATCGTCCTCTGGATCATCCTCTGGATCGTCCTCTGTATCGTCCTCTGGATCATCCTCTGGATCGTCCTCTGTATCGTCCTCTGGATCATCCTCTGTATCGTCCTCTGGATCGTCCTCTGTATCGTCCTCTGTATCGTCCTCTGGATCGTCCTCTGTATCGTCCTCTGGATCGTCCTCTGTATCGTCCTCTGGATCATCCTCTGTATCGTCCTCTGTATCGTCCTCTGGATCATCCTCTGTATCGTCCTCTGTATCGTCCTCTGGATCGTCCTCTGGATCGTCCTCTGTATCGTCCTCTGTATCGTCCTCTGGATCGTCCTCTGTATCGTCCTCTGGATCATCCTCTGGATCGTCCTCTGTATCGTCCTCTGGATCATCCTCTGGATCGTCCTCTGTATCGTCCTCTGGATCATCCTCTGTATCGTCCTCTGTATCGTCCTCTGTATCGTCCTCTGTATCGTCCTCTGGATCGTCCTCTGTATCGTCCTCTGTATCGTCCTCTGTATCGTCCTCTGTATCGTCCTCTGGATCGTCCTCTGTATCGTCCTCTGGATCGTCCTCTGTATCGTCCTCTGTATCGTCCTCTGTATCGTCCTCTGTATCGTCCTCTGTATCGATCCTCTATATCATCCTCTGTATCGTCCTCTGTATCGTCCTCTGTATCGTCCTCTGTATCGTCCTCTGGATCGTCCTCTGTATCGTCCTCTGTATCGTCCTCTGTATCGTCCTCTGTATCGTCCTCTGTATCGTCCTCTGTATCGTCCTCTGTATCTTCCTCTGTATCGTCCTCTGTATCGTCCTCTGTATCGTCCTCTGTATCGTCCTCTGTATCATCCTCTGTATCGTCCTCTGTATCATCCTCTGTATCATCCTCTGTATCGTCCTCTGTATCGTCCTCTGTATCGTCCTCTGTATCGTCCTCTGTATCGTCCTCTGTATCGTCCTCTGTATCGTCCTCTGTATCGTCCTCTGTATCGTCCTCTGGATCGTCCTCTGTATCGTCCTCTGTATCATCCTCTGGATCATCCTCTGGATCGTCCTCTGTATCGTCCTCTGGATCATCCTCTGGGCGACATCTGGTAACATTTTCACAGACAATTCCACTGGTCACTGTCTGCACTATTCCCAAGGACCATCATCTAGGTTACTCTATGTACAATCTTCCTGGACCATTACGTGAGGTCTACATTATAAAACACCACACTGATCATATACTAAATTCACCTGTATCCTCCAAGTCTGCTTCTTCTTCTTTGCGTTCGTTCTTTACGACCAATTTTAATCACTCTTTGTGATATGTTTGATCTTTGCCAAGAACGTGTATACGTTGCACATTGGTTTGGTAGGCCCTAAACCCATAGACTTCTACACATTTAGGACAAGTGCATCCGATTTCAGCCAATTCTCCTTAGTCGCCTCTTACGACATGCGTGGTAGGTAACAGTGGTTCTATTCTTTACACCCCAAATGTGGGCCCCGGTAACCACTCGGGCGACCCAAGTCTGCTGCATCACATGTATCACCTGTCTCATCTATGTTCCATGTATGCTCTGTGTCATCTTCATTACCTGTATCATTTTTATCACTATTATCATCCATACAACATGTGTTACCTGTATAACCTGTATAACCTGTATCACCTGTACCATATGTACCACATGTGTCCTCTGTGTTTATATGATCATCATTAGCATTATCAACAGACGAGTCTACTAACAGCTAATAAAAAAACACAATACGACACTGACAGTTGGATAAACTGTAACCATTAGAACTAACAACCTACCATCCATGTCAACGCTGTTCCTGGCACCAGCTGTTTGCAGAAAAGACATGGGTTTGATTACAGACACCGGGATGAGACCTTGCGAACTGTCGGCACCATCAGGTGGAAGTGTACGCACCATACACCAGTCGATCTGACCAGGTGAGGCATCAATGATCTCTACATGTTGCCCACGTTGGACTGATACTTCTTTGTGACTAGACGCAGTGTAGTCCTCAACAACCACGCTGATTTCTTGTTGGCTCACCTGAGGAAGACAGGTAAAAATCTCTCAATATGACAACAAATCAACTTATGAAATTAAAAATAAAACGAAATCCTCATCATCATCAAATAGCTTGTCCTGAGCTTTGCCACCCCAACAGTCCTCCGGAATTTTTCTCTCTCTCATAGGTCAGATGTCCTGCCTCTGCAGCCGTCATGTTCAAACCATCAGTTACATCTTGAATCCATCTTCTCATTGGTCTTCCTCTTCTTCTCTTTGCCGGTATGCCTCCTTCCATGATGGCCTTCTCCAGCCCTTTATGTCTTTTTATATGTCCAAATATCTCAATTTTTTCTTTATAATTTCTATTATGTTGTATTCCATATTATTGTTAGAGTTTTCTATGCATTGTCTTGGAAGGTAGTCTGCCATTGCTTTCCTTCCTGGCAGTGATCATACTGGTCCATGACGGTAACCATTGTCTCTATTACAGAGATCCTCTGCCTACCATCGCGAGTTTTGAGACCATAACCATTGACACTCTGTCGGCTGCTTCCTCACTTATCCACCACCTGCTCCCATGGCTTCCGCGTGACTCTGCCGGGAGGGGGGCTAAACGGTACTCCACCTTGCCCAAGGGTGTCCCGTAGACTAGCAGGGGGAAGGAAGGGGACCTTACATCTCATTTGATAGAGGTTTACCTATAACCCGCTACTCATAACGAAATCAATAATGTGAAAAAAAACCTAACAATATACAATACAAGAAAAGTAAAAATGCACTAAAATAGCGTTGAAAAATGTAACTACTGCTTGTATATAATGCCGACATTTATAGCTGTGTAGGACAGGGAGGGACGTGTGCATGTGCAATTTATAGCTGTGTAGGACATGGAGGGACGTGTGCATGTAGAATTGAATGGTCTCATTGCTAGTACACTCGCTGTTAAACTTTTCAGGTTAGGATTTGTCTTTATGCCCCGACAAAAAAAACTTCTTGACCATACTGGGGATTGAGAGTGGGTCCCTCGAATGGGAGGCGGCGCTCTAATTCATTCGGTCAGACGCACCGACAAACTAAGACAGAATGAAGACATAAATCAACGTCTCATGGGACAAGAAAAACGTCAATACGGAATCTCATATCAAGCGGCTGACAATATATCAGCTATGAATAATGTGTAAATGTAATTAAATATATATAGTTGCAATGGTGAAGGATGGATTAGCATAATGCATAGAGCGTTTCCCTATCGATTCGGATCCAAGAGGGTTGTGAGTTCCACGTTTTTATATAGTGGGGCGAATCTTCTTCTTCCTTTCGATCGTTCTTTTCGGCCATTTTGATCATTCTTATTGTGATATATAAACAGCCTACACCAAGGACGGATGTGATTCGTCACATCTTCAGCGCCATTTGGAGTTTTTTGTTGCTTGTCCTTCGGCGATGTGTCCGATTTCAACCAGCGTTTACTGGGTTCGCTCTCCGTCAGCCCTTGGCTGTCCCCAGCCAACCTGCAAGGAAGCAGTTTAGGCGAATCTGACTGATGGTTCTGTGGGTGCGATACGATTGCAACACTACAATTATTTCTACTAATAATAATAACAATACTAGTAATGTTAATATAGTTAAGATGCCTACGCTTTCTCCAGTGATAAAGCACAGGATGAGGTTAGGTGACCGTAGAATGGTTACGGGTGTCTCTGTGGCTCAGTGGTTACACCCTTACATTACGTCCTGAAGATGGTAGGTTCGAATCCGGAACGCATCGTTCTGTTGACGAGTATATTTTGTCAGAGATACTAGGATTGTTTCCAGAGCTACGACGTTCATGCTTGTGTAATACTCTCGGCAGATGGCGTACCACGTCTAGCTGAGATGGACTGAGACATATGTGGTAAAACCCGGTGCAATGAAGTCAATCATACAGGCTTTAAACCATTTAGAATCGTTATAAAATAAAACAAGATTACAAAAACTGGGAAGATCGTGTTCATGGAAGTGCTACGAAACAAAACTAACAAACAGTGTTTTCTTGAGATACTACTAACGTTAAAGTAGGTAGAATCAAATTGGGCGCCATAACTGTATGATAATGGCGCCATGGCGCCCGCAGGTACCGCGTTGGACAGCTCTGCCTCAATCAATACTTACTCCCTAAACAGGGAAATAGAAGAAACAGAACCACAAAGAGGGAAAGAAAAGAAGAAGCAACACTCGCCACTTCCATACACTTGCCACTTCCATACACTCTCCACTTCCCTACACTCATCACTTCCATACACTCTCTACTTCCATACACTCTCCCCTATCCACTACCATCACTTCCATACACTCACTAAAATTGCCCCTGTTGGTTTGTTTGTAATGAAGAGGGATTAAACCCTCTTTAAGCCGAGGCACGCCCTTTCACCCTAAGGACAAGCCTTCTAAGTTATATAGTGTGTGAATGACAAAAAAGAATTTTAAAATAACAACTAATTTCGTAAAATCCAAATCTAACTAAAATATCGCTAGACATGACAGCTTCATTTATTAAGATCTTCAATAGATGAGCTGAAACCTGACATTAACAAGACCATTAAAGAATGTTTTATCATACAATGCAAAGAAACGACCTCACCACAGGCACAAAATGGTGGGAAATCCGATACAGAAGTCGCACAGGGACAAAACGGTAGGAAATCCGATAGAGAAGTCACACAGGGACAAAACGGTAGGAAATCCGATAGAGAAGTCACACAGGGACAAAACGGTAGGAAATCCGATAGAGACGTTAAACTTCACTAATTGTCACTGGCTTCACGGCAAGTGGTTCGGACTACAGGTTTCCTGAAAAGATCATACTTGAAGGATCTAATCTTCAAGTACCTCTCAAGACGTCCACGACTCGCCTGTATGGTGGGAGACACCAGTCAAACGGTATAAGCAGGCCTCATGTAAAAATCAGACGCGCCACACCAGGCGTCATGGCTAACGCCTGAGCTCACAGCGGGCGATCGCAGAAGAAGAAGGATAACTGAAACCTGTACATTGTATGTACAACACCACCATCATCATCATCCTCCAAGTTTATGATTACAATCAGTGGCGGCTCGTCATTAAGGGTCAGTGGGGCCGAGCCCCACCAAAAATAATGTGTTACGTGTATAAATTAAATTATAACCTAACCCAATACCATAATTCTCCACACAAAAATATGTCTGGCCCCACCAACAAAACTTAGCACGAGCCGCCACTGATTACAATCATATGCTTAGAAATAGAGTCCCACGTTAAACATCTTACACAATGAAACTATTCTTCAGAAAATACAAGAAACATTTCAACATAACAACAGTTATAAGTAACAGTAGGTTTTCTTCTTTCTGTCAGCGCAGACATTCCTTATCTAATATAACATATGTGATAACAACAAATATTGCCCTCATAAATACCAAAGCATTTCGTATTTACCGGATCATCATCATCAGGTACCGTGCCAGCTGGCGTAGGCGATCATGGATCTCCACAAATCTCTGTCGTTGATGTTTGCTATCAACTCAGATATTGACACTCTACCGTGCCATGAAGTCAGGCTATCCAACATTTTCTCTCTCTGTCTTCCTCTGTCTCGTCTACCCTCGATTTTACCGGTTATTTACGGGATAGAAGAGAATAAAGAGATGAAAGAACCATCAGGGGAAGCAACGGAAGCCAATGAATATGTAAGAACTCCGTGGGGAAGCAACGGAAGCCAATGAATATGTAAGAACCCCGTAGGGAAGCAAAGGAAGCCAATGAATATGTAAGAACCCGTGGGAAGCAACGGCAGACAATGAATATGTAAGAACCCCGTGAGAAGCAATGATCAATACATAGACGGTGAACAAATATTAGGGCTTCAGAAATAAAAAAATTACCAAATACAAGATTGGAACCACAAACCTGGATTTCTTACGGGAGGTCTCTGTGGCTAAGTGGTTAAATCCTTTGCCTTGTGAGTCGAAGGTGGTGGGTTCCAGTCCTGACCGCGCCATTATGTTCACGAGTACATTTTTTCCAGAGACCCATAGGATTGTTGCTGGAGCTACGGAGTTCGTGCTTTGTGCAATACTCTCGGCAAGTGGCGTGCCATTTCTGCGGAGAGGACCTAACCGTATGGGGTAAAACCCAGTGCAATGAAGTCAATCCGTCGGCTTTTAAACCCTTTTTAATTTATTACTGCACCCATTGCAAAGTCATACAGACGACCAGCACTTTTGTGACTACCCCTACAGACTAGCCTAACTGACTGTGTTCTTACAAGTGATGGTCTGTAGAGCTAGGCAATGGATGACATAAGAAATCAAAGTATGTGGTTCGAATCCTGTGTTTGGTATTTATGAGAAAATTTACGGTTTGATTGATCTCAACTTCAGTGCACGAACTCCGTAGCACCGGCTAGGGTCCCTGTTGTAATTTAGAAGAAAATGAAGATATTTTGTAGAAATTTTATTTTTTAGTATGTTTCTAATGAATGTTGCCGGGCAGCGCTTTCCAGCCTTCTCTTCTCGATTTTGAAATACCAATGGTTCTTTTCAATTGCATATCCTTTACAGGACTTTGAGAATCAACCCCAGCTTTGTAACGCTGTTTGTGATTTTCTAGGCATTATTACATTCAGTAGTTTGCCATTGCTTTCTGCACTGGTGGTGTCATCGTCCTTTCGTAAAAATCCACGCGAAACAATTTGCAAACAAACTGTCTGCTGCGTGATTCGAACTCAGAACGTCGGGTTAATAGACCGAGTCACTATCCCCTAAGCCACAAACGCCACCATGGTTCTTTTACGCGCTCAAATTGAACACGGGACCTACGTTTTATCGTCCGTCTCCGATAGGACTAGAAACTCGATCTCATCTACACTGAGATCAGGGATCTCTGGAAAAAATATCCCCACGGCTCTACGAGGGAGCGAACAGGTTAGCTTTGTCACTAGAGGCGACACCTAACCACTACGCTACAGAGTCCTCCTTCAAGGTACGGACAACTTTATAATGAAAATGATGGGTTGATGTTGTTTTGTTTGTGGTCGTCGTTCGTTATACATTTGGGCGTAGTCATTGCGATTAATATGGCGCCCCTGACTAGTTTTTTTGCGTGCAAGATTATTTCTTGATCACCGGTGTCCTGTTACATCCCATGATATCACAGTAATTTTGCAATGGACATTCCCTGGACATTCTAATACATCCGGAAATGATAAAGTACAAATGTTGGTTAAAGAAGGATCAACAAAGTAAATCCAGCCACAGCAACAACTCTTCTTTCAGCAGAGCGCACCCCCTCCACCTCCCCGATCAGTGGCGGTTCGTGATCATTTTTGGTGGTGGGGCCAGACATATATTTTCGGAAAAATTATGGTTTTGTGTTAGGATATATTTTAATTTATAAAATAATATACAGTATATATATGTTAAACATTATTTTTAGTGGGGCCCGGTCCTACAGGCCTTAAATAACGAGCCCCACTGCCCCCTATCCAGAAGCCCTTGAGCTTTCAGCTCTTCGGCTCGGTGCCATGGACATCGTAACCTCTTCGGTTCGGTGCCACGAACACCGTAAATCTGAGAACCTGTGGCTTTTCTGCCAGCCCACGAAATTGAACCGCACTTACAGAGGGCTTGTCACCTGTCGTCCAACGCGCTACGAACACGCTGAGCAGGAGGGCAAAGCAAATCTTTAAAACAACAAATAAAGAAATTTAGCTGAGCAGATATGGGAGATACGGAGAGATCTAGACACATGGTCAATCCAAACTACAATGACAACAACTACCTTACAAGAAGAGATCAGCGTACCGTTTCTTTCGTCTCTCAACCATCTTACCGTTCAATAATCACATGAAGAGAATTCAACCAAAACACACTCCAGAGTGTAAAATGTGTGCAAATCATCATGAAACCGTTCACCACCACCTCTTCAAGTGCCAAGGGCAGAATGGTGTCATGAAGACCCTCCTTCCTCCAAGACCAGATAAATGGAACACATTGTTCATAGTTCATAAGTACGGTTCCAACTTCACTGCAACGGGTCACCCCATAATTGCTCCGTTCCTGTGTCAATGAAAATCACACGAAATGCTAACAACTGTGAAATGTTTCCTGTGTGAACTAATTCCAGAATGAAACAGCCGCGTACCACCACAAAAGCAACCTGCACCGCATAAAATGCATATGGCCGTCGCTAATGTAGCAACACAAAACTGTTCATCACTTGAATTGCAATTCTTGTCGAAGGGGACATCAATCACGACAAAATCCAGCTTTCTGCACTCGCAATATAACTGCATACGGCAGATTGAGTGAGCTTGTTCGTTATAACCGCTGTCCGCCATTTTCTGAATACACACAACAAACGCACGGTTGACACAGCAAAAAGCATTCCATGTAACAGTTATAGCTCACAGTGTTGCTCAAGCACTAACTCAGTAGCTCGGCAAACGAAACCGGAAAATACCCGACCAAACATGGCGAAAATGCGCTAGCAAAGTCGTGTTCAGAATCAAACACTTCTGACTCTGAATGGCCCTCCCGCACTCCGCCATTGCTGGCCAGATTTGTATGGAACACATTATACGAAACAAAAGAACAACTTACAAACACATGAAGATACCACTACATAGCATTGGGTCGAAGGGCAAGAGCTGAAGTGCTGCAAAATCATTGACGAAGAAGATCCTCACTTATCTACTCTCTCGCCCGAGTGGTTACCGGGGCCCGCCCGAGTGGTTACCGGGTTCCAAATTTGGGGTGTAAAGAATAGAACCACTGTTACTGCCACGCATGTCGTAATAGGCGACTCAGGAGGTTTGACTGAAACCGGATGCACGTGTCCTAAACATGTAGAAGTCTATGCGTTTAGGGGCCTACCAAACCAATGTGCAACGTATACACGTTCTTGGCAAAGATCAAACATATCACAAAGAGTGATTAAAATTGGTTGTAAAGAACGAACGCAAAGAAGAAGATCTACTCTTTCTCTCTCTCTCTCTCTCTCTCTTTCTCTCTCTTATGCCGTTTTAAACTCCGAATGGGGCATAGACCCTCAACCAACTCATACAAAGTCTTCTTATCTTTAGCTATCTCGTGTAGCGCCCTCCAGTTCTTCCTAAATCGTTAATCTCTGCCTCCAAATCTCTTCTCCGTGTATTTCTAGGCTTCTCTCTGTTTAGCTTACTCTGTGTGTCTCAGGGAGGGGCCCTTCGTGTTATATTCCCCTCAGATTTTCTCTTACATATTTCCCACTTACATTTAATAGAAAACCCATTGGTTGTTCTTGTATTGCTGCCATCTGTATTATGTATCAATCCTAAGGTCGGGGAGAGTATTTATAGCACAGACAACACACAAGACAGTGTTGAGACTTGGTTTATTTCAAATTATTTCAGATGGGAGAATGCAGAATCTCATCTATGCATACTACAAGCAGAGGAGATAGTGTGTGGTTTGTGTGTGTGTGTGTTCCTTAGCTGTTCTCATGTTGTTTACGACCAAGCACACACAGTTAGACATGGCGTCAGTCTGCAGGAAGTCAAGTAATGTGTTTGTTATGTGCAAGGGCTGCTCTGTGACCTAGAGGTTGGGTGCTCTGTGACCTATAGGTTGGGTGCTCTGCGACCTAGAGGTTGGGTGCTCTGTGACCTAGAGGTTGCGTGCTCTGTGACCTAGAGGTTGGGTGATCTGTGGTCTAGAGGTTGGGTGCTAGCCTCTCGTTCTAAAGATAATCGGTTCGCTCCATCGCAGAACTATCGGGATATTTTTTCTGAGATCCCTGATCTCACTGAGGTATCGAGTTCCTAGTCCTATCGGAGACGGACGACTAAACGTAGGTCAGTGTCAATTTGAGCAAGTACAAGAAAATTGGGCTCAAAATCGAGAATAGCAGACTGGAAAGTCTGCCGGGCACAATTCTTTGAAGATTTTTTAATTTCTTCAAAATAGTTACCCCATTTTAGGTTGGGTGCTAAAATTACACGGAACCATCGCCGGTGCTACGGAGTTTGTGCACTGTCGCTGAGATCTTCATGTGATAAGAAAGTGATGTGGATGCAAGTCGCCGATGCTGTAATAACTTCAGCATTCATAAAATGTCTAAACAGAAATGTCAGGAACAGAACTATTATAATAAGTCTGATGCAGACTTCACGGAACTGCGTATGTGCTAATAAGTCTGATGCAGACTTCACGGAACTGCGTATATGCTAATAAGTCTGATGCAGACTTCACGGAACTGCGTATGTGCTAATAAGTCTGATGCAGACTTCACGGAACTGCGTATGTGCTAATAAATCTGATGCAGACTTCACGGAACTGCGTATGTGCTAATAATCGATAAAGAGTACTCAACTCGTTGGCAAGTTGATAACTGATAGTGGAGCAAGACTGAACCACAAGAGAAACCGGTAGATACTCAATCAACACAGAACGGAGTTGTTAGTCTAATAAACTGAAATACATGCTTGGAGGAGATCAGAGCAATTATGGACATGTCTGATGAAGATGATCTTCAAATGAACAATAAACAATAATAAGTCTAAAGCAGACTTCACGGAACTGCGCAATTATCACAGCATCGTATTCACAGACAAAGATAACAATATCCATTCACAAAATCAAATTTTAAAAAAGTTAATTGCATATCCTTTACAGGACTTTGCGAATCAACCCCAGATTTTTAACGCTGTTTGTGATTTTTCTAGGCATTATTACGTTCAGTAGTTTGTCATTGCTTTCTGAACGGGTGGCGCCATCGTCATTTTGTAAATATCCACGCAAAACAATAAAATCAAATCAACGAATGTTAAATATTCGCTTTTCTGTTTTAAAACACGATCAATAAAATAGCGATATCCTCGCAGTTTATTTCAATTAATTTGCACAAGGCTCTAGCTTGTTCTCTCTTCTTCTTCTTCTTACGTTCGTTCTTTACAACCAATTTTAATCACTCTTTGTGATATGTTTGATCTTGCCAAGAACGTGTATACGTTGTACATTGGTTTGCTAGGCCCCTAAACGCATAAGACTTCTACACGTTTAGGACACATGCATCCGATTTCATCCAAATCTCCTTAGTCGCCTCTTACGACATGCTTGGCAGGTAACAGTGGTTCTATTCTTTACACCCCAAATTTGGGCCCCGGCAACCACTGGGGCGGCTTGTTCTCTCTCTCTCTCTCTATATATATATATATATATATATGAAAAATCGTGGCATATCCTAAAGGACGTAGCCATCAACCACAGTAAACTAGACGTTGATTTTTCAGGGCATCACTTATACGTTCAGTAGTTTGCCATTGCTTTCTGCTCGGTGAGATCTATTTTTACCTTTTTTTGTAAAATCCCACGGAAACGAATTTGCTTTCAAACTTGCCCACCGTGAGGTTTGAACCAGGTACGCTTGGGTTCGTGATCGAGCTCACTACCGCTTGAGCTACAGACGCTCACCTATATATATATATAGCGATCTCTCTCTCTCTTTCTTTCTTTCTCTCTCTCTCTCTCTTTTTTTCTCTCTCTCTCTCGATCTCACCATTATTCAGTCAGTTTAGTTGGCGTAGAGGTTAGTCGCTCGCTACTCGTTCCAAAAGTACTCGGTTCGCTTCCTCGTGGAGATGTTTTTCCAGAGATCAGTGATCTCAGTGTAAGGTGAAATCGAGTTCCTAGTCCTATTGGGGACGGACGATAATACGTAGGCCACGTGTTTAATTTGATCACGTAAAAGAACCATTGGCAGTTCAAAATCGAGAAGAGCAGGCTGGAAAGCTGCTGCCCGGGAAAATTCATTAGAAAAAGTTTTTAAATAAAATTCCTACAAAATATCTTTTACCATTTTCTAAATTTAGATCGAGGCCCTCGACGGTGGTTCTGCAGTGCCGCTGAGATTTTCCTCTGTAAGAAAGAGATCAGTTCTTTGAAACTAAATGCTACAGAAAGATCCTACGAATATCATGGGCAGAAAAAAGAAAGAACACTGATGTCCTGAAATAACTAAATGTTAAAGAGAATTGGCTGATAAACAACATACTATACAGAAAAATTACATACTTTGGTCACATTAAGCATCATGATGGCCTGGAAAGAACAATACTAGAGGGCAGGGTCCCAGGACGCAGAGGCAGACCAAGAAGAAAATGGCTACTAGATATTAAAGAAACCAAGAATATGACCATCGACGAAGTGGGTGAACTGGCTAGAGACAGAGTGAATTTCAGATGTGCTGCAAAGACAGCAACGTCATATAAAGAATACGCACCTTGATGATAATGAAGAAAGAGATCATAGTATTATAATATTCATTGACTGTAGACAGTAAACTCTAGGGGAATTCTGAAAGTTGTACGTTCTGATCCGGATAGAGTTATATATTCATTTTTCCCCGTTCTCTATGATTATTGCTGGAGCTACAGAGTTCGTGCTTTGTGCAACAGGGACTGAGCATTATATGGAAAATCCCGTACATTGAAATAAACTCTTCGCATTGAGACTATTTTTTTAAAATCGATATAAGGGAAGACTGCAGGAAAACTATATAGCAATGTCGAAACACGTGACTACAAAGTACTGTAGCTTTATACAATACCAACAACAATACACAGCAACGCTTAGGACCATAGATTCACAAACATTTTCGCCCCCCGCCCCCTTTGCACAACATAAACTTTGTAACGGCCCCGCCCTCTCCTCCACATCATAGCAGTTTGCCAACGCCCCCATATATATACACATGCTCTATTTTCTCTTTGACATAGGCAATTGATATATATTTATGTGATACATGATCAATTTTCAAATGATTATAAACATAAAATAGAAAATTGATGAAAAAATGGATCGCATAAGACGGGTATAAGATGAATTAAAATGCAGAATTCAAATTTCAATCTGACTATTTAATCACAAAATCACGAAAATAATTTATTTTAAAATGTTTATTATTAATTTCTTCTTTAAGGAGCCACCGACTCTTAATCGTCTTAACACCTCACAAATTCTTCTGAACCCACTATCGCCCCTCCTAGAACGCTTTAGCGTCCACTGGGGGCGTATCGCCCACTGGGGGCGGTATCACCCACTTTGGGAAAGGCTGGTTTAGAACAAAATGTCTTTATCAAGCTATTTATTAATACTATTATTTTTAGACAGTACATCATTCATTGAATGAAGACAGTAAACGTAAGGCAGTAAAAATGTGCCCCAGACAGTATTATAGCATGGTCGCAAGGATAAAAACTAGATAAAAATGAAACATGTAGGCAGCACTTACACCTGTGTATATCATAACATACAGCTCAATCATGCATCTGTAATCTAGTTATGTGAGCACGGCGATGCTTAAACTAATTCTCTCTCACTCTCTCTCTCTCTCTCAATCATACATCTGTAATCTGGTTATGTGAGCACGGCGATGCTTAAACTAATTCTTTCTCACTCTCTCTCTTTCTCTCAATCATACATCTGTAATCTGGTTATGTGAGCACGGCGATGCTTAAACTAATTCTCTCTCTTTCTCTCTCTCTCTTCTCTCTCTCTTTCTCTCTCTCTCTCTCTCTCTCTCTCTCGATCGTGCATGCGAGAGATGATACAGAAAACGTTGATCTGATAATAATCTTCCCGAGCTTCTTAATAGTACAGAAAGCATCGATAACGCACTAGAAGATTTGTTGTGTGTATATATAAATAAAGTATAAATAAAATATGGAACTGCAAGTTATATAGTATTAAAACTAAATTACAAATTTTCAATTCAAATGTTTTATCAATCCTAACATATGCTAGCGAGAGTTGGAAAATGACTAAAGATATAGAAAGCAAGTTGAATACATTTGAAAATAGATGTCTGCGAAAAATAATGAATATAAAATGGAACGAATTCAGGAGAAGTGATGAAATCATAGACATGTCTGGTCAACCACTAGTGACAACTGTTATAAGAAAGAGAAGATGGAGATATGTTGGGCACAACTTGAGGAGAAATGATCAACGAATATCAAAGCAGGCATTGAAGTGGGATGCAAAGGGTTCAAGAAAAGAGGTCGACCTAAGGAGACCCTGAAAAGAACTTTGCTGAGAGAGGCAAGAAATATCGGTCCCAGTTCCATGGAGGAGATTGAGCGAGTGGTCCAGGATAGAGCGGTATGGAGAAATTACTTGCAGGCCTATGTAACGTATGTAACGTAGGAGAGGAATTATTATTATTTATTTGTGTGTAATAGTTCATGATTCACAAAGATAAGTAGCCACTAGAAAAATGCAAGCTCTCAATATTTTTAATTTTAGTATTTTGCTGGTGCTTTGCCACATGTTCTTCATTGTGTTTAACTTCTTGATTGTTATTGCCATCTTCTTGAGATCTCTTTGGAGCAGTCACCGTTATTGTTAATTATTTATCCCAGGTATTCGTAGCTCTCTACACATTGGAGTCATTGTTTTTGGATGCTAGGTGAGCTTTTGCTTTGTCCGTTTACATTATTTTTGGTTTTTTGTGTATTCAAATATAGATGTTGGTCTTCACTATGTTTCTTGGTCGTCATGATTATATATATATTTATTGTTATTTTTAATCCAGAAGCACTTGAGCTTTCAGCTCTTCGGCTCGGTGTCATGGACATCGTAACCCTTCGGTTAGATGCCACGAACACCGTGAATCTGGGGAACATGTGGCTTTTCTGCCAGCCCGCGGAATTGAACCCGCACACACAGGGGGCTAGTCACCCGCAGTCCAACGCACAACGAACACGCTGGGCAGGCGGGCATATATATATTGATATATACATTCCTCTCATACCGTTATAAGTTGCATAGGGACTGGCAATAATTTCTCCATGCCGCTCTGTCCTGGGCAACTCGCTCATTCTCTTTCATGGAATTGAGTCCGATATTTCGTACCTCTCTCAGAAACTTCGTTTCAGGGTTTCCATAGGGCGTCTTCTCTTTCTTGAAACCTACCTTTGTCTCCCACTTTAAACTACCTGCTTTGGTGTTCTTTGATCATTTCTTCTCAAGTTATGTTCAACATATCTCCATCTTCTCCTTCTTATAACAGTTGTTACTAGTGGTTGATCAGACATTTCTTCTCAAGGTATGCCAACATATCTCCATCTTCTCCTTCTTATAACAGTTGTTACTAGTGATTGACCAGACATTTCTTCTCAAGGTATGCCCAACATATCTCCATCTTCTCTTTCTTATAACAGTTGTTACTAGTGGTTGATCAGACATTTCTTCTCAGTGTATGCTCAACATATCTCCATCTTCTCCTTCTTATAATAGTTGTTACTAGTTCACCAAGTATAACATGGAGATAATTATCCACACCCCACCCCCAAACCCCCCCGTACACCTATAATGCATACAAGACTTTCACATTTCCTTTTTTCTCGCACATGCTGAAATGACATCCCCTCCAACAGGCTGAGAACCCATAGAGAGGAGCATTTAGACAAGTGCACAGACTTTTAATGTATCAGTTCTAGAAAACATCTCATTCCATCTCTCAATCTTCTCAATCGCAGACACAATGTACATACATCTCTCCTTCTGTAGATCCCAGCCACTTAGAGATTCCGTACTTCATTGCCAAATAGCTTTCTCAGTCAATTCTCTCCACGCCAACAACAAACAAATAAACTCAAGTTATCACCCTAGATTTGGCCAAATGCTACCCGGCATGTGATGCTTTCAAATATTTCTAAAACTGACAGAGAAATTTTCTCCGTCCCGCAGGAAGAAAATCAGTTCAACTCAATCTAGCAAACCGTACTTTCCACAAGTGTTATTCAGAGTCGTGTATTTCCTAGCTCAACGCAAGTCCACCACAGGAAATGTTCGGAAACTTCTTCTTTCCTTTTGTTTATTCTTGACCACAGATCGACTAGCTAATCGGTTATGGTCAAGTCATTAAGTCATTTATATGTGTCGATTACTCCCAACCAATAATGGCTGACACCAGTGGCGGCTCGTGATATTTTTGTTGTTGGGACCAGACACACATTTTCGGGGAAACCATGATGTTGGGTTAGGTTATATTTTGATTTATTAAATAATAAATACACGTTAGATATTATTTTTGGTGGGGCCCGGCCCCATTGGCCCTTAATGACGCGCCGCCACTGGTTGACACATTCCGTTTCTGATGACGCCTTTTTTGGGGAGTTTGTTCTCTAGACAGTTTCACATTCAGTAACAAGAATTTGAATAACAGTAATATGAATTTTAATCACGGCACCAGGAAAAAAGAACAGCAATAGCTATTAGAACAGCAGCAACAGGAATTTAGAACAACAGCAACAGGAATTTAGAACAACAGCAACGGGAATTTAGAAAAACAGCAACGGGAATTTAGAACAACAGCAACGGGAATTTAGAACAACAGCAACGGGAATTTGGAGCAGCAGCAACGGAAATTTGGAACAACAGCAACGGGAATTTAGAACAACAGCAACGGGAATTTGGAGCAACAGCAACGGGAATTTAGAACAACAGCAACGGGAATTTAGAACAACAGCAACGGGAATTTAGAATAACAGCAACAGGAATTTGGAGCAGCAGCAACGGAAATTTGGAACAACAGCAACGGGAATTTAGAACAACAGCAACGGGAATTTGGAGCAACAGCAACAGAATTTAGAACAACAGCAACGAATTTAGAACAACAGCAAGGGAATTTAGAATAAAGCAACAGGAATTTGGAGCAGCAGCAACGGAAATTTGGAACAACAGCAACGGGAATTTAGAACAACAGCAACGGGAATTTAGAACAACAGCAACGGGAATTTAGAATAACAGCAACAGGAATTTGGAGCAGCAGCAACGGAAATTTGGAACAACAGCAACGGGAATTTAGAACAACAGCAACGGAATTTGAGCAACAGCAACGGAATTTAGAACAACAGCAACGGATTTAGAATAACAGCAACAGGAATTTGGACAGCAGCAACGGAAATTTGGAACAACGAACGGAATTTAGAACAACAGCAACAGAATTTGGAGCAACACAACGGAATTTAGAATAACAGCAACAGGAATTTGAGCAGCAGCAACGGGAATTTGGAACAGCAGCAACGGAATTTAGAACAAAACGTCTACAAAATAGGAATTATGTTATAAGCAACAAAATAGACAACGACAAAGCAGCAGCGAGAACACTAGCAGCATCAGCAGTAAAACCACCACCACCATCACTATAAACAACCACAATAGTAGCAGCATCAGCAGTAAAACCACTCACATCACTAGAAACAACAACATCAGGGAAACAGCAGCATCAGCAGTAAAACCACTACCAACATCACCAGAAACAACAACAGTGTCAACAACAACAACAACATTAGCAACATCAACAAAACAACCAACAGTAACATACCTCACTAACGGATGATGTTTCCGTTGTTCTCTTGTTCCTCGACTTCCATTGTATCAACTTCACCATCATTACTCCAAAATTATGGAATGCCATTTTCCCCACTTTATATCCAATATAACGAATATCACCGCATCCAAGCACAATGAAAAAAACGGGCCAAACTTGGACACAAACTCAAACCTAGTCGACAACTAAGGCACAAATCAGGACATCCTGCTTCAAGGTGTCTCGGTGTTGACATTGTTGTGATGTGGTGCTATCAGGAAAGCAAATCTTCGTGAAACAAACTTAGAACTGCTAGCCCGAGTCCGTACTAAGCGCACGTATATGCATATACTACTACTACTACTACTACTAATACTACTACTAATACTACTAACTACTACAGTTGGGATCTCGTATTGGAGGAGTTGCTTATACAGGGTGTTCAAGATAATTGAATCCCGTGAATGGAGCTAATCTGGCATATATGTATGGAAATGGGAAGGTTCAGTTATGACGTAGTATAGGTCAAGGTTGTGTGACGGTGTGTAATTGTAGTGCGGGAAGGGGCGATGAACAAATGTGACGTAGGACGAGCTAGTCAGAACCGGTTTAAATAGTAAATAAACACAACTCAATTTGTACCTGGCAACTTTCGAATTGTCAATGGGGCTGCAATTATCTTGAACACCCTGTATATAAGCTATAACTTTGATGACGTCAGATAAGGTAATGATCATACGTAACAGTAGAACTCTGTAGTAGAATTATGGCGTACCGTTGTTACACTTTATACAATAAATTATACATACATCAACACACACACGCAAGATCAAGTGTCCATAATATTTATCTCCGTGTCATTATTACAAAGACGGTGGTATCTATGGCAAAGTGGTTAAGATGTTTACGTGTTGCTCTGAATGTTGTGGGTTCGATCGAATCCGAACCGACACACATGCACAATTTTGTTATGACACTCGGCAGGTGGCATGTCATTTCTGCCGACAGGAACGATGCCATATGGGGAAGGAACGGAGCCATATGCGGAAAACCGGAATACTGCCCTAGACTCTTTATGGAAAATGAAAATCGTGCCATATCAAAGGACGTAGCCATCAACCCAGTAAACTAGTCGTTGATTTTCGGGCCCATATACATTCAGGTGCCATTGCTTTCTGAACGGTGAGGTCTATTTACCCTCTTTGTAAAATCCACGGAAACGAATGATTGCTTCCGAACTTGCCCACTGTGGGGTTTGAACCAGATACGCTTGGGTTCGTGATCGAGCTGACTACCGCTTGAGCTACAGACTTTTATAGAACAAAAGACAGTTTTTAAAAGGGTGTGGTTTTTTGTTGGTGAGAGGAAGTGAAAGTGTGTGAGATGATAGGAAGTGAGATGTAAATGACTCAACATACAGGTATATTTACCTGAGATTTAACATCATTAAGATAATAGATTCACTGATACCACCAACTAATATTGAGAACTGAAAGACAAGAGATAGAAATACAAGATGAATGAAAACAAGACAAACAAGCGACCATTCAGATGCAAACTTGGTATTGGTATACAATAGCCCGGGGATCTCTGGATCCGGGGAGAAGGACCGAGCCATATTGGGTAAAACCCGGTGCAATGAAGTCAATCCTTCGGCTTTAAAACACTTTAAACCTCTTTAAACAATAGCCACCGCGCCCCTTGCCCCAAATCTGGTTTAAGAGCATTAGGAGACAAGAGAAGACAGATGAGACAACAGTAGAGAACGCCTACAATAGTAGAAGATCTAGTTTTAGATCATAAAGAAGATCAAGAGACAAATAGATATAAATAACATTAGAAAAACTATATAACCAAATGTGCTCACAGCAAACAATGTATCGGGCTTGACTTGAGCGTCATCCTTAAGTGTAAGAGATAAAAATGTAAGATATATCTAGTAAACAGAAAGAAAGAAAGTAAGAAAGGAAATTAATTAAAAAAGACATAAAAGATAAAAGGAAGGACAAACAGAAAAGCATGGGAAAAATATTTTTTAAACTAAAAAAACAAGGAATTTAAAAAATAAAAATAAAAAAATAAAGAAAAGAGGGAAGACAGAAAAAATCAAAAAAAAAATGAATGCAGAAAGTCAGAATGAAAACAGAAACCGCAAGATATAAAGAGTGTAAATATGAAAGAAAGACAAATCGGTAATAAAAAATTGGATAGACACATAGACAGACAGATATACAGACAGATAGATCAACAAAAAGAAAAAAATAGACAATCAACAAGAATGAAATATAGACTAAATCAAAGAAAGACCCAGAAAATCAGACAGGCAGACAGACAGAGACAAGCAAACACGCACCCCTCCCCCCTCCCCTTTTCCCCTTCCACCCACGCACACACACATGCACTGCTAGAGAAACGTACCGAAATATAGACAGACATATTACAGAATGAAATGAAAATAAACAGGAAATATGACAGACAAATTGAAAGAGACAGACAGAAGGACAGGCTGATACAAAAAAAAAGAACAGACATACAGCAGGTAGATATACATAAGGACATATAGACCGATAAATAGCGGATAGACATACATAAGGACAGACATGCAGACAGCTAGACCGACAATAATACAGACAGATGAATCAACAAACAAGGAGGCAAATAAACGAATGTACTGACCACATTTTACAATTTAAAAAAAAACTTGGGTAGCGATCATTACAACGGTCGTATGCTGCTGACACCGATGTTTCACGCAAACGATAAACGATCTCCATCGACAGCAAAGATACTATACAATGCAGACAGACAATCAATAATACAATAACAGAGATAGACAAGTGGCAATCATCTGCTAACAGATAGCCAGAAGCAATCAAGACAAGAGAACAATCATGATTTAAGTCCCGGTAAATACGTCTATTTGATTTCTTTAGATGTTAGATTTCATAACAAATAATTATCACAGTTGTTACATAAAGAGATACCGCTAACCAGGTACTGGGACAGTTAACACCACTGTTGTCACATAAAGAGATACGCTAACAGGTAGTGGGACAGTTAACACCACTGTTGTCACATAAGAGATACCGCTAACCAGGTACTGGGACAGTTAACACCACTGTTGTCACATAAAGAGATACCGCTACCAGGTAATGGGACAGTTAACACCACTGCTGTCACTAAAGAGATACCGCTAACCGGTACTGGACAGTTAACACCACTGTTGTCACATAAGAATACCGCTAACCAAGTAGTGGGACAGTTAACACCACTGTTGTCACATAAAGAGATACCGCTAACAGGTAGTGGACAGTTAACACCACTGTTGTCACATAAAGAGATACCGAACAGGTACTGGACAGTTAACACCACTGTGTCATGCATAAAGAGATCCAACAGTACTGGACAGTTAACACCACTGTTGTCACATAAGAGACCCGCTAACAGGTAGGGACAGTTAACACCACTGTTGTCACTCAAGAGATACCTGCTAACCAGGTACTGGGACAGTTACACCACTGTTGTCACATAAAAGATACCGCTAACCGAGGAGTGGGACATGATTAACACCACTGTTGTCAAAAAGGAACCGTAACAGGTAGTGGACAGTTAACACCACTGATGTACATAAAGAGATACGCTAACAGGTAATGGACAGTAACACCACTGTTGTCACAAAAGAGATACCGAACTAGGCACTGCAAGTTAAAAACTGTTGTCACATAAAGAATACCGCTAACCAGGTAGTGGACAGTTAACACACTGTTGTCACATAAAAAATACCGCTAACCAGGTAGTGGACAGATTAATCACACTGTTGTACATAAAGAGATACCGCTAACAAGTACTGGACAGTTAACACCACTGTTGTCACATAAAGAGATACCCTAACCAGGTACTGGGACAGTTAACACCACTGTTGTCACTGCAAGAGATACGCTAACAGGTACTGGACAGCTTAACAACTGTTGTCACATAAAGAGATACTGCTAACCAGGTAGTGGACAGTTAAACCACTGTTGTCACATAAAGAGATACGCATACCAGGTACTGGGACAGCTTAACCACTATTGTCACATAAAGAAGATCCGCTAACCAAGTACTGGGACAGTTAACACCACTGTTGTCACATAAAGGATACGCTAACAAGTACTGGGACAGTATTACACCACTTTTCACATAAAGAGATACTCAACCAAGTACTGGACGTTACACCTGTTGTCACAAAAAAGATACCCGCTAACCAGTAGTGGACAGTTAACACCACTGTTGTCACATAGAAGAATACTGCTAACCAGGTACTGGGACAGTTAAACCACTGTTGTCACTAAAGATACCGCTAACCAGGTACTGGGACAATTAACACCACTGTTGTCACATAAAGAGATACCGCTAACCAGTACTGGGACAGTTAACACCACTGTTGTCACATAAAGAGATACCCTAACAACAAAGCAAATCTTATTAGAACGATTTTCTGGCCAACACTATGTTACCAGTGTCAAACATGGCCAATAACAGCAGCAAATGAGCGGAAAATCATAACAACAGAGATGAGGTGTCTTAGAAGAGCTGCAGGTGTGACAATAAGAGACAAAATTAGAAATGAAGAAATCAGGAGACTGAATGTGAAATCAGTCATGCAATTCATAAAAGAACACCAGATGAAATGGTTTGGACACCTGACAAGAATACCCTGGAATCTACTACCACAGAGAGCCACACTGAAAAAGTATAATGAATACAGAACAAGAGGAAAACCACGTAAAAGATGGAGCGACGGCATCGAGAACAACCTTAAGAAAATGAATAACAGCTTACAAAGTGCGTTAGAACATGCACAACAAGATCACTACATCCCTTCCCCCTCTCTCCCTTCTTTCCTTCCAACACTTCTAAAAAGATGGAAATGGTGAAAGAGAAGAAGAAGTGAAGCCTGCTCATTAAACAAAGAAAGCTATTATAGTATTTGTATCTGGTCTACCGGCGTTAGAATAATGTGAGATTTTTACACCACAAATTTCACAAGTACATCTTATTTCAGACGCTTTGCTATCATTTCTCAATTATTTTCCCAACTTCCGTGGCATAGTTACGTTGATAACATGGCTATCGCTTGATGCCATTGTCAGATGTCATGATTACACAATTATTTCATAAATACACCCACGACTCTGATATCACAGAAACACTGCCGTGTTAGAGACGTGCGAATAGTAGTCATTCGGACTTAAATATGTCATTATATTTCACCTACCTACCAGACACTGCAGACTCAATAGACACATAGATTAGGAATAAGTCAAACAGCTCTCTGCCAGTGCAGACTCAATAGACACATATATTAGGAATAAGTCAAACAGCTCTCTGCCAGTGCAGACTCAATAACACATAATTAGGAATAAGTCAAACAGCTCTCTGCCAGTGCAGACTCAATAGACACATAGATTAGGAATAAGTCAAACAGCTCTCTGCCAGTGCAGACTCAATAGACACATAGATTAGGAATAAGTCAAACAGCTCTCTGCCAGTGTTAGAGCTCAATAGACACAGTATGTTCGCAAGACAGTCCTTCCTGTGTAGATAGAAGAACATGTGGCACACCCAGCTGACTCGAAAACTAAGCTTTGGGGAGACTTGAGAGACCTTCCCAGTTTGTGGTTCACAGTAAACTAAGCGCGTGACCAGAGATCGCTGAAGAAGGAAACCTGGTAGACCTGAAGCTGACTACCCAGTTTGTGGTACACAGTAAACTAAGCTGTCTACGAAAAGCTGTCAACGTTACAAGGAGAGATAGAGTGAGAAACGAGAATATCAGAAGCATCGTTGGTACTATACCAAGCATACAGTACATCGAGAAGCAAAGAATCAAGTGGTTCGGCCATCTAATGAGAATGGAACCACATTTACTATCATCACGTGCCTACAATAATCGACACTTAGGGCGCAGAGCACGAGTCAAGCCAAGAACACGATGGATAGATAACATCTTAGAGTCCCTGCGAAAGCATGGACTGACAACGTCAAGCGCAACACACCTGGCACAGGATAGAAAACTAAATCTCCCCACGCCGCTTCACGGCAAATGTGGTGAAGATAAGATAAGTAGTATAGCGAATGACCAGAGATCGCTGAAGAAGAAGTCTGAATCCAAAATTAACGAGTATTGGCTAAAGAAAAAGTATTCGTTACGTTACCACTACTCGGTACATTATTCGTTACGTTCCCACTACTCGGTACATTATTCATTACGTTCCCACTACTCGGTACATTATTCATTACGTTCCACTACTCAGGTACATTATTCGTTACGTTCCACTACTCGTACATTATTCATTACGTTCCACTACTCGGTACATTATTCATTACGTTCCCACTACTCGGTACATTATTCGTTACGTTACCACTACTCGGTACATTATTCGTTACGTTACCACTACTCGGTACATTATATTTATATATGCCCTTTCATCTTACAGACGGTACATAGGCAAGTGTTTTACTGTGACAATTCTGAGTTTCCTTTTTCTCTTTTGTTCAGCCTACTAGTCTCTTCCAAAGACTCTGCGCCCTTCCGTATTTTGCTTTCCACACAACTCTGTCATCACTAGTCCCTCCATGTGCTGGATCTATAGAAAGTTTCATTGAGGTTTTGCAGACATCTTTATATCTAGCAGTGTCTGCCCTGTGCCTCTTCCTCGAAGTTCACAGAACAACATTTGTTTCGGTATGCATAAGTTTCCATTCTTCTCACAGTCCCAACATCTTAGTCGTCTACGCTGACATGCCATGATGGAAGCAGATTTGACGTTGTAGTACTTCAGAGTTGGTTATCTTGTCGTACCACCTGATGTTCATAATCTTGCGGAGACATCAGGTAAGATGTTACAGTCTCTCTCGTGTCTTGAGTAGGTTGTCCATGTTTCTAGCCATATAGAAAGAACAATTACCAGGCTCGATATATTTGAATCTTCGTCTGCATGTCAGTTTTTGTTGTCCACGCTCGTTGATAGTATGCGAATGTGTACTCTCCCTACCGAGCATTGATTCTTCATCAAGAAGGCTGGCAGTGACCGTGACCAAGATAGCAGAATTTTTGCACTGTTAGATGGTTGCCATTTAAAGTGATATTTGATGTTCACCTCCTGACATATCAACTGTTTGGAACACTGTTCGAGAAGAGGTCCATGCCTTGCAAATTATTAATTAGACATTGCAGTGTAGTCTCACTTGGGCACTAGGCAGCATCGTCAGCAAGGAGGTCCTGAGCATTCATCGTTTGCCTGCTTCGAGCAAGTTAAACAGTAACCATCAGATCTAGTGCGGATGAACATCACCATCAGTCCTAAGGCGTGGTTCAAAGGACTGCGAAGAAGATACCAAAAGAGTGAGGCAAGTGACACAGCCTGTGACTCACTCTTAACTCAACTATCAGATGTGCTCATCAACTGTATGCTGCTTCACCCTCATGGAAGAAACAATCAATTGGAGCAACTTTGGGGCAACAATATATTCAATATTTTATAAAGACTTGCCTGCTGACTGTGTCAAATCCTTAGTCAGATCCACGAAACAATACATGTACATTATTCGTTACGTTACCACTACTCGGTACATTATTCGTTACGTTCCCACTACTCGGTACATTATTCGTTACGTTACCACTACTCGGTACATTATTCGTTACGTTACCACTACTCGGTACATTATTCGTTACCACTACTCGGTACATTATTCGTTACGTTACCACTACTCGGTACATTATTCGTTACCACTACTCGGTACATTATTCGTTATGTTACCACTACTCGGTACATTATTCGTTATGTTACCACTACTCGGTACATTATTCGTTACGTTACCACTACTCGGTACATTATTCCTTATGTTACCACTACTCGGTACATTATTCGTTATGTTACCACTACTCGTTACATTATTCGTTATGTTACCACTACTCGGTACATTATTCGTTACGTTACCACTACTCGGTACATTATTCGTTACGTTACCACTACTCGGTACATTATTCGTTACGTTACCACTACTCGTTACATTATTCGTTATGTTACCACTACTCGGTACATTATTCGTTACGTTACCACTACTCGGTACATTATTCGTTACGTTACCACTACTCGGTACATTATTCGTTACGTTACCACTACTCGGTACATTATTCGTTACGTTACCACTACTCGGTACATTATTCGTTACGTTCACTACTCAGTACATTATTCGTTAGTTACCACTACTCGTACATTATCGTTATGTAGCTGTATTAGTCTTCAAACACTCCATATCGACCACTTGTTAAATCACTCTTTATGATATGTATGTGATCTGAGCCTAAGAGCGAGTGTACGTTGTGTCAGTTATGCGCCTACAAGTAGGCCAACACATCCAGTTTCTGCTACACTTTTTATTGACTAGGTAGTTTCCTAGGCCCTACCTCAGTCCCCTCTTGACGACTTGCCTTGTAGGGGTTGCGCATTGTTACTATTCTTTGAGAACCCGACAAACATGAGCGATGTATATACAAAAGTCTGGATTCTACAGGGTGTTCAAGATAATAGCAGCCTGTGAATGGAGTCAATCTGGCATATATGTATGAAAATGAGAAGGTTCAGTTATGACGTAGTATAGGTCAAGGTTGTGTGACGGTATGTAATTGTAGTGCGGGAAGGGGCGATGAACAAATGTGACGTAAAACGAGCTAGTCAGAACCGGTTTAAATAGTACATAAACATAACGCAATAGATTATCTGGCAACTTTCGATTTGTCAATGGGGCTGCTTTAATCTTGAACACCCTGTATTTTCCAATTTTGTGTTCATTGTCCACGTTTTCTCAGAGGCCCCTAGGATTGTTGCTGGAACTACGGAGCTCGTGCGTTGTTTAATCCTCTCGGCAGGTGGCGTGCCATTTCTGTTGAGAGGGACCGAGACATATGGGGTAAAACCCGGTGCAATGAAGTCAATCCTTCGGCTTTAAAATCCTTTTTTATGTCCAGGTTTCCGCATCATACAACAATACACTTCAGATTGCCTTGCGTTGCAAAGGTAGTGGGTTTGAATCCGGAACGTGTCGTTCTGTTCCTGAGTGCACTTTTGTCCAGAGACCTCTAGGATTGTCGCCGGTGCTATGAAGTGTGCGCTATGTGCAATACTCTCGGCAGGTGACCGTGTCATTTCTGTGGAAAGGGACCCAGCCATATGGGATCAAACCCGGCGCAATCTTCTTCTTCGAATGCTCCATATCGACCCCTTCTTAAATCACTCTGTGTGATTTGTATTGATCTGAGCCTAAGAGCGATTGTACGCTGTGCCAGTTATGCGCCTACAAGTAGGCCAGCACATCAGATTTCTGCGCTGCTTTTTATTTACTAGGATAGCATCCCTAGGGATACATCAATCGCCTCTTACGACATGCATTGTAGGTTACAGTGGTACTATTCTTTGCTTCCCTTGCGGGCCCCAGCACCACATGGGCAAAACCCGACGCAAAGAAGTCAATCATTCGGCTTTAGACTCCTTAGATACCAATACACTTAGCGTATGTAACACTTAATGATTCTCCATTTCTATGCAGTTGTTATTTGCTGTAATATGAACACCCTTCCCATGTAATTAAATCTATTTGTAGAAGTTCATATTTTCTTCCAAGTTTCCACTTCACTTCTTCCGTTATTATATTACTCAGACATACCAAACTTGATACCTGTACCAGTGTCTCCACTAAACATTTAATCACACAAAATAATAAAACACAACGCAGGTAAACAGGTATGTCTGCTTTATCACATGCAACATGTAAGGCGTGCCGGTGTCAGCGAAGACAGTGCCAGCGATAGTCGACTTCCAGTCGGGAAATCATCAACAATATCTCGACACCGGCGCATACACATCAGCTCAACAAATCTTCTTTTCTAAGTCTGCTCCAAAAATAGAGAAAAGCAAAGCCAATACGGCGACAACTGACAATAAACAAAAGGGTAAATAGAAAGGACGGGAGAGAATAGACAGGCTGATTGGGTTACAGCTGATGTTTGAGACGGTATCAGTGGTGTAATTATAACATCGATACGCCAGCTGAACACAGTGTGGTGTCAGAGGCCGGTTTGATTGCGGATCTAATTTTACACCAACGGGTAGCTGATCTATATGCACACGGAACTATTTAGAAATAACGAGCTGGTGCAACGGTTCTTAATCTGTGATCCACGAACCTCAGGGAGTCCATGAACCTCAGGAGTCCATGAACTGGAGTCCGAACCTCAGGAGTCCAGACTCAGAGTCCACGAACCTCAGGAGTCCACGAACCTCAGGAGTCAGCCCAGGAGTCTACGAACCTCAGGTCATGAACTAGGAGTCCAAAACCTCAGAGTCTCACCTCAGAGTCCAAAACCTCAGAGTCACGACTCAGAGTCATGAACTCAGAGCCATAACTCAGATCCAGAGTCTTCAAGAAATGTTCCATGTAATACTTTTTTGAAGCTATCTATAGTGTCTTTTTTTTCATCCGAAGCTTGAGTTTCTCTATTCGTCTCGGTGTCATGGACATCGTAACCCTTCGTGCCATGAACACAGCACATCTGGAGAACATGATTCTGCCAGCCCGGAATTGAACCGCACTCTCAGGGGCTTTTCGTCCTACGAGCAGGCTGGACAGGTGGGCATGTGTGTCCTTAAAAAAGCTAGTATTGTATGGCTAGGCAATGGGTACAGTAAGACATAAGGGTTTCTGGTTCGAATCATGTGTTTGATTCCAGAAGCCCACAATTACTTGTACACTGTCTCTAGTTATTGAAGAAATGTTATGCACTTGAACATTTCAAATAAAAATATAAATGGAAAGACAGAAAAAAGAAAGACAGAAACAGAGAGATATACTGCACAAGTTCACTTGACAAGTTCCAAAAATTAGATTAATGTCAGGGTTTTTTTGTAGCTAAGTTAAACTTTGCCTTACGTTCCGAAGACTGTGTTCATGAGCGCAGTTCGTTTAAGGTGCATTTATTTCTGAGAATTTAGTTCCGGAAGCTCAACTCCTGGGACTGAGCCATAGAGGTACAACCCTGCAATAAGTCAATTCGTGTTCTATACCTATAGATAAATGTTTATTAATAAACGCTCCTGACACGTGATGCAGGTTTAACTGGTTAAACAAGTAAACAAAGTACTCTAGTTTTACATAGTATTTTAAAAAGTAACAATACACAGCAACGTGTCGACCAACAAGCCCTTATCAAGCAAAGGATAGACCAGGAGGGAAGAAATTCCTTTCTTAAACAGCAAACATAACATATACAATAGGCAATACATTCATATCGTCTATTCCCAGGTGGAAGATGTAGTTGGATGTCCACTCTTGCCGTTAAGCGTAGGGATGGAGCTTTAATTTGCGTTCTAGGGCCAGATGAGTCGCCCTGTTGTGTTATATCCGTGTGTATTTAGTGTGGTCTTGATATTGTCTATCCATATTTTGCTTGGTCTTCCCTTAGCTCTAGTACATGATTTATTTTTTATTGTATGCTGTTATTGGTGGTTGGTTATAATAAATTCCTAACGGCCGTAAAATGTGACTAAGAATATGAGAATATGAGAATATGTGAATATGAGAATATGAGAATAGTGAATTGAGAATATGAATATGAGAATATGTGAATATGAGAGTATTGAATATGAGAATATGTATAACAACGAAAATGAAATAAATACGAAAACTAGGACTGGAAAACAAGCTAAAGAGAATAATAAGTGAAATACATACAAGCATATATACTGTAACATATCAAATACATACACAGCATAATACGATAGAACATAATATTACACAATATATACGAATACAATACTACAGCATATATACGAATAAGTAAGCATATACAAATAATATACAAATCATACACAGCATATATACGAACATCGTAAACTAATATACAAATAATACACAGCATATATACGTAACATATAAAATATACACAGCATATATAGTAAATATACAAATATATACAGCATATATCGTAACATATATAATATAGCGTTAGGTAGTGACGAAACATCAAAGCTGACAGATGTCTGTGAACGTGAACATCAAAGCAGGACAGTTGTAGGAGATCACAGACCTGGCATTAATGTCAATATCATTCTCAGTCATCATCATCACGCCCAGTGTTACTTAAGACAGAGACAACCATGTCCACTCAATTTGTGAACAATTTTGTTTTTCTATTTATGTTTCTGTAAACGTTTACTTTTTGTTTTAACAGTGTGAGATCGGTGACCAACCTACTACACATCCACATCATCAGCATCAACTAGCTTGTCCTGAGCAGAACTTTGTCCCCCTAACAGTTCTTCAGAATTTCTCTCCCATAGGCCAGATGTCCTGCCTCTGCAGCGGTCATGCTAAAACCATCAGTTACATCCTGAATCCATCTTCTCCGTGGTTTTCCTCTTCTCCTCTTTCCCGGGATACCAGACATCACAATCTCCTTTGAAGATATGCGAGAGGTGAATCCATCTTCTCGTGGTCTTCCTCTTCTCCTCTTTCCCAGGATACCAGACATCACAATCTCCTTTGAAGATATGCGAGAGATGATAGTGGTTTTATTCTTCACCACCCAAGAAACTGCAGGGATAATTCATTGCAATTACCAAGATAAGTTTTGTATTTTCCAAGTTGACCACAAGACAGCCTCCCACAAAGAGCACTAGCATTCACACACAACGTCAACCGACCCAAGAACGACCAGTAAACGGTGCATCGACGGAATATCCGAGGCACCAAATTCCACCTTGTACAAAGCGCATCAGGAGGCTCGTTCCATGTGCCTTTTCGGACTGACGCCGGAGACAAAAGAGGATCATCGTCAAATAGCTTGTCCTGAGCAGAACTTTGCCACCTAACAGTCCTCCGGAATTTCTCTCTCTCATATGCCAGATGTCCTGCCTCTGCAGCCGTCATTTTCAAACCATCAGATGCATCCTGAATCCATCATTCTCCGTAGTCTTCCTCTTCTTCTCTTTGCCGGTATGCCTCCTTCCATGATGATCTTCTCAGCCCTTCATATCTTTTTATATGTCCAAAATATCTCAATTTCTCTTTCTTATTTGTAGCATCAGCCAGTTTTCTTTGATAAAGAGGGATAGATAATAGACAGACATAATATTATGGATGTTAGCGACAACAAAGATATCTAAGAGGATAGATAATAGACAGACATAATATTATGGATGTTAGCGACAACAAAAGATATCTAAAGAGGGATAGATAATAGACAGACATAATATTATGGATGTTAGCGACAACAAAAGATATCTAAAGAGGGATAGATAATAGACAGACATAATATTATGGATGTTAGCGACAACAAAAGATATGTAAAGAGGGATAGATAATAGACAGACATAATATTATGGATGTTAGCGACAACAAAAGATATGTAAAGAGGGATAGATAATAGACAGACATAATATTATGGATGTTAGCGACAACAAAAGATATGTAAAGAGGGATAGATAATAGACAGACATAATATTATGGATGTTAGCGACAACAAAAGATATCTAAAGAGGGATAGATAATAGACAGACATAATATTATGGATGTTAGCGACAACAAAAGATATCTAAAGAGGGATAGATAATAGACAGACATAATATTATGGATGTTAGCGACAACAAAAGATATCTAAAGAGGATCAGATAATGAGACAGACATATATTATGGATGTTGACAATAAAGATATGTAAGAGGATAGATAATAGACAGACATAATATTATGGATTTTAGCACAACAAAAGATATCTAAAGAGGGATAGATAATAGACAGACATAATATTATGGATGTTAGCGACAACAAAGATATGTAAGAGGGTACATGTTAAGGAAAATGATTAGAACCTGACTAAGGAGAACGACGTCAATGAATCTATAGGTTCAGAATGTAACATTCATTAGGTTAACCAGAAGTATGTCTGTAGTGAGGTTGATGATGCCGTTGTTGTTATATTTACCTAGTGGGGGGCTGGCACTTCATGTCTGTACTTTAATGGAGCAAGAGAAACAGACAGTGAGAGATGAACTAGTTACAAGCTCAGTTTACATGGGCGTCTTTGTGGTTAAATGGTTACGCCCTTGCATCGCGTTCTGCAGGTTGTGGTTTCGAATCCAGACTGCGACGTTCTGTTCAAGAGTGTATGCAGAAAGGGAGAGAGAGGGGAGAGTGAGTAGAGAGAGGGAGATGGGAGAGAGAGAAGGAGAGAGAGTAAGGAAAGCACAACTGTCTAATTTAAAAACAAACTACAGAAATTGTGTTACTAAAGACGGACATAAGAATGCGACTAACAAGTCAGACAAAACGACAGAAAAATAAAACAGACTAACGTGACAGACAAAACGACAGAGAAACAAAGATAACTAATGTGACTTGAGATCCCGAGCTAAGACAGACAACCACTAGTTGTTATATATAATACATATGAAAGTTTAGAATATTTATATATGAATACATATGAATATACAGTATAATACATATAAAGGCTTATTCTGTCGACTATTTGTCTAAGTTCTGTGTTTGTTATCACTTCTCGCCCAACATCTGTTAACAAGTAAGAGAAGACAAGCATGTGTATGTGTATGTATATGTGTATGTATGTATGTATGTATGTGTAGAGCTATGCAGTTTAAATATGATATTCTTGGTTGTATGCCATGTTTTTTGTGCCGCACAGAGTGTAAACGAGTTTTAATTTGTGTTCGTTTTATATGTTTTAAAACTGATGAAAACAAAGATCAGAATACTAAGAGCATGCATATTCCCATTGGCAAGGTAAGGGTGTGAAGCATGGACATTTAACAAGGCAGTGGAATGGAACTGTTCCAGTGGCAACGTATGGGTGTGAAGCATGGACATTTAACAAGGTGTTCCAGTGGCAACGTATGGGTGTGAAGCATGGACATTTAACAAGGCAGTGGAATGGAATTGATAAGAAAACAAAGATCATAATACTAAGAGCATCCATATTCCCATTGGCAGCGTAAGGGCTAACGTTTATGACAATATCCCCCGTGTGGTGACTATGCCCGAAAAGTGAAGCAAAGAATAGTACCACTGCGACCTACAAGGCATGTCGTAAGATGCGACTGAGGTATGGACCTAGGGAAGCTACCCTAGTAAATAAAAAGCAGCGCAGAAATCGGATGTGCTGGCCTACTTGTAGGCGCATAACTGGCACAACGTACAATCGCTCTTATGTTCAGATCACATACAAATGACAAAATGTAGTTAACAAGTAATCGATATGGAACGTTTGAAGAAGTAAGACAAGACGTTTGTTAGTTATTTTCTCTTCATTCTTCACAAATATAACCCTCTTGTTTTGCCGGGTCCCCGCCGTTAGTAAATACCTATAAATCGCTGCAAAAATTGTTGCAAATTCCTCTACTGCGATATCCTCCTTCACCAGACGATCATTTATCTATTTTACTATATCTATGTCTATGCGTTTAGGGGCCTACTAAACCAATGTGCAACGTATACACGTTCTTGGCAAAGATCAAACATATCACAAAGAGTGATTAAAATTGGTCGTAAAGAACGAACGCAAAGAAGAAGAAGAAGACTATATCTATCTCAGGCTGGAATAGCCTTGGATAGGCGGGCTTAGAAGGCCTTGGTTGTGGACCTATGCTTCCCTAGGGGCGAAGGATGAAGAAGAAGAACAAGATACCTATCTCAGTCTAAGCAAAATTTACTACATACAACATTTACTACATACAACATTTACTACATACAACCATGTCGACGATACTAAGCTAACATATATTCAATTTTACGTGCAAGAAAAAATATGGCATTTGCTTGTATCGATAACAACTTCGATAACGCCAATGCTAAAAATATAACCGCACAGGTAAAGTAAGTGTTTGTTGCTAACCGCTCAGGTAAGTAAGTGTTTGTTGCTATATAACTCTAATCTGAAACAGATAAGTTTTTTCAAATGTAGAACACAAATAAATACACTAAAAGTGGACATTAAGATATCGAATATCATTTCCGCCTGTGTGTCACCGTGCTCTACCAGGGGAGCAAAGAATAGTAACACTGCGGCCTGCACGGCATGTTGTAAGAAGCGACTGAGGTAGGGGCCTAGGGAAGCTCATCATCAAATAGCTTGTCCTGAGCAGAACTTTGCCACCCCAACAGTCCTCCATAATTTTTCTCTATCATAGGCTAGATGCCCTGCCTCTGCAGCCGTCTTGTTCAAACCATGAGTTACACCCTGAATCCATCGTATCCGTGGTCTTCCTCTTCTTCTCTTTGCTGGTATGCCTCCTTCCATGATGGTCTTCTCCAGCCCTTCATTTCTTTTTATATGTCCAAAATATCTCAATTTTCTCTTTCTTATTTGTAGGGAAGCTACCTAGTAAATAAAAGTGTCGCAGAAATCGGATTCGCTGGCCTACTTGTAGGCGCATAACTGGCACAACATACAATCGCGCTAAGACTTAGTTCATACCGAGTGGTTTAACAACTGGTTGATATAGAATGTTTAAATAAGGAGAAATATCATTTCCGTATGAAATAGTGTTCACCAAACTCTCTAGATCAGCGTTTCCCAAAGTGGGCGCTACCGTCCTCCAGTGGGCGCTGAAGCTTTCTAGGGGATAGTGGGTTCTGAAGAATTTGGGGGGTGTTCAGATGATTAGGGGTCGGTGGCTCCTTAAAGAAGAGATGACTAATAAATATTTTAAAATAAATTATTTTCGTGATTTTGCGATTGAATAATAATTTAAAATTTGAATTCTGCATTTAAATTCATCTTATGTTCGTCTTAGACGATCCATTTTTTCATCAATTTTCTTATGCATGTATATAATCATTTGAAAATTGACCACGTATTACAGAAATATAAATCAATATGTGGGGGTGGGGGGGGGCGTTGGCAAACTGTTATAATGTGGAGGGGCGTTACAAAGTTTATGTTGTGCAAAGTGGGCGATGGGTCGAAAACGTTTGGGAATCTATGCTCTAGATTCTTGATTGACAGGGCGAAACACGTCAAAACAAAGTAATGTAGTTTTACTAAGTACAAAAACAATATACAGAGACGTATCGACCACAAGGCCTTTATCCTCGTTTCTGGTGTATCCTTTGCTCGAAAAAGACTTTTTGGTCGAAACGTCTCAGTATATTGTTTTTGTACTTTGTAAAACTGCATTACTTTGGGGTTTTTATACGTGTTTCGCCATTGCTACATAATTTTATTACAGTCTTCCCTTCTTCTTCTTCTTCTTTGCGTTCGTTCTTTACAATCAATTTTAATCACTTTCCGTGATACCTTTGATCTTTGCCAAGAACGTGTATACGTTGCACATTGGTTTGGTAGGCCCCTAAACGCATAGACTTCTATATGTTTAGGACACATGCATCCGATTTCAGCCAAATAGTCTTCCCTTATATCGATTATACTTTTATTGATTGCAGCTCTTTCTCTTCTCTCTCTCTATCTCTCTCTCTCTCTCTCTCTCTCTCTCTCTGCAACAGTCTGTTGAGTTTGTACTTTCTAGTCTAAGTTGGTTAATGTTCTGAAGCATCTCTCTGATGGAGTAGGTCGGCCACTAGCTAGATAGTCTTTTACTCCGGAGGGAGCTTCGCTGTGATTTACCTCCATATTCAGCGTATTTTCAAGATGAAACGATTGATTCTCTCCCGGCAGATACAACTTCACCGGGACATAACATATCCCATATCGTGTGATCTTTAGCAGTACATAATACAGATAAGATGTTAATGATAAAAATAATAAGAGAGGTCAGTGTGGTTTACGCGACAACCATTCGTAGTTTGACAATGGAGGTACAAGCAGTTACAGATGCGACGGCATGGTTGGCATCGCATAACTAATCTCTTTTTTTCTTACGCGTGACTTCATGAGTATCATTCGTAAAGTCGAAACAGGAATGGTGAGACAAAACTGGGTGGATGTACTGGTACAGACAGGTATCGCCGCAGCCACATGTATACAAAATTCAAGATTGGCAATTCAGCCATGTGTACACATGGACAGGTACACCAGGCTGCAGAGCACATACTTCAAGACTGCCCCGAATATGATACACTGAGGCAAACTCGCTGGCCTAACGAAACAACACTCGACAGAAAACTACACAGACCTCTGTGTGAGCTACATAAGACAGTGAAGTTCATACAAGAGATAACATTGAATATATAGATATATTTCAAGCGAACGAAAGGGAGGAAGGAAGGAATTGTTTTCCCTGGACACGCAAGGGTCAGGGGGTAATGAATGAGCTGATAGAATGGCTAACATGGCTACGATATCAGAGGGAGCTGCCATGGACCGAAATGACATTCTTCACGCATTGAGAGAGTCTTTCCGAACAGAGGAGTTTCATGGTTTTAAATCACAGTCGCTGACCAGATTGAGAGAGATGGACACAGCCCCAAAAGAACGGCATACCAGATATGCAGAAAGATTGATTAATCAACATCGAACTGGTTGTTTTGGGCCGCTGGCTGCTGCTAGATTTGTTGAGGCGGGGATCGAAGCAACTATGGACATGCTCGGAGTGCTATGATGATAGTCCTCATATATATGATAACTGAGGAGATCATGTGGTCTACAGCAGTACGTAAGAGATTATGTTGATCCTTGCTTGGTTAACAAGGCGAATGTTGTTTCTGGTGCATACTAACAGATGGTGAAGACACCATCTTGACCAGCATATTTCCTGGTTGTGATGTTTCCATTATGCCACCCTCTTGTATTTCTATTAAACTATACACTTCTTCTATGACTTCTAAACATTATCTACAACTTCTACTTCTCATTTTCATTTGCATTTCTGAATACCACATTCAGATCAAACATCTGTTTGTATCAAGCTTGGATAATTGGGCAGATACGTTTCCAAGAATCATTCAAGGGATAGCAGGCCTGAGAAACGAAACCTGGCCGGGAAATACCGAACTAAATGAGAAGCTGTACGGAGGAACGGAGTCCCTAAAAACAACAGCAGAATGTATGGGAAAATCTGGTACATCAGTCTAAGCGGTGATCACGCGCGAGAGAGAGAGAATCAAGGATATTCCACACAGAGATCGTAAAGTCACCCATTTTCTGTGTGAACATTTGTTCTGTGTGTATCTAGTGTTGTATATGTTCTATGTCTTGTATATGTTCTATGTCTTGTATATGTTCTATGTCTTGTATATGTTCTATGTCTTGTATATGTTCTCTTGTCTTGTATATGTTCTATGTCTTGTATATGTTCTATGTCTTGTATATGTTCTATGTCTTGTATACGTTCTATGTCTTGTATACGTTCTATGTCTTGTATATGTTCTCTTGTCTTGAATATATTCTATGTCTTGTATATGTTCTATGTCTTGTATATGTTCTATGTCTTGTATATGTTCTATGTCTTGTATATGTTATATGTCTTGTATATGTTCTCTTGTCTTGTATATGTTCTATGTCTTGTATATGTTCTCTTGTCTTGTATATGTTCTCTTGTCTTGTATATGTTCTCTTGTCTTGTATATGTTCTCTTGTCTTGTATATGTTCTATGTCTTGTATATGTTCTATGTCTTGTATATGTTCTCTTGTCTTGTATATGTTCTCTTGTCTTGTATATGTTCTATGTCTTGTATATGTTCTATGTCTTGTATATGTTCTATGTCTTGTATATGTTCTATGTCTTGTATATGTTCTATGTCTTGTATACGTTCTATGTCTTGTATACGTTCTCTTGTCTTGTATATGTTCTATGTCTTGTATATGTTCTATGTCTTGTATAGGTTCTATGTCTTGTATACGTTCTATGTCTTGTATACGTTCTATGTCTTGTATACGTTCTCTTGTCTTGTATACGTTCTCTTGTCTTGTATATGTTCTATGTCTTGTATATGTTCTATGTCTTGTATATGTTCTATGTCTTGTATACGTTCTATGTCCTGTATATGTTCTATGTCCTGTATATGTTCTCTTGTCTTGTATATGTTCTATGTCTTGTATATGTTCTATGTCTTGTATATGTTCTCTTGTCTTGTATACGTTCTATGTCTTGTATATGTTCTATGTCTTGTATATGTTCTCTTGTCTTGTATATGTTCTATGTCTTGTATATGTTCTCTTGTCTTGTATATGTTCTATGTCTTGTATATGTTCTATGTCTTGTATACGTGCTATGTCTTGTATATGTTCTATGTCTTGTATATGTTCTATGTCTTGTAACGTTCCATGTCTTGTATACGTTCTATGTCTTGTGTACGTTCTATGTCTTGTGTACGTTCTATGTCTTGTGTACGTTCTATGTCTTGTGTACGTTCTATGTCTTGTATATGTTCTATGTCTTGTATATGTTCTATGTCTTGTATACGTTCTATGTCTTGTCTACGTTCTATGTCTTGTGTACGTTCTATGTCTTGTATACGTTCTATGTCTTGTATATGTTCTATGTCTTGTATATGTTCTATGTCTTGTATATGTTCTATGTCTTGTATATGTTCTATGTCTTGTATATGTTCTATGTCTTGTATATGTTCTATGTCTTGTATACGTTCTATGTCTTGTCTACGTTCTATGTCTTGTATATGTTCTATGTCTTGTATACGTTCTATGTCTTGTATATGTTCTATGTCTTGTATATGTTCTATGTCTTGTATATGTTCTATGTCTTGTATACGTTCTATGTCTTGTCTACGTTCTATGTCTTGTGTACGTTCTATGTCTTGTGTACGTTCTATGTCTTGTATACGTTCTATGTCTTGTATATGTTCTATGTCTTGTATATGTTCTATGTCTTGTATATGTTCTCTCTCTTGTATATGTTCTATGTCTTGTATATGTTCTATGTCTTGTCTACGTTCTATGTCTTGTCTACGTTCTATGTCTTGTATATGTTCTATGTCTTGTATACGTTCTATGTCTTGTATATGTTCTATGTCTTGTATATGTTCTATGTCTTGTATATGTTCTCTCTCTTGTATATGTTCTATGTCTTGTATACGTTCTATGTCTTGTATACGTTCTATGTCTTGTATATGTTCTCTTGTCTTGTATATGTTCTCTTGTCTTGTATATGCTCTGTCTTGTATATGTTCTATGTCTTGTATATGTTCTATGTCTTGTATATGTTCTATGTCTTGTATATGTTCTATGTATTGTATATGTTCTATGTCTTGTATATGTTCTCTTGTCTTGTATATGTTCTCTCTCTTGTATATGTTCTATGTCTTGTATACGTTCTATGTCTTGTATACGTTCTATGTCTTGTATATGTTCTATGTCTTGTATACGTTCTATGTCTTGTATACGTTCTATGTCTTGTATACGTTCTATGTCTTGTATATGTTCTATGTCTTGTATATGTTCTATGTCTTGTATATGTTCTATGTCTTGTATATGTTCTATGTCTTGTATATGTTCTATGTCTTGTATATGTTCTATGTCTTGTATATGTTCTATGTCTTGTATATGTTCTATGTCTTGTATACGTTCTATGTCTTGTATAAGTTCTATGTCTTGTATATGTTCTCTTGTCTTGTATATGTTCTATTGTCTTGTATATGCTCTATGTCTTGTATACGTTCTATGTCTTGTATATGTTCTATGTCTTGTATATGTTCTCTTTCTTGTATATGTTCTATGTCTTGTATATGTTCTATGTCTTGTATACGTTCTATGTCTTGTATATGTTCTCTTGTCTTGTATATGTTCTATGTCTTGTATATGTGCTATGTCTTGTATATGTTCTCTTGTCTTGTATACGTTCTATGTCTTGTATAGGTTCTCTTGTCTTGTATATGTTCTCTTGTCTTGTATATGTTCTATGTCTCGTATATGTTCTATGTCTTGTATATGTTCTCTGTCTTGTATATGTTCTCTTGTCTTGTATATGTTCTATGTCTTGTATATGTTCTATGTCTTGTATATGTTCTCTTGTCTTGTATATGTTCTATGTCTTGTATATGTTCTATGTCTTGTATATGTTCTCTTGTCTTGTATATGGTCTATGTCTTGTATATGTTCTATGTTTTGTATATGTTCTATGTTTTGTATATGTTATCTTGTCTTGTATATGTTCTATGTCTTGTATATGTTCTATGTCTTGTATATGTTCTCTTGTCTTGTATATGTTCTCTTGTCTTGTATATGCTCTATGTCTTGTATATGTTCTATGTCTTGTATATGTTCTATGTCTTGTATATGTTCTATGTCTTGTATATGTTCTCTCTCTTGTATATGTTCTATGTCTTGTATATGTTCTCTTGTCTTGTATATGTTCTATGTCTTGTATATGTTCTATGTCTTGTATATGTTCTATGTCTTGTATATGTTCTATGTATTGTATATGTTCTATGTCTCGTATATGTTCTATGTCTTGTATATGTTCTATGTCTGTCTTCATCTCTCTCATTCCTTCTCTCCTACTATCTCTCATTAACACTGTCTGCTGTGAATCTCCTCGGATGTGAATGAAACAAAAGTATTTTTTAAAACAGTTGACCCTTCTCTTAAATCTCTCTCTCACATTTCCCTCCATCTATCCCGGCCACACACACACACACACTGAAACACACGCCGTCCCTTGTACTCACATTTCCCCTCACATATCCACGTCCCATACACACACTGAAACATACACCGTTCCCTTGTACTCACATCCCCCAATCTATCCCGTTCTATACACACACTGAAACACACGCCGTTCCCTTGTACTCACATTCCCCTCCACATATCCACGTCCCATACACACACTGAAACACACACCGTTCCCTTGTACTCAGTTATACCCTACCACATAACCATATACACACACAGGAAACACACGCGTTCCTTGTACTAAGTTATCCCTACCACATAACCATATACACTAATATATCAACATAAACAGTGGGTACATGGGGAAGTTAAAACGTAAGTAGGTAGTATATTCTTGAAATAACTGCTTTAAGTGAGAAGCCTTGTACACTACCTGTCATGGCCGTTCGCTCACTTTATTTTCTTAAAGGGTGTGGTTCGGGAATAAATTAGGTGGCTGGTCCTTATTCTAATATACTAATTACTTTGTATGTGTGTCTGTTTGTATCTTTATTAAGGTCTTTCTAACGAAACGTCAGTTGTTTTTCATCTTATTCTATAATTATCAGTTATATGAGGACTATCATCATAGCACTCCGGACACGTCCATATGTGCTCCTATCTCAACGTCAACAAATCCAGCAGCGTCCAGCGGCCCAACACGCCAGTTCGATGTTGATTAATCAATCTCCTTGCATATTTAGTATGTCGTTCTTTTCGGGCTACACCAATATGGACACCCATCTCTCTCAATCTGGCTTATTCTATAATTATTTCCTTGCTTATGTAAAATGGTAACCGGCGTGTTCCTGCAATTATTGCGTGTTTGACTGCAGCCATCTATCACCGATTATTTGAATCTCACTGTGTTATGCATTTGTAATCTGATTATTGTTCATTGTATGATATGACATATTACAAAATGGAACCACGTCTGGACTCGGCTGATAGCACTGAGCATGAAGAACATATGAAACGACTGATAGCACTGAGCATGAAGAACATATGAAACGACTGATAGCACTGAGCATGAAGAACATATGAAACGACTGATAGCACTGAGCATGAAGAACATATGAAACGACTGATAGCACTGAGCATGAAGAACATATGAAACGACTGATAGCACTGAGCATGAAGAACATATGAAACGACTGATAGCACTGAGCATGAAGAACATATGAAACGACTGATAGCACGGAGCACTAAGGACATACGAAACACGACTGACGCAGGATATACAGTATAATACACGTCTAGACAAGATGGAGATATGTTGAGCACACCTTGAGGAGAAATGATCAACGAATATCAAAGCAGGCATTGAAGTGGGATACAAAGGGTTCAAGAAAGAGAGGTCGACCTAAGGAGACCATGAAACGAACTGTGCTGAGAGAGGCAGGAAATATCGGTCTCAGTTCCATGGAGGAGATTGAGCGAGATGCCCAGGATAGAGCGGTATGGAGAAATTACGTGCAGGCCCTATGTAACGTATAACGGTACGAGAGGAATTATTATTATTATTATTATTATTACACGTCTAGACACGGCAGATAGCACTTAAACACTTATTGTTGGAGCTACCGAGTACAAGCTTTTGTGTAATGCTCTGGGCGGATGGCTTGCCTTTACTTCGGAGGGGGACCAAGTCATATTGGGAAACCCAGTGCAATGATGGCAATCATAACCTTTAACAAGTTACATAGACCAGCGTCATTTCCGTACTATTCAGCTCAATATGACAACCATAGACGTGCGTCATTTCTCTGTACTATTCAGCTCAATATGACAACCCATAGACGCGCGTCATTTCTCTGTACTATTCAGCTCAATATGACAACCCATAGACGTGCGTCATTTCTCTGTACTATTCAGCTCAATATGACAACCCATAGACGCGCGTCATCTCTATGTACTATTCAGCTCAATATGACAACCCATAGACGTGCGTCATTTCTCTGTACTATTCAGCTCAATATGACAACCCATAGACCCGGTCATTTCTCGTACTATCAGCTCAATATGACAACCATAGACGTGGTCATTTCTCTGTACTATTCAGCTCAATATGCCAACCCATAGACCCGCGTCATTTCTCTGTAGTATTCAGCTCAAGATGACTACCATGTTTAATATGACAGCCACGGCGCGGGGCTGAGTGGGGGTGACATTAAAACTAATGACAAAATGAAAAAGAAGAAGAGGAAGTTCCAGTTATATGATTCGTATATGTCTCCTTACAACTGTTAACCCATACGATTATCATATCAGACTCGATGAATATGCTTCAAATGATTGAATCTGGAAGTATGCGTGTGGAATGGGTGGACATCACTCGGAGATCACATCTCAAGAAAATGACTTGGCTGTACACGCCTGAACCATAACCAGGCTCTAGCATATGTGCCTAGACATGATGGAGTGCAGGGTAACGAGCGTGCTGTGCTGACTCTCTTGCAAACAATGCCCTGACTCAAGCGGGCAGAAGTATGGACAGAGCCGATATCATCAATGCGGAACGCTCTCAACTGTATGCCGACACTGGAACGAGTTCGAGAATTAGGCGTTAAGTTTGGACATGCCAGACAGTGTCGTCTTCGTGGTAGAGAGAGAAGATATAGTAATCAACTTATCATGGGTACTGTGAGCAAATGGACTTTGGGATGGCTGCTGCAGCGGATGACAGAGCACGAATGGGAATGCCCAATGTGCCATGACTTCCATCGCATAACATAACTCAAATCTTCGAGCCGTCTATGCTTGTTTCTCGGCATCTCCTTCAGTTACAACTGTTAAACCATTCAAATGTTCGAGCCGCCTATGTTTGTTTCTCAACATCTGCCAAATGTTCGAGCCGCCGCCTATGCTTGTTTCTCAACATCTGCTTCAGAGTTAGCCGATAGCTGTTTTATGATTATTACTATTAGTATTACCATTAGCATTATTGTTATTATTATGAGGAGCGCTATTTGTGGAAACAATTAGCAATCGTTTAAGCAATGAACTGTTACTGTATTTATGATTGCTGATTGGATTTCTAAAGGAAAAGTTGCAACATCTAACCATGTCTCTGTGTAAACTCTAGGTAATGTATGTGTGCTGCTGACACACAGGGAAGACAGTCATAGATGTGTACATGAAGTGATAGAAGTGGAGGGAAGACAAAGAAAGAGATGGGAGGATATGATAGAGAAAGAGGCAGAAGGATAGACAGCGATAGAGATGGGTGGATATACAGAGAAAGAGATGGGAGGATATACAGAGAAAGAGATGGGTGGATATGATAGAGAAAGAGATGGGTGGATATGATAGAGAAAGAGATGGGCGGATATACAGAGAAAGAGATGGGAGGATATACAGAGAAAGAGATGGGCGGATAGACACAGAAAGAGATGGGAGGATATACAGAGAAAGAGATGGGCGGATAGACACAGAAAGAGATGGGTGGATATACAGAGAAAGAGATGGGCGGATAGACACAGAAAGAGATGGGTGGATATACAGAGAAAGAGATGGACGGATATGCACAGACAAAGATGGGAGGATAAATATAAAAAGAGGCGGGAGGATAGACAGAGAAAGAAATGAGAGGATAGATATGGGCGGATAGACAGAGAAAGCAACGGAAGGATGGATAACAAAAACACAGGTAGATATTTACATTATATTACACGATCGGGCGGGAGGAGAAGGGTAAGAAGGGGGGCGGGAAGGTATGCACAGTAAGACAGAAGCACAACAGACAGACACGCAGAGAAAGATAAGAGTAGAAATATGAGATAAGACCAGGCAGGGGCAGCGGCAGAGGATGAGTGCCTCCAACATGACCAACAACAGATACTGACATGTTTGTTACGGCAACATTGATCACGTTTATACAGTTTGAAACATTCATAAACAATCGCACCCACATAGACATCCACACGACCACAAACACATCCAACACACAAACGTTTATCCACAAGCATACCCATTCACACACAGACAACACACAAATACACAGACAAGCCTCAAACACGCACATCCGCACACGTCCACACACACATATATCCAAAACATAAACGCTTACCTACAAGCATACCCATTCCCACACAAACAACACACAAATACACAGACAAGCCTCACACACGCACATCCGCACACGTCCACACACACATATATCCAAAACATAAACGCTTACCTACAAGCATACCCATTCACACACAGACAACAAACACATATATATACAAACACACATACAAATACACAATCCACACACGCACACACAAACGTAAGTCTTGGGGGCGGGTACCGCCCACTTTGGTAACCCATCATCAAATTCAATGACATATTCATATTGTGGGCGTCTGGGGCTTTGCGATAAGTCAGTTCGATTACAACACAAGAGTACCTGGTTCAAACTCCACGGCGGGCAGTTTGGAAGAAAATTGTTCCTGTGGATTTCTACAAACGGTAAACATAGACATCACTGCCCCGAAAGCAATGGCAAACTACTGAACGTATAAGTGGTGTCTATAAAATTGGCAACTCATTTACTGTGGTTGATGGCAACATCCTGTTAAGGAATACGCCACGGTTTTCCATTCGTTTTTCTATTCTGAAACCGATAAGTTTAACAGTTAGGTAGATATATCATGAGAAGGTAGATATATCATGAGAAGGTAGATATATCATGAGAAGGTAGATATATCATAAGAAGGTAGACATTCCATGAGAAGGTAGATATATCATGAGAAGGTAGATATTCCATGAGAAGGTAGATATATCATGAGAAGGTAGATATTCCATGAGAAGGTAGATATATCATGAGAAGGTAGACATTCCATGAGAAGGTAGATATATCATGAGAAGGTAGATATATCATGAGAAGGTAGATATATCATGAGAAGGTAGATATATCATGAGAAGGTAGATATATTATGAGAAGGTAGATATATTATGAGAAGGTAGATATATCATGAGAAGGTAGATATATCATGAGAAGGTAGATATTCATGAGAAGGTGATATATCATGAGAAGGTAGATATATATGAGAAGGTAGATATATCATGAGAGGTAGATATATCATGAGAAGGTAGATATATCATGAGAAGGTAGATATATCATGAGAAGGTAGATATTCAGAGAGGTAGATATATCATGAGAAGGTAGATATATCATGAGAAGGTAGATATTCCATGAGAAGGTAGATATATCATGAGAAGGTAGATATATCATGAGAAGGTAGAATTCATGAGAGGTAGATATATCATGAGAAGGTAGATATATCATGAGAAGGTGGATATATCATGAGAAGGTAGATATATCATGAGAAGGTAGATATATCATGAGAAGGTAGATATATCATGAGAAGGATAGATATATCAGAAGGTAGATATATCATGAAGGTGATATTCATGAGAAGGTAGATATATCATGAGAAGGTGGAAAATCATATGAGAAGGTGAGATATATCATGAGAAGGTAGATATATCATGAGAAGGTAGATATGTCATGAGAAGGTAGATATATCATGAGAAGGTAGATATATCATGAGAAGGTAGATATATCATGAGAAGGTAGATATATGAGAAGTAGATCATATCATGAGAAGAGTGAATATATCATAAAGGTGCTACTTATAGTAATGGAAATCAAGTAGAATGTCATAAAGGTTAGACATATCAATAGAAGTGTACATTATGAAGTGTAATAGAGAACAACATAAGAGTTTTCTGCTACTTAAATAATAGGAATCAAACACAAGCTAGCACCTGCTACATTATAAGGTAATAGGAACAACATCACAAGCTTGCACCTGCTACATTATAAGGTAATAGAAACAACATCACAAGCTTGCACCTGCTACATTATAAGGTAATAGGAACAACATCACAAGCTTGCACCTGCTACATTATAAGGTAATAGGAACAACATCACAAGCTAGCACCTGCTACATTATAAGGTAATAGGAACAACATCACAAGCTAGCACCTGCTACATTATAAGGTAATAGGAACAACATCACAAGCTAGCACCTGCTACATTATAAGGTAATAGGAACAACATCACAAGCTTGCACCTGCTACATTAGAAGGTAATAGGAACAACATCACAACTAGCACCTGCTACATTATAAGGTAATAGGAACAACATCACAACTAGCACCTGCTACATTATAAGGTAATAGGAACAACATCACAAGCTAGCACCTGCTACATTATAAGGTAATAGGAACAACATCACAAGCTTGCACCTGCTACATTAGAAGGTAATAGGAACAACATCACAAGCTTGCACCTGCTACATTATAAGGTAATAGAAACAACATCACAAGCTTGCACCTGCTACATTATAAGGTAATATGAACAACATCACAACTAGCACCTGCTACATTATAAGGTAATAGGAACAACATCACAACTAGCACCTGCTACATTATAAGGTAATAGGAACAACATCACAAGCTAGCACCTGCTACATTATAAGGTAATAGGAACAACATCACAACTAGCACCTGCTACATTATAAGGTAATAGGAACAACATCACAAGCTAGCACCTGCTACATTAGAAGGTAATAGGAACAACATCACAAGCGTGCACCTGCTACATTATAAGGTAATAGGAACAACATCACAAGCTTGCACCTGCTACATTATAAGGTAATAGGAACAACATCACAAGCTTGCACCTGCTACATTAGAAGGTAAACAACGAAACAACAAACATAAACGACTGGTTATATTTCAAGGAAATAAAACAACAGAGAAACTACAACAGAATCGACGTAAATGAGATAAGTGCGTCTCTATAGGTGCTCAGTCCTTTTCGGCTAGATTAAAATTTCAGTGGAAGAGCACTCACACAGTAGCTACTGTTGTCAATTACTACCTCCCCTCCCCAAGCACATCCCCTCCTCAGAAGAACCAGGTATACATTTTCCGCCTGGTTGACTGGAGAATCAGCAGTCTTAATTTTGAACACCACCCGTCAGTAATGAAATTGAACACCACCCTCGTCAGTAATGAAATCCAGTTTCCTTACCCAGATAAGATACAGCTTGATTGTTCAATGATGTGTAAACAATACACAACCCGGCCCCAACTGATCATCAAATTAGTTTAAGATACAGCACACGTGAAACATTAGCTGTGTTGTAGAATGTAGAATAAATATGAAGCTGTGGCCGTTTTACAAGCTGCATCATAATTCAATCAGAATGGACAGCTAGAAATATAACTGAGGAAATCTTATCGGAGACAGATTCATATCGAAATCTAATCAATCGAATAAGAAGTAAACAATCAAGGTTTTTTCGGACATATAATTAGAAGAGGCAGTTGAGAACATTTGGTTACAACAGGTAAAATACAGGGGAAGAGAGTAGAGGGAGATAAATGGACAAAATTCCAGACGGTTTGAAATCATGGTTCGGAAATGGTTCAGTGACGGAGTTGATGGATTGTATCAGAGACAGACAGATATGGAGAGACATGATCGACTACACCAACCAACACGGTACTTGATTGATTGATCACAACTACGTGAAATAATAGTAATACCAGTGGCGGCTCGTGATAATTTTTGTTGATGGGGCCAGAGACAGAAGTCAGAGGTCGCTATGTTAACATACGATCTAAATAGAACACATTTCTACTGACTCAAAAATATATGCTTCGCACTTGAAATGTGAGAAGCATACTAATTGGGAAAGAAAGATGCTGAATTTCAGACTATCTATCATATTTTAGTGTTATATATTCAAATTTCAAAGCTAATTAGTATCACGTTAAAAGTAATTAGTATCAAGTATCAAGTTAAAAGTAATAATTATAAACAAATAATTTTCAAAATAATAAATGCATGGTACACATTATTTTTGGTGGGGCCCGACCCTACTGGCCCTTAATGACGAGCCGCCACTGAGTAATACATATATTAATCATCACCAAATAGCTTGTTCTGAACAGAACTTTGCTACCTTAACCGTCCTTTGGAATGTGTCTCTCTCGTTGGGCGATGTACGGAAACCTAATCATCTGAGGTAGTCAGAGAGGATCAGATCAGATCTGGAGAAAACCGAGGGAGGCTGAGGTGATACTAATAAATTGGCGTTATAGGACAAAGACACGAATGTATGGTATCACATAAGTAAGCAAAATGAATAATTAAATCATAGAACTAACGCAGCGGTCACTCTCAAACCATCAGCTACATCCTGAATCTATCTTCTCCATGGTCTTCCTCTTCTCCTCTTTGTCGGAATATCTCCTTCCATGAAGGTATTCTCCAGCCCTCGGTGTCTCTTTATATGTTCAAAATACTTTAATTTTATCTTTCTTATTTTTAGCATCAGCCAGTTTTCTTTGATTTTGAGTTCTTTCTGGATAGATCTATTTGTTTTATCTATTAATTAATTAGTTAGTTTTTTCCTTTCGAGCCAAAGGCGGCACACATAGGGCAGAGGTTTTAGATCTCCATGTGATGCGATTCTTTGCTAGCTGTTGGAGATCTTGTATGGTTTTACATCCCAATAGTTTACTTTCTTGTTGGATTGTTCTTCGAAGAGTGGTCTTAGGTCTTCCACGTTTTCTTTTCCCAACTGGTGACCACATAAGGACTTGTTGATTTAGTCTCTTTTCATCTGATCTAAGAACATGACCTAAATATTTCCACCTTCGTTTCCTTATAATATTTGATACGGGTTGTTGGTGTGTTCTATCTCTCACTGTGTTGTTAGAAACGAAATCACTCCATTTTACTTTTAATAATTTTCGTAGACATTTATTCTCAAAGCTGTCCAGTTTCTTATCAATTTTCTTTGTTGATTTCCAACTTTCACAACATATCTATATATCGTTATACATATATTACGCCACGCAAATATGATATCGTACTTATTAATATTAATATTATTATTATCACATATGGCTAATTTATTGGTATAGAGCGTGGGTTCGCAAAGTGGGCGTACGCCTCCTCCCCCACCCCCACCCCACCCCCATGGAGCATTCGAAGAAGAAGAATACGTTAACTGTATCATCATCAAATAGCTTGTCCTGGACAGAACTTTGCCACCCCAACAGTCCTTCGGAATTTCTCTCTCTCTCATAGGCCAGATGTCCCGCTTCTGCAGCCGTCATGTTCAAACCATCAGTTACATACTGAATCCATCTTCTCCATGGTTTTCCTCTTCTCTTTGTCGTATGCCTCCTTCCATGATGGTCTTCTCCAGCCCTTCATGTCTTTTTATATGTCCAAAATATCTCAATTTTCTCTTTCTTATTTGTAGCATCAGCTAGTTTTCTTTGATTTTGAGTTCTTTCTGGATTTGTTCTCTTCTCTGTCCAAGATATATGTTAACTGTATACTAACTAACTATATCGGGGTGGGGGGCCCTCTCTGTGGCTATGTGGTATGGACACAGCTACTGGACAATATGGCGTGATTATTCACTTCAGTATATCATCATCAGGTGCCGGCTGGTGCAGGCGATCGTGGATTTCCGTCAATCTCTATCTTTGGTGTTTGCTATCAACTCAGATGTTGACGCTCTACCCTGCCACGAAATCAGGCCATCCAAAATTTTCTCTCTCTGCCTTCCTCTGTCAAATCTACCCTCGATTTTACCAGTTGACACAGTATATACAGTAACTTTACCAGTTGTCACAGTATATACAGTAATTTTTAAATGCAAACATGTCACCGTGAACACACACAAAAAAGCATTGTTCAACAGAATATTTCTGCCCACATTATGCGAACAGTTCCAAACCTGGACACTGACATCAAACGATAGAAGAAAAACTAATCATGACAGAGATGAAGTGTCTGCGTAGAATGTTGGAGTAACAAGAAGAGACCGGTTTAGAAATGAAAACATCAGGAAAAAGGTGGGTACAACTTGAGTGCTGAACTTTATCCCCAAAAATGTAATAGTTCGCCACATAAGCAAATTACCAACAGACAGCGAGCCTCAAAAAAGAAATTTTACTCCGATACACAGCATAAGACCGTCCACGTAAAATGTGGACCTCAGAGATGATAGAGAAACAAAGAATGAAGTGGTTTGGCCACTTAATAAGAATGCATCCAAACTCCACAGTATACAGTCTTCTACAACAGAACATCGGGAAAGAAGGCAAGAGGAAGACCACGGAAAAGATGGTTAGATGGCGTAGCAGAATCCTGTGAAAGAGCAAAAATAACAATCACACAAGCCACCAGAACAACGCAAGACAAAAACAGAAAACCACGACACTGGGCAACAACCCGGTAGCAGTGTGACGACAAAAGAAGAAGAAGAAGAAGATATAATAGAAGCGACAAAAGAAACTGTTTATGAAGCGCACACAAAAGCCCGTTCTATAAATCTCTTCTTATCCTGACGCTGTGAGGCCAAGCAAAAAATATGAAGTTGTGGTTACTAGACTTCGTATTGGAACTGTTTATTTAAAAAGTATCTAATCAGGTCTACGAAGTTGATAACACGCTGCGCAAGTGACTACGTGCCGTGGAAGTTCCGGGGTTCGAGTCTAGCTTTTTTTTTTTTTTTTCCAGAAGCACTTGAGCTTTTCAGCTCTTCGGCTCGGTGCCATGGACATCGTAACCTTCGGTTCGGTGCCACGAACACCGTGAATCTGGGGATCTGTGGCTTTTTCTGCCTGCCCACGGAATTGAACCCGTACACACAGAGGGCTAGTCACCCACAGTCCAACGCGCTACGAACACGCTGGGCACGCGGGCTCGAGTCTAGCTTAAGCCAAACATGTTCTATGTGCAGATAGCACGCAGTTAAGACTATAGGAAACCCTGATCCTTAACTTGGGGATTCAAATTACAAGTACCCGCCTGCCCAGCGTGTTTGTAGCGCGTTGGAGACGGGTGACAAGCCCCGTGTGAGCGTGGTTCAATTCCACGGGCTGGCAGAAAAGTCACAGGTTCTCCAGATTTACGGTGTTTGGTGTACCGAACCGAAGTGTTACGATGTCCATGAAACCGAGCCGAAGAGCTGAAAGCTCAAGTGCGTCTGGATTGATAGGGAAAAAATTACAAGTACCTCTTAAATCGCAGTAAGGCTCGACTAAATAGCGAGGAACAATAATATTAAGTAAAGTAATACTTCACGCAAAAATATTAGACTTCATATTTGGCGATGTGACTACGCATGTATTTATAGTGGACGAAGGAGGGAAAAAATCATAACTAATTATTATTACATATGATGCCATACACACATAATAAACGTTGAAATCCTCAACTGATGAAATCCATTTGGTGAAAGTTTCTTTCAAATAACGTATTCCGATAAATCACCGAAATTGCAATCAAAGAATGGCTTCCACAAACACAAGAAAACTTGAATAGAATATTCAACAACTTTTCGGCTTGAAGATGTTTTTATACGTGGACACTTTTACAAATAACTCAACGGTGTTATTAAGTATGTAGTTTGTATGTGAGCAGGGATGAACGCCGAGCGAGCTGCTGTTTTACTGACAATCCAGGCAGAAAATCGTGGTACCAGCTGCATCGTTAAGTTCACCCAACATCCAGGCTATGCTTATCAAACTGCGAGTCCCCCGGTGTGGCACTTATATGCACGCGTTCAACTAAGATACATGTGTGTGATGGTATGGTAATGAGGAATTTTTCGCATCATTCTGAAAGTAGAGCGCGATTCCGCACCAAAACAATAAACGTTCTAGTGAATACGCAAATTTATAACAAGTGCTAAAAGAGAAGATGGAGATATGTTGGGCATATACAGGGTGTTCAACTTAAAAGCATCCTGTGAATGGAGCTAATCTGGCATATATGTATGGAAATGAGAAGGTTCAGTTATGACGTAGTATAGGTCAAGGTTGTGTGATGGTGTGTAATTGTAGCGCGGGAAGGGGCGATGAACAAATGTGACGTAGGACAAGCTAGTCAGAACCGGTTTAAATAGTAAATATACGAGATGCAATGCGTACCTGGCAAATTTATATTTATCACTGGGGCTGCTTTCAAGTTGAACACCCTGTATAATAATAATAATAAAGTCCATAACCCGTTAGGGTCGTAGGGTATCACTGTGGAGACATCAGCACAAAAGCACGCCATGAGTCTCTGTCTTCAACTCCTCGAGCATGTGTGGAGAAACTCTGTCCTGACCAGCTCTTGATGTTGTCAAACCACTATTTTCTCTGCCCACCTTTCTTTCTTCCACCCTCAACTGTTTCCTGTAGGATAGTCTTAGAGAGTGAGCTATGTTTCAGCACATGCTTTCTTCCACCCTCAACATGTCCTAAACATGTAGAAGTCTATGCGTTTAGGGGCCTACCAAACCAATGTGCAATGTATATACGTTCTTGACAAAGATCAAACATATCACAAAGAGTGATTAAAATTGGTTGTAAAGAACGAACGCAAAGAAGAAGGAGAAGATGATTCGGACACATAAGAAGACTACCAACAGATAGTGCGACCCAAAGAGCAATGCTACTCCAATAAAGTGGATACAAAGCGAAAGGTCGACCACGTAAAAGTTGAAACACACACAAAACAGAGGAAGTGAAGGACGACATGTACCCGTTCTAGAAATCTTTTCCTATATTGACACTGTGAGACAAAACCTGTGAGATGATGCTTGTTACAAATGTGTTTCTTGTGTGCTGCTAATGTGTTTCTTGTGTGCTGCTAATGTGTTTCTTGTGTGCTGCTAATGTGTTTCTTGTGTGCTGCTAATGTGTTTCTTGTGTGCTGCTAATGTGTTTCTTGTGTGCTGCTAATGTGTTTCTTGTGTGCTGCTAATGTGTTTCTTGTGTGCTGCGAATGTGTTTCTTGTGTGCTGCGAATGTGTTTCTTGTGTGCTGCGAATGTGTTTCTTGTGTGCTGCGAATGTGTTTCTTGTGTGCTGTGAATGTGTTTCTTGTGTGCTGCGAATGTGTTTCTTGGAAAATAAAACGAATATAACATAGAAAATAAATGTGCTCGCAGACAAACAGGAATAATTTATGACTAGCCCGTCTGCCCAGCGTGTTCATAGCGCGTTGGACTACGGGTGACAAGCTCCATGTGAGTGCAGGTTCAATTCCGCAGGCTGGCAGAAAAGCCACAGGTTCACCAGATTCACGGTGTTCGTGGCACCGAATCGAAGGGTTACGATGTCCACGGCACCGAGCCGAAGAGCTGAAAGTTCAAGTGCTTCTGGGTCGGTTTTTTTGAACAAAAAGCACGACACACTTTCAAAGATTGTTCTACAGGAAGTAGTCGAGGGAAGAAGAATAGGAGGACCGAGACAATCCTGGATTCTTCTTCTTCTTCCAACGTTTTCAGACATCGACTTGTATAATTCTCAAGTTTTCAGACATCGACTTGTATAATTCTCAAGTAGTTAGTGCTTAGGAGTCTGTGTATATCACCATACAGTTTATCTTGGACTGACACAGTGCTTGGACATGTGTGTTTTCTATGTTCATTGTATGTTGGATACTCTTACAGGTAGTGTGTCTCTGTCACCTTTCAGGTACAACACGTGCAGTGTCAACAGGGCCAATATTGTGCTTGTTAAACAGATGGTACATCCACCTATTGTGTCCAGTACATAGTCTAACGATGAGTGTCTGTCAGCTTGTTAGTACCACATGTGCAGTGTCAGCAGGGCCTATATGGTGCTTGTTAAACAGATGGTGTATCCACCTATTGTGTCCAGTACATAGTCTAACGATGAGTGTCTGTCAGCTTGCTGGTACCACATGTGCAGTGTCAGCAGGGCCTATATGGTGCTTGTTAAACAGATGGTGTATCCACCTATTGTGTCCAGTACACAGTCTAACGATGAGTGTCTGTCAGCTTGCTGGTACCACATGTGCAGTGTCAGCAGGGCCTATATGGTGCTTGTTAAACAGATGGTGTATCCACCTATTGTGTCCAGTACATAGTCTAACGATGAGTGTCTGTCAGCTTGTTAGTACCACATGTGCATTGTCAACAGGGCCAATATTGTGCTTGTTAAACAGATGGTACATCCACCTATTGTGTCCAGTACATTTTCACATAGCCTAACGATGAGTGTCTGTCAGCTTGCTGGTACCACATATGCATTGTCAACAAGGTCTATTGTATACTCTGGTGATTTCTCCACCATTTATTTCTGTAAGAAATGTTTATCCATGCTTTCGCTTTTTCATATCTCATACTGATATCTGTCTGTAGCAGCCTGTCACCTACCTTTGCCAATATATCCGTTGTGTCGTTGCCAGGTATACCTGCAGTGGGATTGAGAGGGGGAGAGGGATGGTATCCACTGTATTACCTCTCTCAAAACATGTTGCTATAGTTGAAAAATGAAAATCGTCGCATACCCTAAAGGACGTAGCCATCAACCACAGTAAACTAGACGTTGATTTTCTAGGCACCACTTATACGTTCAGCAGTTTGCCATTGCTTTCTGAACGGTGAGGTCTATTTTACCTTTTTGTAAAATCCACGGAAACGAATTAGTTTCAAACTTGCCCACCGTGGGTTTGAACCAGGTACGCTTGGGTTCGTGATCGAGCTCACTACCGCTTGAGCTACAGACGCTCACAGTTGCTATAGTTAGTGTATCGAAAAAGGGGGAGACTGCAGTAAAACTTGTTAGAATAGCGAAACACGTAAGAACAAAGTAAAATACAACCGTTTTATTTCGTTGTATGGTACCTTGCGACCTCATGGACTCAACGCTCTACATTCCTATGTTTCTTAGTACTTTCTCTTCTCATGCCTTGTAATCTATATGTGTATTTGCTACATTTATATAATTTATATATTTAATTAATTTTTATTGTTTTCTTCTTTTCCACTTCTAGTTTTGTGTTGCACTCATTTCGTTATTCGTTTTTTATTCCCAGATTTTCATTAGATACGTTTGAATGTTTCCGTATGTAATCGTCCATATGTAGTGTTCTTTGAAATTCGTCACTCCTGTTGTATCGTTTGCTTGATAAAGACCTTTTGGTCGAAACGTTGCTGTGTATCGTCACTGTTTCTGTATTGTGTAAAACTAAAGTACTTTGTTCTTACGTGTTTCGCTACAGTTAGTGTAGTGTTGCATTATTGAGATCAATCCTGGATTAACAATATGAAGAATTGTTGGACAAGTTACAGACAGATAATAACGCAGAACTTATTGCGCGGCGGCCCGCCTACTGTGGAATTGAACCCGCACCACTAGCCCAAGAAGAGAAGTTCACTAACAACTACACTACTGCTGCTCTTCTATATCTTCCTCTAAGTTCTTCTTTTTCTTCTTTGCGTTCGTTCTTTACGACCAATTTTAATCACTCTTTGTGATATGTTTGATCTTTGCCAAGAACGTGTATACGTTGCACATTGGTTCGGTAGGCCCCTAAACGCATAGACTTCTACACATTTAGGACATGTGCATCCGATTTCAACCAAACCTCCTTAGTCGCCTCTTACGACATGCACGGCAGGCAACAGTGGTTCTATTCTTTACACCCCAAATTTGGGCCCGGTAACCACTCGGGCACTCCTCTAAGTTGACTCTTAATAATTTATTACTTTTCACAAACCAAATATAAATTGAAAATCGTGGCATATCCGCAAGGACGTTGCCATCAACCCCAGTAAACTAGCAGTTGATTTTCTAGGCACCACTTATACGTTCAGTAGTTTGCCATTGCTTTCTGAAAGGTGGGGTCTCTTTACCTTTTTTGTAAAATCCCACGGAAACGAATTTGCTTCCAAACTTGCCTTCCGTGGGGTTTGAACCAGGTACGCTTGTGTTCGTGATCGAGCTCACTACCGCTTGAGCTACAGACGCTCACAGATATAAATTACCAAATATAAATGACCAAATAGAAATGATAAAGTTCCATTGTAAACGTTGTTATAATATTATAACGCTTCATATCTGCCTGGTGTGTACATGAATCGACCTTTCTATGTCTGTTCTTCTCTCAACAGCTTGTCTACTACCTCTTGAAATCTCTCCAAGATTATCTTGTTTAGTGTTTATCCTGACACTGATAACAACATGATCTCTCTTTAATTGATTTTTTTTTTCCTCTTCAAATTCATTCTTTCTTTGGCAGTTTGGGTAAACACTCTCTTTCCAGTCTGCTTGTAGTTCCTCTCTCTCTCTCCTTTTCTTTCTCTATCTCTCACTTTCTCTCTCTCACTCTCTTTTTCTCTCTCTCCCTCTCTTCCAAATCAATGTGTATAACCACTCAGTTATGTGTCATCATGGGCTTCGATGGTTTTAACTAGCAAGCTGTTTGGCTTAGCATGTTTTTGGGGTGTTTTTTTTTTTGGGGGTGTTCTGTCAGGAGTTTTGATATCTTTTGTTGTTTCTTCTGGGCTTGATATTTGACACCTAACTTCCAGCCCTTTTCTGTCAAGTGTCACATAATGTGGACACTCATTTGCTATTGTCTCTTGTTTTCTGTCAAGTGTCACATAATGTGGACACTCATTTGCTATTGTCTCTTGTTTTCTGTCAAGTGTCACATAATGTGGACACTCATTTGCTATGTCTCTGTTTTTCTGTCAAGTGTCACATAATGTGACACTCATTTGCTATTGTCTCTTGTTTACTGTCAAGTGTCACATAATGTGGACACTCATTTGTTCTTGTCTCTTGTTTTCTGTCAAGTGTCACATAATGTGGACACTCATTTGCTATTGTCTCTTGTTTTCTGTCAAGTGTCACATAATGTGGACACTCATTTGTTCTTGTCTCTTGTTTTCTGTCAAGTGTCACATAATGTGGACACTCATTTGTTCTTGTCTCTTGTTTACTGTCAAGTGTCACATAATGTGGAGACTCATTTGTTCTTGTCTCTTGTATGATAATCATGAAAAAGATACTCATATCCAAGCACACAGAAACAAACACACAGAAAATGAGAATTATTAAATGTTAAGCATCTCATAAAACTAGAAGTAAAACATATCTTTGTGATCTGTGTGTGATCTGAGCCTAAGAGCGATTGTACGTTGTGCCAGTTATGTACTTAGGCCAACACATCTGATTTCTGCGACGCTATTTACTTACAAAGTTAAATTCATTATGCCCCTACCTTTGCCGCTTCTTACAACATGCCGTTTAGGTGGCAGTGTTACTATTATAGGCGCCCCTTGCAAGCCCGGGCAACAATCGGGCTGAACTAAAGACTTCATAGTTCATGAACATGTACTTTGCTTCAACACTTACTTCTTCTTTGCGTTCGTTCTTTACAACCAATTTTAATCACTCTTTGTGATATGTTTGATCTTTGCCAAGAACGTGTATACGTTACACATTGGTTTGGTAGGTCCCTAAACGCATAGACTTCTACACATTTAGGACATGTGTATCCGATTTCATCCAAGTTCCAGCAGTTACTAAAAATCGGGCCTTACTTTTCTTATTATAGAGGTCTCTGTGGCTGAGTGGTTAAGCCCTTTTACTTGCGAGTCGAAGGTCGTGGGTTCGAATCCGGAACGCGGCCTTCTTTTCACGAGTGCAGTTTTTTTCCAGAGACCCCAAGGATTGTTGCCGGAGCTACGGAGTTCGTGCTCTGTGCAATACTCTCGGCAGGTGGAGTGCTATTTCTGCGGAGAGTGACCAAGTCATATAAGGGTTAAACCCGGTGTAATGAAGTCAATCCTGCAGGTGGCGTGCTATTTCTGCGGAGAGTGACCAAGTCATATAGGGTTAAACCCGGTGTAATGAAGTCAATCCTGCAGGTGGAGTGCTATTTCTGCGGAGAGTGACCAAGTCATATAGGGTTAAACCCGGTGTGATGAAGTCAATCCTGCAGGTGGAGTGCTATTTCTGCGGAGAGTGACCGAGTCATATAGGGTTAAACCCGGTGTCATGAAGTCAATCCTGCAGGTGGAGTGCTATTTCTGGGGAGTGACCGAGTCATATAGGGTTAAACCCGGTGTAATGAAGTCAATCCTGCAGGTGGAGTGCCATTTCTGCGGAGAGCGACCGAGTCATATAGGGTTAAACCCGGTGTAATGAAGTCAATCCTGCAGGTGGAGTGCTATTTCTGCGGAGAGTGACCAAGTCATATAGGGTTAAACCCGGTGTAATGAAGTCAATCCTGCAGGTGGAGTGCCATTTCTGCGGAGAGTGACCAAGTCATATAGGGTTAAACCCGGTGTAATGAAGTCAATCCTGCAGGTGGAGTGCCATTTCTGCGGAGAGCGACCGAGTCATATAGGGTTAAACCCGGTGTAATGAAGTCAATCCTGCAGGTGGAGTGCTATTTCTGCGGAGAGTGACGAGTCATATGGGTTAAACCCGGTGTAATGAAGTCAATCCTTCAGGTGGAGTGCCATTTCTGCGGAGAGTGACCAAGTCATATAGGGTTAAACCCGGTGTAATGAAGTCAATCCTTCAGGTGGAGTGCCATTTCTGCGGAGAGTGACCGAGTCATATAAGGGTTAAACCCGGTGTAATGAAGTCAATCCTTCAGGTGGAGTGCCATTTCTGCGGAGAGTGACCGAGTCATATAAGGGTTAAACCCGGTGTAATGAAGTCAATCCTTCGGCTTTGAACTTTTCTTATTAAAGTAATAAATAAAATAAATATTTTAAAACACTGTCGTTACTTCTTGTAATACCGCTTTCAGGGCGGTGTAGGACAGGAGGGACATACGCCTATGTCATTTAATGACCGCATTGCTAGTGTAGTCGTCGCGAAGATATTTTCTTTATGCCCTCGATAGGGTTTTTTTTCCGATCCAGAAGCACTTGAGCTTTCAGCTCTTCGGCTCGGTGCCATGGACATCGTAACCCTACGGTTCGGTGTCACGAACACCGTAATCTGGAGAACCTGTGGCTTTTCTGCCAGTCCACGGAATTGAACCCGAACTCACAGAGGACTTGTCACCCGTCGTCCAACGCGCTACGAACACGCTGGGCAGGCGGGCATATAGGTTGCGTAAAACTTCTTAGTCTTACCGTGAATTGAACCCGTGTCTCCCGGCATGAGAGCCGCGCTCTAATCCATTCTCTCTCTCGCCATCACCGCCCAGACCGATGTACCAGACTTCCCCATTAATTCTATTCATGTGGAAATCTGATTCATGCAGCCTTAGCATTGGTGTGTTTTACGTCACATCTTCAGCACCATTTGAAGCTCTGGTGCTTATCCTTCGGCGATGTGTCTGGTTTCAGCCAGCGTTTACTCGGTTCGCTCTCCGTTATGTAACCATCTAGAGTTTTTTCGGTGTGGGTAGCTAGCCCCACGTCTTACCTCGCTAGTCGCCTCTTACAACATGCGTGGCAGGTAAGTGTTTTTATTCTTTACACCCTAATTTGCTCCCTGGTAACCACTCGGGCGTAATCCATTCGACCAGACTCGCCAATAAAAGCAATGTCAGCGTTTTAAAGAAGCAGAAACCCAATTTCTTGCAGACATTGAGGTGTGTTTATTTTCAATATAGGATATCTGTAATCTAGTCTGAGAGACAGGTCTGTGTGTAAACTGTTTATAAACATGACATCACATCACAGTCAAACATATAGGAAGCCAGCACCCAAACACAGGTCAGTGCTCCCTCTCTCTCTCTCAGCTGTTTACGCTGCTCATGGCATGCGAGAGTGCGCCTGATTGAAAGATGCAGCAGCAATAATGTGTTAATACTGGCGGGTGTTCTGGTACGTGTAACCGTGGCCCCCTGCAACATAAGGCCGCTAGCTCAGACAGGAAATCGAAAATTCCTGTTTAATGGGGGTTGGTTTTTGTATACGTTTGATAGAACACAATACGTCTTTTTCTGCAATTTTACTCAACTCTATGCGTTAATGGTTATTTATTGATGAAAAATGTTAACACTTTCACTCTTCTTTTGTCAGCACACTGTTACCAGGTTGTTAACCCAGTGTCGTGATTTTATGTATTTGTCTTGTGCTTCTCTGCTTTTGTCAGCACACTGTTACCGGGTTGTTAACCCAGTGTCGTGATTTTATGTATTTGTCTTGTGCTTCTCTGCTTGTCAGCACACTGTTACCGGGTTGTTAGCCCAGTATCGTGGTTTTATGTATTTGTCTTGCTCTTCTCTGGTGACTTGTGTGATGGTTTTCTTAGATCCCTGGCAGAATTCAACTTTTGTCAGCACACTGTTACCGGGTTGTTAACCCAGTGTCGTGGTTTTATGTATTTGTCTTGCTCTTCTCTGGTGACTTGTGTGATGGTTTTCTTAGTTCCCTGGCAGAATTCAACTTTGTCAGCACACTGTTACCGGGTTGTTAACCCAGTGTCGTGATTTTATGTATGTGTCTTGTGCTTCTCTGCTTTTGTCAGCACACTGTTACCGGGTTGTTAACCCAGTGTCGTGGTTTTATGTATTTGTCTTCTCTGGTGACTTGTGTGATGGTTTTCTTAGTTCCCTGGCAGAATTCAACTTTGTCAGCACACTGTTACCGGTTGTTAACCCAGTGTCGTGGTTTTATGTATTTGTCTTGCGCTTCTCTGGTGACTTGTGTGATGGTTTTCTTAGTTCCTTGGCAGAATTCAACTTTGTCAGCACACTGTTACCGGGTTGTTAACCAGTGTCGTGGTTTTATGTATTTGTCTTGCGCTTCTCTGGTGACTTGTGTGATGGTTTTCTTAGTTCCTTGGCAGAATTCAACTTGTCAGCACACTGTTACCGGGTTGTTAACCCAGTGTCGTGGTTTTATGTATTTGTCTTGCGCTTCTCTGGTGACTTGTGTGATGGTTTTCTTAGTTCCTGGCAGGATTCAACTACGTTATCTATCCCCTTTTCCTCGGTCTTCCTCTCGCCTTCCTTCCTGATATTCTGTCGTGGAAAACTTCATAGGCAGTTTGGTCTGTTCACATTCTTAGTAAGAATGCGTTAATAAGACTGATATTCCTTATTGTTAAACTTAACTTGTAACATAATATAACCTTGATTTAGCATTGTGTGTTGTTTTTAAACCGAATTAGTCTATATACAACAATAATGGAATCCAAGGATCACACGACAGTTGTGGTCTTATTTTCTAGAATTTTTACATGAGCTCGCGGTCGTATATCATCGGAGGCCAAGGTATAACAAAGCCAGACTTGAGGATGATATGTTAACTGATCCATCCAATGATTAGTTCATCGATTGAATGATTGATTGATTGATAGGACCATCATCATTACAACCATGTGAGCTCCGGTCATTCTCTTCTTGTCGATAACTCCGATATCAGCAAAAGTGCACGAACTCTGTAGCACCCGCGAGGGGTCCCGATGTAATTTTGAAGATGGTGAAACTATTTTGTATGAATTTCTATTTAGTAATATTTTTTAAAGAATTTTGCCAGGCTGCAGCTTTCCAGCCTGCTCTTCTCGAGTTTGAACTGCTAAGGAATCGTTTACGTTCTCAACTTGAACACGGGAGCTACGTTTTATCATGTCATCTCCGATAGGACTAGGAAATCGATCTCACCTACACTGAGATCAGGGATCTCTGGAGACAAAATATCTCGATGACTCTACGAGGAAACGAACCGAATACATGTGAAACTTCAGGATGGTGTGTTCAGTTTGATCCTCCATCCAGTGATTAGTTCAACAAACTGTTTGGTTACTAATATAGCCGGGGGTGTGGGTGGAAGACACACAAACTGGTTACTAATATAGCCGGGGTGTTGGTGGAAGACACACAAACTGGTTATTAATATAGCCGGGGGTGTGGGTGGAAGACACACAAACTGGTTACTAATATAGCCGGGGTGTGGGTGGAAGACACACAAACTGGTTACTAATATAGCCGGGGGTGTGGGTAGAAGACACACAAACTGGTTACTAATATAGCCGGGGGGTGTGGGTAGAAGACACACAAACTGGTTACTAATATAGCCGGGGGTGTTGGTAGAAGACACACAAACTGGTTACTAATATAGCCGGGGGTGTGGGTGGAAGACACACAAACTGGTTACTAATATAGCCGGGGGTGGGGGTGGAAGACACACAAACTGGTTACTAATATAGCCGGGGGTGTGGGTGGAAGACACACAAACTGGTTACTAATATAAACAGGGTGTTGGTAGAAGACACACAAACTGGTTACTAATATAGCCGGGGTGTGGGTGGAAGACACACAAACTGGTTACTAATATAGCCGGGGTGTGGGTGGAAGACACACAAACTGGTTACTAATATAGCCGGGGTGTGGGTGGAAGACACACAAACTGGTTACTAATATAGCCGGGGGTGTGGGTGGAAGACACACAAACTGGTTACTAATATAGCCGGGGGTGTTGGTAGAAGACACACAAACTGGTTACTAATATAGCCGGGGGTGTGGGTGGAAGACACACAAACTGGTTACTAATATAGCCGGGGGGGTGGAAACACACAAACTGGTTATTAATATAGCCGGGTGTTGGTGGAAGACACACAAACTGGTTACTAATATAGCCGGGGTGTGGGTGGAAGACACACAAACTGGTTACTAATATAGCCGGGGTGTGGGTGGAAGACACACAAACTGGTTACTAATATAGCCGGGGGTGTGGGTGGAAGACACACAAACTGGTTATTAATATAGCCGGGGGTGTGGGTGGAAGACACACAAACTGGTTACTAATATAGCCGGGGTGTGGGTGGAAGACACACAAACTGGTTACTAATATAGCCGGGGTGTGGGTGGAAGACACACAAACTGGTTACTAATATAGCCGGGGTGTGGGTGGAAGACACACAAACTGGTTACTAATATAGCCGGGGGTGTTGGTAGAAGACACACAAACTGGTTACTAATATAGCCGGGGGTGTGGGTGGAAGACACACAAACTGGTTACTAATATAGCCGGGGGTGTGGGTGGAAGACACACAAACTGGTTACTAATATAGCCGGGGTGTGGGTGGAAGACACACAAACTGGTTACTAATATAGCAGGGTGTGTAGAAGACACACAAACTGGTTACTAATATAGCCGGGGTGTGGGTGGAAGACACACAAACTGGTTACTAATATAGCCGGGGGGTGGGTGGAAGACACACAAACTGGTTACTAATATAGCCGGGGTGTTGGTGGAAGACACACAAACTGGTTACTAATATAGCCGGGGGTGGGGGTGGAAGACACACAAACTGGTTACTAATATAGCCGGGGGTGTGGGTGGAAGACACACAAACTGGTTATTAATATAGCCGGGGTGTGGGTGGAAGACACACAAACTGGTTACTAATATAGCCGGGGGTGTGGGTGGAAGACACACAAACTGGTTACTAATATAGCCGGGGGTGTGGGTGGAAGACACACAAACTGGTTACTAATATAGCCGGGGGTGTGGGTGGAAGACACACAAACTGGTTATTAATATAGCCGGGGTGTGGGTGGAAGACACACAAACTGGTTACTAATATAGCCGGGTGTGGGTGGAAGACACACAAACTGGTTACTAATATAGCCGGGTGTGTGGGTGGAAGACACACAAACTGGTTACTAATATAGCCGGGGGTGTGGGTGGAAGACACACAAACTGGTTACTAATATAGCCGGGGGTGTGGGTGGAAGACACACAAACTGGTTACTAATATAGCCGGGGTGTGGGTGGAAGACACACAAACTGGTTACTAATATAGCCGGGGGTGTGGGTGGAAGACACACAAACTGGTTATTAATATAGCCGGGGGTGTGGGTGGAAGACACACAAACTGGTTACTAATATAGCCGGGGTGTGGGTGGAAGACACACAAACTGGTTACTAATATAGCCGGGTGTGTGGGTGGAAGACACACAAACTGGTTACTAATATAGCCGGGGGTGTGGGTGGAAGACACACAAACTGGTTATTAATATAGCCGGGGGTGTGGGTGGAAGACACACAAACTGGTTATTAATATAGCCGGGGGTGTGGGTGGAAGACACACAAACTGGTTACTAATATAGCCGGGTGTGTGGGTGGAAGACACACAAACTGGTTACTAATATAGCCGGGGGTGTGGGTGGAAGACACACAAACTGGTTACTAATATAGCCGGGGTGTGGGTGGAAGACACACAAACTGGTTACTAATATAGCCGGGGTGTGGGTGGAAGACACACAAACTGGTTACTAATATAGCCGGGGGTGTGGGTGGAAGACACACAAACTGGTTACTAATATAGCCGGGGGTGTGGGTGGAAGACACACAAACTGGTTATTAATATAGCCGGGGTGTGGGTGGAAGACACACAAACTGGTTACTAATATAGCCGGGGGTGTGGGTGGAAGACACACAAACTGGTTACTAATATAGCCGGGTGTGTGGGTGGAAGACACACAAACTGGTTACTAATATAGAAGGGGGTGTGGGTGGAAGACACACAAACTGGTTATTAATATAGCCGGGGGTGTGGGTGGAAGACACACAAACTGGTTATTAATATAGCCGGGGTGTGGGTGGAAGACACACAAACTGGTTACTAATATAGCCGGGTGTGTGGGTGGAAGACACACAAACTGGTTACTAATATAGCCGGGGGTGTGGGTGGAAGACACACAAACTGGTTACTAATATAGCCGGGGTGTGGGTGGAAGACACACAAACTGGTTACTAATATAGCCGGGTGTGGGTGGAAGACACACAAACTGGTTATTAATATAGCCGGGGTGTGGGTGGAAGACACACAAACTGGTTACTAATATAGCCGGGGGGGTGGGTGGAAGACACACAAACTGGTTATTAATATAGCCGGGGGTGTTGGTGGAAGACACACAAACTGGTTACTAATATAGCCGGGGTGTGGGTGGAAGACACACAAACTGGTTACTAATATAGCCGGGGGGGTGTGGGTGGAAGACACACAAACTGGTTACTAATATAGCCGGGGGTGGGTGGAAGACACACAAACTGGTTATTAATATAGCCGGGGTGTGGGTGGAAGACACACAAACTGGTTACTAATATAGCCAGGGGTGGGTAGAAGACACACAAACTGGTTACTAATATAGCCGGGGGGTGTGGGTAGAAGACACACAAACTGGTTACTAATATAGCCGGGGGGTGTGGGTAGAAGACACACAAACTGGTTACTAATATAGCCGGGGGTGTTGGTAGAAGACACACAAACTGGTTACTAATATAGCCGGGGGTGTGGGTGGAAGACACACAAACTGGTTACTAATATAGCCGGGGTGTGGGTGGAAGACACACAAACTGGTTACTAATATAGCCGGGGTGGGTGGAAGACACACAAACTGGTTACTAATATAGCCGGGGTGTTGGTGGAAGACACACAAACTGGTTACTAATATAGCCGGGGGTGTGGGTGGAAGACACACAAACTGGTTACTAATATAGCCGGGGTGTGGGTGGAAGACACACAAACTGGTTACTAATATAGCCAGGGGTGTTGGTAGAAGACACACAAACTGGTTACTAATATAGCCGGGGTGTGGGTGGAAGACACACAAACTGGTTACTAATATAGCCGGGGTGTGGGTGGAAGACACACAAACTGGTTACTAATATAGCCGGGTGTTGGTGGAAGACACACAAACTGGTTACTAATATAGCCGGGGTGTGGGTGGAAGACACACAAACTGGTTACTAATATAGCCGGGGGTGTGGGTGGAAGACACACAAACTGGTTACTAATATAGCCGGGGTGTGGGTGGAAGACACACAAACTGGTTATTAATATAGCCGGGGTGTGGGTGGAAGACACACAAACTGGTTACTAATATAGCCGGGGTGTGGGTGGAAGACACACAAACTGGTTACTAATATAGCCGGGTGTGTGGGTGGAAGACACACAAACTGGTTACTAATATAGCCGGGGTGTGGGTGGAAGACACACAAACTGGTTACTAATATAGCCGGGGGTGTGGGTGGAAGACACACAAACTGGTTACTAATATAGCCGGGGGTGTGGGTGGAAGACACACAAACTGGTTACTAATATAGCCGGGGGTGTGGGTGGAAGACACACAAACTGGTTATTAATATAGCCGGGGTGTGGGTGGAAGACACACAAACTGGTTACTAATATAGCCGGGGGTGTGGGTGGAAGACACACAAACTGGTTACTAATATAGCCGGGTGTGTGGGTGGAAGACACACAAACTGGTTACTAATATAGCCGGGGGTGTGGGTGGAAGACACACAAACTGGTTATTAATATAGCCGGGGGTGTGGGTGGAAGACACACAAACTGGTTATTAATATAGCCGGGGTGTGGGTGGAAGACACACAAACTGGTTACTAATATAGCCGGGTGTGTGGGTGGAAGACACACAAACTGGTTACTAATATAGCCGGGGTGTGGGTGGAAGACACACAAACTGGTTACTAATATAGCCGGGGGTGTGGGTGGAAGACACACAAACTGGTTACTAATATAGCCGGGGGGGTGTGGGTGGAAGACACACAAACTGGTTACTAATATAGCCGGGGGTGTGGGTGGAAGACACACAAACTGGTTACTAATATAGCCGGGGTGTGGGTGGAAGACACACAAACTGGTTACTAATATAGCCGGGGTGTGGGTGGAAGACACACAAACTGGTTACTAATATAGCCGGGGTGTGGGTGGAAGACACACAAACTGGTTACTAATATAGCCGGGTGTGGGTGGAAGACACACAAACTGGTTACTAATATAGCCGGGTGTGGGTGGAAGACACACAAACTGGTTATTAATATAGCCGGGGTGTGGGTGGAAGACACACAAACTGGTTATTAATATAGCCGGGGTGTGGGTGGAAGACACACAAACTGGTTACTAATATAGCCGGGTGTGTGGGTGGAAGACACACAAACTGGTTACTAATATAGCCGGGGTGTGGGTGGAAGACACACAAACTGGTTACTAATATAGCCGGGGTGTGGGTGGAAGACACACAAACTGGTTACTAATATAGCCGGGGTGTGGGTGGAAGACACACAAACTGGTTATTAATATAGCCGGGGGTGTGGGTGGAAGACACACAAACTGGTTATTAATATAGCCGGGGTGTGGGTGGAAGACACACAAACTGGTTATTAATATAGCCGGGGTGTGGGTGGAAGACACACAAACTGGTTACTAATATAGCCGGGGGTGTGGGTGGAAGACACACAAACTGGTTACTAATATAGCCGGGGGTGTGGGTGGAAGACACACAAACTGGTTACTAATATAGCCGGGGTGTGGGTGGAAGACACACAAACTGGTTACTAATATAGCCGGGGTGTGGGTGGAAGACACACAAACTGGTTACTAATATAGCCGGGGTGTGGGTGGAAGACACACAAACTGGTTACTAATATAGCCGGGTGTGGGTGGAAGAACACAAACTGGTTACTAATATAGCCGGGGTGTGGGTAGAAGACACACAAACTGGTTACTAATATAGCCGGGGGTGTTGGTGGAAGACACACAAACTGGTTACTAATATAGCCGGGGTGGGGTGGAAGACACACAAACTGGTTACTAATATAGCCGGGGTGTGGGTGGAAGACACACAAACTGGTTACTAATATAGCCGGGGTGTGGGTGGAAGACACACAAACTGGTTACTAATATAGCCGGGGGTGTGGGTGGAAGACACACAAACTGGTTACTAATATAGCCGGGGGTGGGTGGAAGACACACAAACTGGTTATTAATATAGCCGGGGGGTGTGGGTGGAAGACACACAAACTGGTTACTAATATAGCCGGGGTGTGGGTGGAAGACACACAAACTGGTTACTAATATAGCCGGGTGTTGGTGGAAGACACACAAACTGGTTATTAATATAGCCGGGGTGTGGGTGGAAGACACACAAACTGGTTACTAATATAGCCGGGGTGTGGGTGGAAGACACACAAACTGGTTACTAATATAGCCGGGGTGTGGGTGGAAGACACACAAACTGGTTACTAATATAGCCGGGGGTGGGGGTGGAAGACACACAAACTGGTTACTAATATAGCCGGGGTGTGGGTGGAAGACACACAAACTGGTTACTAATATAGCCGGGGTGTGGGTGGAAGACACACAAACTGGTTATTAATATAGCCGGGGTGTGGGTGGAAGACACACAAACTGGTTACTAATATAGCCGGGGTGTGGGTGGAAGACACACAAACTGGTTACTAATATAGCCGGGGTGTGGGTGGAAGACACACAAACTGGTTACTAATATAGCCGGGGTGTGGGTGGAAGACACACAAACTGGTTACTAATATAGCCGGGGGTGTGGGTGGAAGACACACAAACTGGTTACTAATATAGCCGGGGTGTGGGTGGAAGACACACAAACTGGTTATTAATATAGCCGGGGGTGTGGGTGGAAGACACACAAACTGGTTATTAATATAGCCGGGGTGTGGGTGGAAGACACACAAACTGGTTACTAATATAGCCGGGGGTGTGGGTGGAAGACACACAAACTGGTTATTAATATAGCCGGGGTGTGGGTGGAAGACACACAAACTGGTTACTAATATAGCCGGGGTGTGGGTGGAAGACACACAAACTGGTTACTAATATAGCCGGGGTGTGGGTGGAAGACACACAAACTGGTTACTAATATAGCCGGGGTGTGGGTGGAAGACACACAAACTGGTTACTAATATAGCCGGGGGTGTGGGTAGAAGACACACAAACTGGTTACTAATATAGCCGGGGGGTGTGGGTAGAAGACACACAAACTGGTTACTAATATAGCCGGGGGGTGTGGGTAGAAGACACACAAACTGGTTACTAATATAGCCGGGGGTGTGGGTAGAAGACACACAAACTGGTTACTAATATAGCCGGGGGTGTGGGGAGAAGACACACAAACTGGTTACTAATATAGCCGGGGTGTGGGTGGAAGACACACAAACTGGTTATTAATATAGCCGGGGTGTGGGTGGAAGACACACAAACTGGTTACTAATATAGCCGGGGTGTGGGTGGAAGACACACAAACTGGTTATTAATATAGCCGGGGTGTGGGTGGAAGACACACAAACTGGTTATTAATATAGCCGGGGGTGTGGGTGGAAGACACACAAACTGGTTATTAATATAGCCGGGGTGTGGGTGGAAGACACACAAACTGGTTACTAATATAGCCGGGGTGTGGGTGGAAGACACACAAACTGGTTACTAATATAGCCGGGGTGTGGGTGGAAGACACACAAACTGGTTACTAATATAGCCGGGGTGTGGGTGGAAGACACACAAACTGGTTACTAATATAGCCGGGGGGTGGGTAGAAGACACACAAACTGGTTACTAATATAGCCGGGGTGTGGGTGGAAGACACACAAACTGGTTACTAATATAGCCGGGGTGTGGGTGGAAGACACACAAACTGGTTACTAATATAGCCGGGGTGTGGGTGGAAGACACACAAACTGGTTATTAATATAGCCGGGGTGTGGGTGGAAGACACACAAACTGGTTACTAATATAGCCGGGGTGTTGGTGGAAGACACACAAACTGGTTACTAATATAGCCGGAGGGGTGGGTAGAAGACACACAAACTGGTTACTAATATAGCGGGGGTGTGGGTGGAAGACACACAAACTGGTTACTAATATAACCGGGGGTGTGGGTGGAAGACACACAAACTGGTTACTAATATAGCCGGGGTGTGGGTGGAAGACACACAAACTGGTTACTAATATAGCCGGGGTGTTGGTGGAAGACACACAAACTGGTTACTAATATAGCCGGGGTGTGGGTGGAAGACACACAAACTGGTTACTAATATAGCCAGGGGTGTTGGTGGAAGACCACAAACTGGTTACTAATATAGCCGGGGTGTGGGTGGAAGACACACAAACTGGTTACTAATATAGCCGGGTGTGGGTGGAAGACACACAAACTGGTTACTAATATAGCCCGGGGTGTGGGTGGAAGACACACAAACTGGTTACTAATATAGCCCGGGGTGTGGGTGGAAGACAATGTGTGGAGTCTCTGAAGAGGTCTAGGCTGACAAAAATCAGTTTTAGTTTCGGGATAGGGCCCGCAGACGTAAAAGAAAAATAAGTGGAATATTGTGTGTATGTCTACGGCTACTGTAGAGCGCAGGCGAGCAATGGACCAGACTGATATTCTGAATTCCCTAAGGGAGAGGGGACGTGTAAATGATTCAAGTAATGGTAGTAAATCACTAACCAGGTTGCAAGAATACGAAATCAAACGTGGTGTGGCTAGACCAGAACACTATACTTGAAACAAACATAAAAATAGTAAACCAACAAAGAACTGGTGTAGTTATTTGCCACACGCTGAAACACAGTGATGAAGAGATCGCAACAGAAGAACTTATAGACTAACTGGTTCGATGTGCAGTCATGATATGACGAATAAACTAAAAAAAAACAGACTAAACTTTAAAAAACCAGACTAATCTAAAATTAAAACAGAATAAACTAAAAAAGAAAACTGACTAAACTAAAAAAAAAACACACTAAACTATTTAAAAAAACTAAACTAAACTCAATTTTCTCTCGCAGACAAGTCAATAAAACAAATGATGGCCTCGGGTAACATTAGGCCGACGAGATCAGGTAAACATTTTCAGAAAGCAGACCCCAAGTATCGTGTGACCCTCGCATTTCGGTGCAGTTAGATAGAAAAGAACTCGGTTATACAGGGTGTTCAAGATAAATGCAGCCTCATTAACAAACAGAAAGTTGCCAGTTAACCTATTGAATGAAAATCGTGGCATATCCTAAAGGACGTAGCACAGTAAACGAGTCGTTGATTTTCTAGGACCACTTATACGTTCAGTAGTTTGCCATTGCTTTCTGAACGGTGAGGTCTATTTTTAACTTTGATAAAAAAAACACGGAAACGAATTTGCTTCCAAACTTGCCAACCGTGGGGTTTGAACCAGGTACGCTATGGTTCGTGATCGAGCTCACTACCGGTTGAGCTACAGACGCTCACGAGTTGTGTCTATTTACTATTTAAACCGGTTCTGACTAGCTCGTCCTACGTCACATTTGTTCATCGCCCCTTCCGCACTACAATTACATACCGTCACATAACCTTGACCTATATTACGTCATAACTGAACCTTCTCATTTTCATAAATATATGGAAAAATTAGCTCCATTCACATGCTGCTTTGATCTTGAACACCCTGTATTATGTTACAAATTAAATTTAGCACTAATAAATATCAGTATTATTAATTAACACTTGTCATCAATAAATAACTATCAACTCAAAGAATTGAGTCAAATTACAATAAAGCGTACAGTGTTCTATCAATATATTTAAAAGTCAGACTCCATTACAAATGAATTTCCGATTTGTCGGCTAAGCTGTTCAGCCTTCTGTTACCGGTGGCTGCGAACAGACAAACGTTATCAAAGCTTAACTATCACACTATATCGATGTAATAGTACTTAATTTCCCGACTCTCAAAGTCTGTGGATAAAATGTTCTGACTTTGAGTACAAAAGTTCTAGCAGTCAGGGCGTCAGCCACATTGTATAATGAGCCCCAGGCATGATTAACTTTTCCAGATGATGTTTCTTGAAGCCAAGATTTTTCTGTGGAGATTGTTGTCTCCTGAATTGAATGATTGTCAGTGGATCAATAAATAAACAATGGTAGATGATTGAGACGATAATGAGAGCATGGAGAGTCAGAGTGAGAGACAGACAGACAGACAGACAGACAGACAGACATGAGAGCTGTTTGTGAAGAAGATTAGAGTTTTGAAATAGGTGAAGGGGAGAACGCGTTGAGAGAGGGGGAAGAATTTCTGTGAATAAGCTGTTACGGCTTTGTTTTGCGTTTCGAAGATCCTGGGTTCGAATCCGGGCCGCGACGTTATGTTTAAGGGTGCATTTTTTCCAGTAACCCCTGGGAATTGTTGCCGGAGCTACGGAGTTCGTGTTTGATGCAATACTCTCGGCAGGTGTCATTTGATGAGTTTTACAATGATAAAGACTTTTTGGTCGAAACATCGCCTTTGTGTACTTTGTGAAATTACACTACTTGGTTCTTACAAGTTTCATTTTTAGTAGATAGTTTAACAGTAGTGTTTCCTTGTATCGACACTGACTTTGCTATAGATAGTGTAGGTACTGTGAGCTGTTTGTGAAGTTGAAAGTTTTGTCAGTCACTGTGAGCTGTTTGTGAAGTTGAAAGTTTTGTCAGTCACTGTGAGCTGTTTGTGAAGTTGAAAGGTTTGCCAGACACTGTGAGCTGTTTGTGAAGTTGAAAGGTTTGCCAGACACTGTGAGCTGTTTGTGAAGTTGAAAGGTTTGGCAGACACTGTGAGCTGTTTGTGAAGTTGAAAGTTTTGCCAGTCACTGTGAGCAGTTTGTGAATTTGAAAGGTTTGCCAGTCACTGTGAGCTGTTTGTGAAGTTGAAAGGTTTGGCAGACACTGTGAGCAGTTTGTGAATTTGAAAGGTTTGTCAGTCACTGTGAGCTGTTTGTGAAGTTGAAAGGTTTGCCAGACACTGTGAGCTGTTTGTGAAGTTGAAAGGTTTGCCAGTCACTGTGAGCTGTTTGTGAAGTTGAAAGGTTTGTCAGTCACTGTGAGCTGTTTGTGAAGTTGAAAGGTTTGGCAGACACTGTGAGCTGTTTGTGAAGTTGAAAGGTTTGCCAGTCACTGTGAGCTGTTTGTGAAGTTGAAAGGTTTGGCAGACACTGTGAGCAGTTTGTGAATTTGAAAGGTTTGTCAGTCACTGTGAGCAGTTTGTGAAGTTGAAAGGTTTGTCAGTCACTGTGAGCTGTTTGTGAAGTTGAAAGGTTTGTCAGACACTGTGAGCTGTTTGTGAAGTTGAAAGGTTTGCCAGACACTGTGAGCTGTTTGTGAAGTTGAAAGGTTTGCCAGTCACTGTGAGCAGTTTGTGAAGTTGAAAGGTTTGCCAGACACTGTGAGCTGTTTGTGAAGTTGAAAGGTTTGTCAGTCACTGTGAGCAGTTTGTGAAGTTGAAAGGTTTGTCAGTCACTGTGAGCTGTTTGTGAAGTTGAAAGGTTTGTCAGTCACTGTGAGCAGTTTGTGAAGTTGAAAGGTTTGTCAGTCACTGTGAGCAGTTTGTGAAGTTGAAAGGTTTGCCAGACACTGTGAGCAGTTTGTGAAGTTGAAAGGTTTGTCAGTCACTGTGAGCTGTTTGTGAAGTTGAAAGGTTTGTCAGTCACTGTGAGCAGTTTGTGAAGTTGAAAGGTTTGCCAGACACTGTGAGCAGTTTGTGAAGTTGAAAGGTTTGTCAGTCACTGTGAGCTGTTTGTGAAGTTGAAAGGTTTGTCAGTCACTGTGAGCAGTTTGTGAAGTTGAAAGGTTTGCCAGACACTGTGAGCTGTTTGTGAAGTTGAAAGGTTTGTCAGTCACTGTGAGCAGTTTGTGAAGTTGAAAGGTTTGTCAGTCACTGTGAGCAGTTTGTGAAGTTGAAAGGTTTGTCAGTCACTGTGAGCAGTTTGTGAAGTTGAAAGGTTTGTCAGTCACTGTGAGCTGTTTGTGAAGTTGAAAGGTTTGGCAGACACTGTGAGCAGTTTGTGAATTTGAAAGGTTTGTCAGTCACTGTGAGCTGTTTGTGAAGTTGAAAGGTTTGTCAGACACTGTGAGCAGTTTGTGAATTTGAAAGGTTTGGCAGACACTGTGAGCAGTTTGTGAATTTGAAAGGTTTGTCATACACTGTGAGCTGTTGTGAAGGTGAAAGGTTTGTCAGACACTGTGAGCTGTTTGCGAAGTTGAAAAGTTTGCCAGACACTGTGAGCTGTTTTTTTAAGTTGAAAGGTTTGGCAGACACTGTGAGCTGTTTGTGAAGTTGAAAGGTTTGGCACTGTGAGCTGTTTGTGAAGTTGAAAGGTTTGTCAGTCACTGTGAGCTGTTTGCGAAGTTGAAAAGTTTGCCAGACACTGTGAGCTGTTTTTTGAAGTTGAAAGGTTTGCCAGACACTGTGAACTGTTTGCCAGACACTGTGAGCTGTTTGCCAGACACTGTGAACTGTTTGCCAGACACTGTGAGCTGTTTGCCAGACACTGTGAACTGTTTGCCAGACACTGTGAGCTGTTTGCCAGACACTGTGAGCTGTTTGCCAGACACTGTGAGCTGTTTGTGAAGTTGAAAGGTTTATCAGTCACTGTGAGCTGTTTATGAAGTTTATTGAGCAGCACATAATAACACCACTCTTGACAATCGTGAAACGGCGTAAACTTGCGTGGTTCGGGCATGTGATGAGACATAGCTCACTCTCTAAGACTATCATACAGGGAACAGTTGAGGGTGGAAGAAAGAAAGGAGGGCAGAGAAAATCCTGGTTTTACAACATCAAGAACTGGTCGGGGCAGAGTTTCTCCACACTTGCTCGAAGAGTTGAAGACAGAGATTCATGGTGTGCTTTTTGTGCTGATGTCTCCACAGTGACACCCCTACGCCCTTACGGGTTATGGGCTTTATTATTATTATTATTATACAATAACACAGGATTGACTACAGTATCACTGAGCGGTACAGACAGTCACCTACTTCTGAAACAGCTCAATTCTGTCTCCTGACAGGTGTGGGTAGACAAATATGATTGATTGACTGACTGACCACAGCCAACTCTAGATAACTAGGCCAGACAACTGACCGGGGTTCCCTGACCTAGACTCAGAAAAGGGCCGGAAAATATAGATGTTTGATAGAACAATGCACGCTTTTTGCAATTTTACTCAATTCTGTGAGTCTATGGTTATTTATTGGTGAAATATATTCATAATATTGATATTCCTTATTGTTAAACTTAACTTGTTGCATAATATAACTTTGATTTAGCATTTTGTGTTGATTTTAAAATGAATTCGTCTATATACAATACTGGAATGTGAGGTCACGTGGTGTAGTTGGGGTCTGATTTCCCATAATTCTTACCTGAGTTCGAAGGCCCATACGTTTATAGTTGGCTCTGGACTGACTGACTGACTGATTGATTGATTGCTTGGACCATCATCATTGCACTTCGGTGAGTAAACCAACCCTGTGTGCTCCCATCTCTTTCATACACATGAAAAGTGTATCGGTGATGCACGACTCCATAGCACCGGCGAGGGCTCCTGATGTCATTTAAAAGATCGTGAAAATATTTTGTTGAATTTTTGTTCCCATTTCTAATGAGTGGATCTCTGTGCCGTGGAGGTAGATGTTCGCTTCACGTTCGAAAACTACTCGGTTTGCTCCCTCGTCAAGCCATCGGGATACCCCTGATCTCTGTGTAGGTGAGATAAAGTTCCTAGTCCTATCGGAGACGGATGATAAAACATAGATCCCGTGTTCAAGTCGAGCAAATAAAAGAATTCTTGGTATTTCAAAATTGAGAAGAGCAGGCTGGAAAGTCGCTGACCGTGTAAAATTAATTATACAAACTTGAACACAGTGCATCGTCCGAGTGGTTACCGGGGCCCACATTTGGGGTGTAAAGAATAGAACCACTGTTACCTGCCACGCATGTCGTAAGAGGCAACTAAGGAGGTTTGGCTGAAATCGGATGCATGTGTCCGCTAGGGAATGCTAACCCGAAACAAATGCTTGCAGAAAATGGATGCACCAGGCCGTAAGGCGCATAACATGGTGCAACCGCCCCTCACAATGAGGAATGGGATAACGGATTCTACGGTCGCCAATCTGCCACGCAGTAAGAATGTCAGACCTACCATCACGAGGGTGGCCAAAACTTACTGCGGGAAGAGGTCGGCACAAACGGAGAAGCAGAAATCATAGGAATTATATCCTACAGAGCTGCCCCAAGTATGCAGACTTGAGAAGAAAGAGGTGGCCCACTTACACTAGCGTCCAAGACAAACTGTATGGCGTGGCTGATAATCTAAGGCAGACGGCTGCCTTTATTAGAGAATCCGAAATCCCAATCTAGTGAGAACGCAGAAGACAAACTGTATGGCGGGCTGATAATCTGAGGCAGACGGCTGCCTTTATTAGAGAATCCGAAATCCCAATCTAGTGAGAACGCAGAAGACAAACTGTATGGCGTGGTGGATAATCTGAGGCAGACGGCTGCCTTTATTAGAGAATCCGAAATTCCAATCTAGTGAGAACGCAGAAGACAAACTGTATGGCGTGGCTGATAATCTGAGGCAGACGGCTGCCTTTATTAGAGAATCCGAAATCCCAATCTAGTGAGAACGCAGAAAACAAACTGTATGGCGGGGCTGATAATCTGAGGCAGACGGCTGCCTTTATTAGAGAATCCGAAATCCCAATCTAGTGAGAACGCAGAAAACAAACTGTATGGCGGGGCTGATAATCTAAGGCAGACGGCTGCCTTTATTAGAGAATCCGAAATCCCAATCTAGTGAGAACGCAGAAGACAAACTGTATGGCGTGGCTGATAATCTGAGGCAGGCGGCTCCCTTTATTAGAGAATCCGAAATTCCAATCTAGTGAGAACGCAGAAGACAAACTGTATGGCGGGCTGATAATCTGAGGCAGACGGCTGCCTTTATTAGAGAATCCGAAATCCCAATCTAGTGAGAACGCAGAAGACAAACTGTATGACATGGCTGATAATTTGAGGCAGACGGCTGCCTTTATTAGAGAATCCGAAATCCCAATCTAGTGAGAACGCAGAAGACAAACTGTATGGCGTGGCTGATAATCTGAGGCTGACGGCTGCCTGTATTAGAGAATCCGAAATCCAAATCTAGTGAGAACGCAGAAGAAGAAGAAGAAAAGAACACCGTGCATAAGAACCTTCTTCTAATCAATTGACTAGCATTTTGTTCTTCATCTCGCACATTTTGTCATCCCATCATTGATTGATTTATCTCCAACCTTTTGTGCAAACTTCTGTAACCTCATGAAACTGTGCACGGCTATACACCAAACACAAATCTCATTTCTTCATAGATGTTGTTAGAGTGTGTACATTTTATGGTCAAATGAGAAGTACAGTGTTGTTGTGTTTACTTTTGTTCCCTTTTCTTTCATGTTTTAAACTTTGCTTCTAACGTAGCCTCCAATAACATACGGCCGGCGGGCTCAGGTAACAATTCTAGGAAATCAGACCACAAACCGTCGTGACCTCTCTCATTCCAGTATTATTGTATATAGTCGAATCCATTTTAAAAACAACACAACAAGCTAACTCAATGTTATATTATGTAACAAATTAAGTTTAAAGCTCAGTAATATCAGAATTATTAACATTTTTTATCATTAAATAACAATGGACGTGTAGAATTGAGTAAAATTGCAGAAAACATTACAGTGTGCTATCAAACACTTATACAAACCAGCCCCCATTAAACAGGAATGTTGGTTTTCCCGTCTAAGCTAGTCGGCCTTGTGTTGCCGGGGGTCACGGATTCTATGTATATATTGCTACCCTGACGAAGTTATTTTAGTCACTACGCTAGTTGCTTTACTTCTATAAACACAAATAAAGTAAGGAACCCGCCTGAATCCATGAGGTATATTGGTCAAAGTATTGGGGATATATATATATTGAGGAGTGAGCATCTGTAGCTTAAATGATAGTTAGCTCGATTACAACCCAAGCGTACCTGGTTCAAACTCCGAGGTTGGCAAGTTTGGAAGCAAATTAGTTCAATGGATCTTTTTTTAAAAGTTAATTGCATATCCTTTACAGGGTTTTGTGAATCAACCCCAGCTTTTTAACGCTGTTTGTGATTTTCTAGGCATTATTACGTTCAGTAGTTTGCCATTGCTTTCTGAACGGGTGGTGCCATCGTCCTTTCGTAAAAATCCACGCGAAACAATTTGCAACCAATTTGTCCGTAGCGTGATTCGCTCTCAGAACGTCGGAGTTAATAGACCGATGGGATTTTTACGAAAGATAAAAATAGACCTCACCGTTCAGAAATCAATAACAAACTACTGAACGTATAAGTGGTGCCTAGAACATCGACGAATCGTTTACTGTTGTTGATGGCTAAGCCCTGTAAGGGATATGTCACGATTTTCATATTGGGAGAAATATTAGCCGTCCATCGCAAGCGATGATGACAACAATCTCAGACGTAGTGCTGTGCACCTCTCTGGTGTGCGGAGGTGACTGTAGAGTCCAATCCTAGAACAGAATCCCTGACCACAGGTGGGGCATACATGATCAAGGTTAGACATGTGCGTGTTGTGTGCTCTGTCTTTTCGCGCTGCTGCTCGTTTTCTCTGTGACTCAACAATACTAATATGGGAAATATGGTGTCGACGACATGTACAAGCGGTCGTTAACATCTAGCAAACGCGCTTATTATTTTCAATATAAGTTAAGACTGCAGTAAAACTATGTAGTAAATTCGTAGCATAAAGGAGATTTTTATATTCTTTGCTTGGTGAAGGCCTTTTTGTTGAAACGTTACTGTGTCTTGTTTATGTATTTTATAAAACTACATTACTACGTTTTTTTTACGTGTTTCTCTTGATCAGACGAGCTTGAAAATCATGTTTCACACACTCTACATTTTCGCTACAGAAAAAGTCGCACTATGTGACGCGGTGTTTTTAATGCTAAATCAAATTTCACATGAAGTGGCACAGCGTCCTCAGTGAGTTAATTCTCATTCTAAAATCGTTCCATATCTACCAACTAACTGGCTTCTTCTTCTTCTTCTTCGAACTCTCCATATCGACCACTTGTTAATCACTGTATGATTTATATGTGATCTGAGCCTAAGAGCGATTGTACATTGTGCCAGTTATGCGCCTACAGGTAGGCCAGCACATCCGATTTCTGCGATGCTTTTTAGCAGGGCCGTGCCGTGCTATGCTGCAGAGAGGCGGTCGCATCAGGCGGCACCGTAAGGGGGGTGGCACAAGCAGTGAAATCAAAATTACAATTGAAGGTTATTTAAAAGAAAAACATTTAAGGGGCGGCATTTCGAAGACTTGCATCATACTGAGAAAATATACGCACAGCCCTGCTTTTTAGTTACTAGGTAGCTTCCTAGGTCCTACATCAGCCGCCTCTTACGACATGCCTTGTAGGTCACAGTAGTACTATTCTTTGCTTCCCTTGCGAGTTCCGCTCGACAACACACGGGAGAGGATAAAATTCAACATCCAGTGTTGTTTTTCATTTGTGCCGAAACAGCTGGAAAAATAATCTCAAATTTACATTTGGATAAAAATAGAAATTACAAGGTGTGTACATAAGTGCTTTCTTACCAGTGTGCAGAAGAGATGTTTCATATGTACAGTTTCTTCTTTCGTTCTTTCTTTATTTTTAGATTGTAAACCCCACCAAAAAAAAGGCGGCAATCATTTTTTACGCATGACTGCCTTCAGAAGGAATTAAGAAACGTGAAGTTTGTTGCAGCTGATTTTTACAAGGACGTGCAAACAGTTTAATAAATATGTTCAGACATCAAAGCCGCCCGAGTGGTTACCGGGCCCAAATTGGGGTGTAAAGAATAGAACCACTGTTACCTGCCACGCATGTCGTAAGAGGCGAGTAGGAGGTTGTGCATGGGGCTAGCTAACCCACATCTTTAAAAAACACTAGATGGCTACAGAACGGAGAGCGAGCCGAGTAAACGCTGGCTGAAACCGGACACATCACCAGAGCTCCAAATGGTACTAAAGATGTGACGCAAAACACACCAATGCTAAGGCTGTATGAATCAGATTTCTACATGAATTGAATTTATGGGGAGGTCTGGTACATCGGTCTGGACAGTGATCACGAGAGAGATAGACATCAAAGCACGTTTTCCGTAGCTCCCGTGGTGGGTTATAATTTCTTATACGTTGAGTTAGATACATTTAACAATTGGATCGGAAAAAGAGAGAAAGTCAAATGTCCGAATAGTTGGTTCGAGCTGCCCTAAGTTTATAGAGCAGATATTCTTCTTCTTCTTTTGTCGCACTGCTACCGGGTTGTTGCCCAGTGTCGTGGTTTTCTGTTTTTGTCTTGCGCTGTTCTGGTGGCTTGTGTGATTGTTATCTTTGCTCTTTCACATGATTCTGCTACGCCATCTAACCATCTTTTCCGTGGTCTTCCTCTTACCTTCTTTCCCGATATTCTGTTGTAGAAGACTCTGTATACGTGGAGTTTGGATGCATTCTTATTAAGTGGCCAAACCACTTCATTCTAGTGTTTATCTATGTAATTCAAGCACGGTTTTGTGCCAACTTTCTTTCTTATGCTGATGTTGGTGATTCTGTCTTTTCTTGTGTTGTTGGTAACTTTTCAGAGGCAACGCATTTCACATGTAGTTATTTTGTGTGACTGCGCTTTGCTCAATGTCCATGTTTGGCTCTGGCAACATAAAGTAGGTATAAAAATGCTGTTGATCATCTGTTGCTTAGCTGCCTGTGAAATTTTGGATGCCTTAACAATGGGGCTAGCTGCTAGGTTACAGCATTTGCTTTTTGTACTCTAGCCTCTATCTCTATCCAGTTTTCCGTCTTCTGTGAATATGCTTCCTAAGTATTTGAATTCTTTCACTTGGTTTATTTTAGTCCATTAACATGGATGTCTAGATTATTATGTTTTCTTCCCATATTCATTATTTCTGTTTTAGTGTTGTTGATTTTCATGTCATGTTTTACACAATTTTTGTTCAAGGTGTCAATAATGATGTAGATCTTATTCATTTTGATGTATCAGGCACTGATCATCTGCAAACAGTTCATTTATTTCATCATTATCTGAATTTGACTCTTGAGTTATTTTATCCATATATGCAATAAAGAGTAGTGGTGAGATATAATCATCTTTATGTAGCAATTCCTTTACAAAACATCACTCGCCTCATATTTCACATGAATGACTCGATCTTTAACCGGTTCTCCTGAGTCCTCCATTGTCGGTGTTCAATGTTTCCTCAACGTTATGTTACCATCGACAAACTTTGCTGAGAGAGGCAAGAAATATCGGTCTCAGTTCCATGGAGGAGATTGAGCGAGTTGCCCAGGATAGAGCGATATGGAGAAATTACATGCAGGTCCTATGTAACGTATAACGGTACGAGAGGAATTATTCTTATGTTGCCACCGACGTCTAGCATCTATCACTTATTCATTTTATATGGAAATAATTGTTCTGGATTAATTTGATATGCATGTTTGTTCCATGCTCCAACTAAATAATATCTTCCCGTATGTTAGACAGGCTGACTTTGCTGCTGCTAGTTGGAGCGACGACGGTCAAACTCTTCACTTCGGAAATAGCACTCTCACTTTATTAAATCTCTGCTCTAATATCATCTTAATCCAGCGTACCAGAAGTAGTAGTAGAAGTAGTAGCAGCAAAAGTAGTAGTAGAAGTAGTAGTAGAAGTAGTAGCAGAAGTAGTGGCAGAAGTAGTAGCAGAAGTAGCAGCAGAAGTAGTAAGCAGAATGTAGTAGAAGAGTAGAAGTAGTAAGTAAAGTAGTAGCAGATAGTAGCAGAAGTAGTAGCAGAAGTAGTAGTAGAAGTAGTAGCAGAAGTAGTAGCAAATAGTAGCATGAAGTAGTAGTAGAGCAGTAGAGTGCAGTATTAGCAGTAGTAAGATAGAAGTAGTAGCAGAGCTAGTAGTTAGAGAAGTAGTAGAGAAGTAGTAGCAGAAGTATAGCAGTAATAGTAGCAAGTAAATAGAGTAGATGCTAGTAGTGAGAAGTAGCAGAGTAATGCAGTTAGAAGTAGTAAATAGAGAAGTTAGTAGCAGAAGTAGTAGAGAAGTAGATAAAGAATAGTAGTAGAAGTAGTAGAGAAGCAGTAGCAGAAGTAGTAGAAGTAGTAGAGAAGTAGTAGCAGAAGTAGTAGCAAAGTAGTAGTAGAAGTAGTAGAGTAGTAGTAGTAGAAAAGAGTAGTAGAAGTATAGAGAAGTAGCAGAAGTAGTAGCAGAAGTAGTAGTAGAAGTAGTAGAGCAGAAGTAGCTATAGAGCAGAAGTAGTAGCAGAATAGTAGCAGAAGTAGTAGAAGTAGTAGAAAGTAGAGTAATTAGTAGCAGAAGAGTAGAGAAGTAGTGAGCAAGTAGAGTAGAAGGTAGTAGAGCAGAAGTAGTAGCAATAGTAGTAGAAGTAGTAGCAGAAGTAGAGAGTAGTAGCAGAAGTAGTAGTAGAAGTAGTAGCAGAAGTAGTAGTAGAAGTAGCAGCAGAAGTAGTAGTAGAAGTAGGCAAGCTCGAAGAAAAGATAGAAGAAAAAAGCAGAATAAGATGACAAGAAAGAAGAAAATTCCGTCAAAAATGAAGAAAAAACAAAGGATAACAGCGAGAAGAAGAAGAAGAAGAAGAAGAGAAAAGAAAATTTGAACTAATGAACGAGCGAAAAGAATAAAAAGACAAAGAGGAAGAAAATAAGTGGAAGCAGGGGTAGAATATTGGAATAGAAGAAGAACAGAGAACAGAAAAAGAGAGTACTTAAGAAGAAGAGGGAACTAAAGAAGAAGAGGGAACTAAAGAAGAAGAGGGAACTAAAGAAGAAGAGGAACTAAGAAGAAAAGAGAGTTCCGAAGAAGAATAGGAACGAAGAAAAGAGGAACTAAAGAAGAAGAGGGAAATAATGTAAAAATAGAAGAAGAATCATAATAATAAACTGAGCAAGGAGAAGAGAATGAGAAGAACATGAAGAACAAGAGAAAGAAGGAGAGAGAACAAGAGAAAGAAGGAAAGAGAACAAGAGAAAGAAGGAGAGAGAACAAGAGAAAGAAGGAGAGAGAACAAGAGAAAGAAGGAAAGAGAACAAGAGAAAGAAGGAAAGAGAACAAGAGAAAGAAGGAAAGAGAACAAGAGAAAGAAGGAAAGAGAACAAGAGAAAGAAGAACAAGAGAAAGAAGGAAAGAGAACAAGAGAAAGAAGGAAAGAGAACAAGAGAAAGAGAACAAGAGAAAGAAGGAAAGAGAACAAGAGAAAGAAGGAAAGAGAACAAGCGAAAGAAGGAAAGAGAACAAGAGAAAGAAGGAAAGAGAACAAGAGAAAGAAGGAAAGAGAACAAGAGAAAGAAGAACAAGAGAAAGAAGGAAAGAGAACAAGAGAAAGAAGGAAAGAGAACAAGAGAAAGAAGGAAAGAGAACAAGAGAAAGAAGGAAAGAGAACAAGAGAAAGAAGGAGAGAGAACAAGAGAAAGAAGGAGAGAGAACAAGAGAAAGAAGGAAAGAGAACAAGAGAAAGAAGGAAAGAGAACAAGAGAAAGAAGGAAAGAGAACAAGAGAAAGAAGGAAAGAGAACAAGAGAAAGAAGAACAAGAGAAAGAAGGAAAGAGAACAAGAGAAAGAAGGAAAGAGAACAAGAGAAAGAGAACAAGAGAAAGAAGGAAAGAGAACAAGAGAAAGAAGGAAAGAGAACAAGAGAAAGAAGAACAAGAGAAAGAAGGAAAGAGAATAAGAGAAAGAAGGAGAGAGAACAAGAGAAAGAAGGAAAGAGAACAAGAGAAAGAAGGAGAGAGAACAAGAGAAAGAAGGAAAGAGAACAAGAGAAAGAAGGAGAGAGAACAAGAGAAAGAAGGAGAGAGAACAAGAGAAAGAAGGAAAGAGAACAAGAGAAAGAAGGAGAGAGAACAAGAGAAAGAAGGAAAGAGAACAAGAGAAAGAAGGAAAGAGAACAAGAGAAAGAAGGAGAGAGAACAAGAGAAAGAAGGAGAGAGAACAAGAGAAAGAAGGAAAGAGAACAAGAGAAAGAAGAACAAGAGAAAGAAGGAGAGAGAACAAGAGAAAGAAGGAAAGAGAACAAGAGAAAGAAGGAAAGAGAACAAGAGAAAGAAGGAGAGAGAACAAGAGAAAGAAGGAAAGAGAACAAGAGAAAGAAGGAAAGAGAACAAGAGAAAGAAGAGAGAGAACAAGAGAAAGAAGGAGAGAGAACAAGAGAAAGAAGGAAAGAGAACAAGAGAAAGAAGAACAAGAGAAAGAAGGAGAGAGAACAAGAGAAAGAAGGAAAGAGAACAAGAGAAAGAAGGAAAGAGAATAAGAGAAAGAAGGAAAGAGAACAAGAGAAAGAAGGAGAGAGAACAAGAGAAAGGAGGAAAGAGAACAAGAGAAAGAAGGAGAGAGAACAAGAGAAAGAAGGAGAGAGAACAAGAGAAAGAAGGAAAGAGAACAAGAGAAAGAAGGAGAGAGAACAAGAGAAAGAAGGAAAGAGAACAAGAGAAAGAAGGAGAGAGAACAAGAGAAAGAAGGAGAGAGAACAAGAGAAAGAAGGAGAGAGAACAAGAGAAAGAAGGAGAGAGAACAAGAGAAAGAAGGAAAGAGAACAGGAGAAAGAAGGAGAAAGAACAAGAGAAAAAAGGAAAGAGAACAAGAGAAAGAAGGAGAGAGAACAAGAGAAAGAAGGAGAGAGAACAAGAGAAAGAAGGAAAGAGAACAAGAGAAAGAAGGAGAGAGAACAAGAGAAAGAAGGAGAGAGAACAAGAGAAAGAAGGAGAAAGAACAAGAGAAAGAAGGAGAGAGAACCAAAGAAATATAAGATGAAGAATCATAGTAAGAAATTGAGCAAAAGAAGAAGAAGAAGAAGACGACAAAGAAGAACAGGTAAAAGAAGAACAGGTGAAAGAAGAACAGGTAAAAGAAGTAGAAAAAAACAAGAAGAAAAGGGTAAAACAGAAGAATCTGACACAAAAAAGAGGAGCAACAGAGGAGAGAAAATAGAAAAATCTTCAAAGCAGGCACTCGCACTTTCCAAGTTCACAGGATGAAGGTAAAAATAGCATACAGACACAGACAAATGAAGTGTTGTTTTAGAAGACATAAATAAAGGTTTAACGCATTTTCCCTGCAAACAGCAATTAAAACGGTGAGTCCTGTCCCGTCAATCGGGATTAGCGAGATAGCACAGTTCTGACTTAACTAATACGCACAGGTGTACACATGTTATAGTCTGGACTGAAAGCAACTGAAGGATAGATTGTTGCTACAATGTTCCAACTGTATGTATTATCGCTTAACAATTTCAGAAATGATTTCTGTGAGCTAGCGTTGATGCACATGCAATAAGATGGGAGTTGCGATCAATTTCCGGTATAGTCATTTCTTCAGCAACACAGCTGAAGATGTTTACATGTACTTTCTGAGTTACGGAAAACTAAATGTCGCCGGAGCTACTATTTAAGTGATCTACTTGACGAAAATTAAGCTAACTGAAAGAAATTAGGTACCTATGAGTGCGATCTGAATGCATCACAGTTGTCGATTCTATTCAGTTTTGTGGTTGGGAAGGGAGACCTACATGGAAGTGGAAACGGTCTGAACCAATATCGGATCACTGACGCCTGATTCACATCTTCCTAATCATTGCAAGTTCAACAACTCTAGTTTAAAAAGTTAATTGCATATCCTTTACAGGACTTTGCGAATCAAGCCCAGCTTTTTCTAGGCATTATTACGTTCAATGTTTGCCATTGCTTTCTAATCGGTGGTGCCATCGTCCTTTTGTAAAAATCCACACGAAACAATTTGCAGCCAAACTGTCCGCAGTGTGATTCGAACTCAGAACGTCGAGGCTAATAGACCGAGTCACTATCGCCTAAGCCACAGACGCTACCTCAACAACTCTACAAGTAACTATTCTCAGACTTTGAGACTCGCCAACTCGCACTGCGTTCACACTAAACCAACTTTCTCAAACATATTTACAAATATATCATCATGTATCGCACCTTCTCTAAGAAGTTTGTGACTTCTTTCATCTACATAAGTAAACACTGGATTGACCTTCGAATATTTCCTGTTGGAATCCTTACCTTGATGTTCTAGGGACAACGTACTCAGGTGAAATATATCTTTGAACTGTGTAGCACTCACTGAAATTAACTAACTTCACGCGAAAATCTTGCACGTACAGAAGGGCATATAAATGATTTCAGGTTCAGACATGTTTTCAAGAATTCGATAGTCTCTGTGTCGTAGAGGTTAGGTCAATCGTCTCGTGCAAAGGTACTAAGTTCGCTCCCTCGTGGAGCAATCTGGATATTTTTCCAGAGATCCCTGATCTCAGTATAGGTGAGATCGAGTTTCGAGTTCCTAGTTCTATCGGAGACGTACGATAAAACGTAGGTCCCGTGTTCAATTTGAGCACGTAAAAGAACCCTTGGCAGTTCATCAAATGGAGAAGAGCAGGCTGGAAAGTCCACTGCACTGGGCAAAATTTATTAGAAAAGATTACAAATCGAATTCCTACAAAACCATCTTCAAAATTATATTGGGGACCTCGCCAGTTGCTATGGAGTTCGTGCCTTGCAGCTGAGATCTTCCTGTGTAAGAAAGAGATCAGAGCACACATGGTTACTCAGCGAAGTGCAATGATGATGGTCCTATCAATCAATCAATCAATCCAAGAACTGCCGGTTTTAATGTAGTAGCTGTACAGTCAAACTAAGATTCTCGTTTATCTTTTCTTATTCCTCTTCTTCTGCGTTCGCACGTAATGAATCAGGGCACCTGGTACGACGCTTCTGACTGATTTTTCGCGTGAATGTATGCTTTCCTTATTATCACCGTCCTCCGTTATACAGAACGAGCGAATGATTGATTGGCTGGCATGGCTACGATATGACCGATATGATATTCTACGATATGACAGAGGCGTGACCGAAATGAAATTCTTAACGTATTGAGATAGCCTTTCCGAACAGAGGAGTTTCAGGGTTGTGAATCCCACTCGCTGACCAGATTGAGATAGCCTTTCCGAACTAAGGAGTTTTAGGGCTGTGAATCCCACTCGCTGACCAGATTGAAATAGCCTTTCCGAACTGAGGAGTTTTAGGGCTGTAATCACTCGCTGACCAGAATGAGCCTTTCCGAACTGAGGAGTCTCAGGGCTGTGAATCCCACTCGCTGACCGAATGAGCCTTTCCGAACTGAGGAGTTTCAGGGTTGTGAACACCCACTCGCTGACCAGATTGAGATAGCCTTTCCGAACTGAGGAGTTTTAGGGCTGTGAATCCCACTCGCTGACCAGATTGAAATAGCCTTTCCGAACTGAGGAGTTTTAGGGCTGTGAATCCCACTCGCTGACCAGAATGAGCCTTTCCGAACTGAGGAGTCTCAGGGTTGTGAACACCCACTCGCTGACCAGATTGAGATAGCCTTTCCGAACTGAGGAGTTTCAGGGTTGTGAATCCCAGTCACTGACAAGATTGAGAGAGATGGGTGTCGATATTGGTACAGCCCAAAAATAATAACATACCAAATATACAAAGAGATTGATTAATCAACATCGAACTGGTGTGATTGGAACGCTGGACACTGTTGGATTTGTTTAGACGGAGATCGGAGCACCTACGGACATGTCCGGAGTGCTATGATAATAGTCCTCATATAACTGATATAACTGGCTTGACCTCTTGACTTTCAGAAGTACTTGCACTGTTGGTTCTCAAGTATTGTTCGCTTTTCTTATTCGATCGTGCCCGTATTCATATTTCTTTCTTCATTATTTACTTTCAGATTTTCATGTTAATAGCTACGACATGCAATCTGCTCTAGGTTCCAGACATTGCGGCGGTAGCATTTTGTTCTCTGAAAGTAAACATGCGATTGTTATATTCTACTCTGTTCCTTCAACATGCTATCTTATATATTTAACTAGTTCTAATATACTACTCTGTTCCTTCAACATGCTATCTTATATATTTAACTAGTTCTAATATTCTACTCTGTTCCTTCAACATGCTATCTTATATATTTAACTAGTTCTAATATTCTACTCTGTTCCTTCTATCTTATATATTTAACTAGTTCTAATATTCTACTCTGTTCCTTCTATCTTATATATTTAACTAGTTCTAATATTCTACTCTGTTCCTTCTATCTTATATATTTAACTAGTTCTAATATTCTACTCTGTTCCTTCTATCTTATATATTTAACTAGTTCTAATATTCTACTCTGTTCCTTCTATCTTATATATTTAACTAGTTCTAATATTCTACTCTGTTCCTTCTATCTTATATATTTAACTAGTTCTAATATTCTACTCTGTTCCTTCTAACTTATATATTTAACTAGTTCTAATATTCTACTCTGTTCCTTCTATCTTATATATTTAACTAGTTCTAATATTCTACTCTGTTCCTTCTAACTTATATATTTAACTAGTTCTAATATTCTACTCTGTTCCTTCTATCTTATATATTTAACTAGTTCTAAATACTACCTGTTCCTTCTATCTTATATATTTAACTAGTTCTAATATTCTACTCTGTTCCTTCTAACTTATATATTTAACTACAGAGTTCTAATATACTACTCTGTTCCTTCTATTTATATTTAACTAGTTCTAATATCTACTCTGTTCCTCTATCTTATATATTTAACTAGTTCTAATATTCTACTATGTTCCTGCTATCTTATATATTTAACTAGTTCTAATATACTACTCTGTTCCTGCTATCTTATATATTTAACTAGTTCTAATATTCTACTCTGTTCCTGCTATCTTATATATTTAACTAGTTCTAATATTCTACTATGTTCCTGCTATCTTATATATTTAACTAGTTCTAATATTCTACTCTGTTCCTGCTATCTTATATATTTAACTAGTTCTAATATTCTACTCTGTTCCTGCTATCTTATATATTTAACTAGTTCTAATATCTACTTGTTCCTGCTATCTATATATTTAACTAGTTCTAATATTCTACTCTGTTCTGCATCTATATATTTAACTAGTTCTAATATACTACTTCTGTTCTGCTAACTTATATATTTAACTAGTTCTAATATTCTACTCTGTTCCTTCATCTTATATATTTAACTAGTTCCATATTCTACCTGTCCTTCATCTTAATATTTAACTAGTTCTAATATTCTACTCTGTTCCTTCTATCTTATATATTTAACTAGTTCTAATATACTACTCTGTTCCTTCTATCTTATATATTTAACTAGTTCTAATATTCTACTCTGTTCCTGCATTTATATATTTAACTAGTTCTAATATACTACTCTGTTCCTTCTATCTTATATATTTAACTAGTTCTAATATTCTACCTGTTCTTCTATCTTATATATTTAACTAGTTCTAATATTCTCCCTTTTCCTTCTATCTTATATATTTAACTAGTTCCTATATACTACTGTTCCTTCAATCTTATATTTAACTAGTTCTAATATTCTACTCTGTTCCTTCTATCTTATATATTTAACTAGTTCTAATATACTACTCTGTTCCTGCTATTCATATATGTAACTAGTTCTAATATACTACTTGTTCCTAGACTTTATATTTAACTAGCTAATATTCTACTCTGTCCCTTCTATCTTATATATTTACTGTTCTAACATACTACTCTGTTCCTGCTATCTTATATATTTAACTAGTTCTAATATTCTACTCTGTTCCTGCTATCTTATATATTTAACTAGTTCTAATATTCTACTCTGTTCCTGCTATCTTATATATTTAACTAGTTCTAATATTCTACTCTGTTCCTTCTATCTTATATATTTAACTAGTTCTAATATTCTACTCTGTTCCTGCTATCTTATATATTTAACCAGTTCTAATATTCTACTCTGTTCCTTCTATCTTATATATTTAACTAGTTCTAATATTCTACTCTGTTCCTTCTATCTTATATATTTAACTAGTTCTAATATTCTACTCTGTTCCTTCTATCTTATATATTTAACTAGTTCTAATATACTACTCTGTTCCTTCTATCTTATATATTTAACTAGTTCTAATATTCTACTCTGTTCCTTCTATCTTATATATTTAACTAGTTCTAATATTCTACTCTGTTCCTTCTATCTTATATATTTAACTAGTTCTAATATTCTACTCTGTTCCTGCTATCTTATATATTTAACTAGTTCTAATATACTACTCTGTTCCTTCTACATGCTATGTTATTTATTTACTACGGTATATTGATATAAAAGAAGACTGGAGTAAAACTATGTAGCAATGGCAACACAGAAAAACAAAGTTTTGTAGTTTTACAACGTACAAAACAATATACAACGAGGTTTCAATTAAAATGTCTTTATCAAGCTTCATCTTCTTCGAATGCTCTATATCGACCACTCTGTGTGATTTGTATGTGATCTGAGCCTAAGAGCGATTGTACGTGTGCCAGTTATGCGCCTACAAGTAGGCCAGCACATCCTATTTCTGCACTGCTTTTCATTTACTAGGGTAGCATCCCTAGGTTCTACATCAGTGGCCTCTTACGACATGCATTGTAGGTTGCAGTGGTACTATTCTTTGCTTCCTTGCAGGCTCCGTCACCACACGGTGTCTTTATCAAGCAAAGGATACATAATAATAATTCCTCTCGACTCTATAATGCTTTCATAGGGCCTGCAAGTAATTTCTTCATACCGCTCTATCCTGGACAACTCGCTCAATCTCTTCATGGAACTGAAACCGATATTTCTTGCCTCTCTCAGCAAAATTCTTTCCGGTCTCTTAGGTCGTCCTCTCTGTCTTGAACCCTTTGCATCCCACTTCAATGCCTGCTTTGATATTCGTTGATCATTTCTCCTCAAGTGTGCCCAACATATCTCCATCTTCTCTTTCTTATAACAGTTGTCACTAGTGGTTGACCAGACATGTCTCTGATTTCATCACTTCTCCTGAATTCGCTCCATTTTATATTCATTATTTTTCGCAGACATCTATTTTCAAATGCATTCAACTTGCTTTCTATATCTTTAGTCATTTTCCAACTCTCGCTGACATATGTTAGGATTGATACAACATTTGATATGAAAATTGTAATTTAGTTTTAATACTATATAACTTGCAGTTCCATATTTTATTTAGACTTTTAAAAGCTGATGTTGCTTTGCCAATTCGTATCAAAATTTCTTTTAACATTTCTGTGCAATCAAAATTGCTACACAAGAAGAGAAACAATTCAGACTTCTTATACGGCAGACATAACATATACAATCCCTAATGGTTCTAAAGTGAAAATATGTGACTTTAAAAAATCGGTTATGTTGGACAGCTTAAGCTTATACAAGAGAAGTTCTCCTGTCATAGAGAGGTAATATAACAATATGTTCTGTATATCATATATCTGTGATATTGATATTCTGATCTCAATCAGGCTTGTCTTATACAGAAATATTAACCATCAGATCTAGTCTGATGACAAGATTTATATAACCATCACTTATAGATAGATTGATTGATTGATAGGACAATCATCGTTAGGACCTACCAAACCAATAAGCAACGTTAGAAGGCATGCAACCAGTCCCTCAGCCCCAGGTGAGCTGGTGGCCCTGACAATTAGCTATAGCTTGTAGTTGTAGATATTTTAGTAGTTGACTGTAGTGTTTGCACACGAAATCTGCATCTGTTCATTATAAACAGAATGGCAACACTAAACGAGACTTGATCGTGAAAACCAATTGACGTAGACGCAGTAGAAACGTTAGTAAACAAGGAGGCAAAGATGAAGATTGTGATGAATGGACACTGTTGACCTATTCCAAAAAAAGAGAACCATAATACCAATAAATGTATGAAAACTATATACAAGATCACGTTTGTCCTTTAAAGCTGATGTCTTTGTGTGAATATCTGTTAAATCTCATCTACAAACAAACCAGAAAGAACATTAATCAGGACTCAAGAATATGGAAATAACGTATAATCCACTAACATGGTGGGGGGATCGTCATCACCATGACAATATCAGTTATCAGGAGGAGTGTCCATATTTGCAACCTCTTCTGTAAATCACAAGTGAACCGAGCCATCCTGTAACAAGTCAGTCCTGTAAAGTAACCCGATAGAACCCAATCCTTTAACAAACGTATACACGTTCTTGGCAAAGATCAAACATATCACAAAGAGTGATTAAAATTGGTTGTAAAGAATGAACGTAAAGAAAAAGAAGATAGGAAAATCATCATTGCACTTCGGTGAATAATCATGTGTTCTTGTACACGGACGATCTCAGCAGCAGTGCACAAACTCTGTAGCACCGCAAGGGTCCTGTGTCATTTTAAAGGTGGGGTTAATATTTTGTATAAATTTTATTTGTAATCTTTCTAATGAATTTTCACAGGCTGGGATATACAGCCTGTTTTCTTGCTTTTAACAGCCAAGGGTTCTTTTAGGTGTTGAACTGAAACATAGGACCTACGTTTTATTATCCATCTCCAATAGGACCAGGAACTTGATCTCACCTACACTGAGATCAGGTATCTTTGGAGAAATATCTTGATAGCTTCACAAGGGAGCGAGCCAGGTAACTTTGGAACAAGAGTCGAGCAACCTAATTACTACGCCACAGAGAGAGATCCAATATTAGATTTCCTATATAGAGACTGCTTATACGAGTATGTTGCTATTTTTTAAACTGACAGCTAACACATATGACATCATTTATTTATAATAAACATCTGATAGCAAAATCAGCAATCGTTGCACAAAAGCTAACCAAGTACTGGGACAGTTAACACCACTGTTGTCCCATAAAGAGATACCGCTAACCAGGTACTGGGACAGTTAACACCACTGTTGTCCCATAAAGAGATACTGCTAACCAGGTACTGGGACAGTTAACACCACTGTTGTCCCATAAAGAGATACCGCTAACCAGGTACTGGGACAGTTAACACCACTGTTGTCCATAAAGAGATACCTCTAACCAGGTACTGGGACAGTTAACACCACTGTTGTCCCATAAAGAGATACCACTAACCGGGTACTGGGACAGTTAACACCACTGTTGTCCCATAAAGAGATACCGCTAACCAGGTACTGGGACAGTTAACACCACTGTTGTCCCATAAAGAGATACCACTAACCGGGTACTGGGACAGTTAACACCACTGTTGTCACATAAAGAGATACTGCTAACCAGGTACTGGGACAGTTAACACCACTGTTGTCCCATAAAGAGATACCGCTAACCGGGTACTGGGACAGTTAACACCACTGTTGTCACATAAAGAGATACCGCTAACCGGGTACTGGGACAGTTAACACCACTGTTGTCCCATAAAGAGATACCACTAACCGGGTACTGGGACAGTTAACACCACTGTTGTCACATAAAGAGATACTGCTAACCAGGTACTGGGACAGTTAACACCACTGTTGTCCCATAAAGAGATACTGCTAACCGGGTACTGGGACAGTTAACACCACTGTTGTCACATAAAGAGATACCGCTAACCGGGTACTGGGACAGTTAACACCACTGTTGCCATATAAAGAGATACCGCTAAAAACGAAAGCAAATCTTATAAGAATGATTTTCTAGCCAACACTATGTTACCAGTGTCAAACATGGCCAATAACAGCAGCTAATGAATGGAAAATCATAACGACAGAGATGAGGTGTCTTAGAAGAGCTGCAGGTGTGACAATAAGTCTGACCAACACTATGTTACCAGTGTCAAACATGGCCAATAACAGCAGCTAATGAGCGGAAAATCATAACGACAGAGATGAGGTGTCTTAGAAGAGCTGCAGGTGTGACAATAAGTCTGACCAACACTATGTTACCAGTGTCAAACATGGCCAATAACAGCAGCTAATGAGCGGAAAATCATAACGACAGAGATGAGGTGTCTTAGAAGAGCTGCAGGTGTGACAATAAGTCTGGCCAACACCATGTTACCAGTGCCAAACATGGCCAATAACAGCAGCTAATGAGCGGAAAATCATAACGACAGAGATGAGGTGTCTTAGAAGAGCTGCAGGTGTGACTTTAAGAGACAAAATTAGAAATGAAGAAATCAGAAGAAGACTGGATGTGAAACCAGTCATGCAATTCATAAAAGAACAACAGATTAAATGGTTTGGACACCTGACAAGAATGCCTGGTATCGCTACACAGAGAGTCACACAAAAAAGTATAATGAGTACAAAGCAAGAGGAAGACCACGAAAAAGATGGAGCGACGACATCCTTACAAAAATGAATATCAGCTTACAAAGTGCCTTAAAACAAGCACACACAAGATTACTACGTCTCCCAGAAGCACTTGAGCTTTCAGCTCTTCGGCTCGGTGCAATGGACATCATAACCCTTTGGTTCGGTGCCACAAACACCATAAATCTGGAGAACCTGTGGCTTTTCTGCCAGCCCGCAGAATTGAACCTCACACTCACAAGGAGCTTGTCACCCGTCAGTCCAACGCACTACTGGAACACGCTGGGAAGGTTTATGGAGTACGGTGAGCAGGTGGACTTTGAGATGGCTGCTGCATAGGAGGACAGAGCACGCATGGAAGCCCAATGTATCATGACATCGATCGAATAACACAACATAACATTACATACATAACACTATACTGAGAATTGCCGAGGTAGGGAGATGCTAAGTAGTGGTTCATTCTGAGTCACTTTTCCTCTCTCTCCTTTCATCTCTCTCTCTCTTCATCTCTCCTCCTTTCATCTCTCCTTTCCTCTCTCTCTCCTTTCCTCCTCTCTCTCCCTTTCCTTCCCCTCTCTCCTTCTCCTCTCTCCTTCCTCTCTCTCTCTCTCTCTTTCCTCTCTCTCTCTCTTTCCCCTTCCTCCCTCTCTCCTCCTTTCCTCTCTCTCTCCTCTCCTTCCTCTCTCTCTCTCCTCTCTTTCCCCTTTCCTTCCCTCTCCCCTCCTTTCCTCTCTCTCTCTCTCTCCCCTTTCCTTCCCCCTCTTCTCCTTTCCCTCTATTTCTCCCTTTCCTTCCCCCTCTCTCCTTTCCTCTCTCTCCTCTCTCCTCTCTCTCTTCTCTTTCTTCCTCTCATTTCTCCTTCCCTTTCTTCCCCTCTCTCTCCTTTCCTCTCTCTCTCTCTCTCCTCTCTCTTCTCTCTTTCCTCTCTCTTCTCCCTTTCCTTCCCTCTCTCTCTCTTCCTCTCTCTCTCCTTTCCTCTCTCTCTTCCTTCCTCTCTCTTCTCCCTTCCTTCCTCTCTCCTTTCCTCTCTCTCTCCTTTCCTCTCTCTCTCTCCTTTCCTCATCTCCTTCCTTCCCCTCTCTCTTCCCTCCTCTCTCTCTCCTTTCCTCTCCTCTTCTCTTCTTCCTCTCTATCTCTACCCTCCTTTCTCTCTCTTCTCTTATCTCTCCCTTCTCTCTCTCTTCCTTTCTATCTCCCTTCCTCCTTTTTTTCTCTCTCTTTCTCTCTCCATCAAGAACTGTTTTAATGTACAGGTGGGCAGAAACAGTTCTTAAGTAAGGTTCCTGCTTAAAGATAAGGAAATACCTGTACCAATGTACAGCTTGTCAAGCAGGTCAGATGATGATGATGACGCCACCGAGGATGACAGTCATGACGAGAATGAAGATAGTAATGATGACGATAACAACAACGCATGATAACAATGAATCCCTCTCACACACAAACAGTTCACCTACCTTGCTAGTCTGTACACCTCCACTGCTGCTACTACTACTATCATTAGTGCCAGTGGTGGCGGTGGAGGTTATTGACATCAGAGAACCTCTTCTCTCTAGAGCGGTCAAGCTCTCCACCCCATCTCCATCAATCTCCCTATGGACAACAAACAGAGCACAGGATTTTGTCAGCAAATATTTCTCTTTATAGAGAAAAGAACAAGACGAGCTAGAGCTAAGTTTGACATCTTGTACTTACTCTGTTGTAAAATAAAGTTTCTAAATAAATTAGATGATAATAATGATGATGGTGATGATGATGATGATGATAATCTTCTTCTTGATGCTTCATATGATGACTGTAAACCTCTTGTGATTTGATGTCATTCAGCCTAAGATGATTGTATGTTTGAATGGTCAAGTGGCCGCATCCAATTTCTGACGCTTTATTTACTAGATGTCGCCCCTACCTGTGCCTATCCTCGGCTGAATCGATGACTGTTCTAATAGTCATGTGGGTCAAAATGTGAAGATACAGTTCTGTGAAAGATGATCCGATGATGATGATACATGTTGTAATGATGGTCAGATGATGATGGTGGTGATGATGATGATGATGATATGATATGAGGTAGATATATGATATGATGGTGGATGTAATGATGATGATATATGAATGAGATGATAATAATGTAATACTATCAATGATGATATATATTGTAGTCTGATAATCATGATGATATATGTATATTATGCATGATGGTGATGAGAGTAGGATGGTATGATGATATCAGAGAATTATTATATGATGATGGTAGTATCAGATATCATATATGGTCATATATAGTATGAGAAATGAATATATGGAATGTGATATGTGTGAGAATGATGTATGTATATATGATGAGAGAATGTATATGATGATGATGGTGATGAGGTATGTGTATGACATGCGTGATAGGTATATATGTGTGTAATAATAATAATAGTTATCATGAGATGAATGATGTGATGATGATGATGATGATGATGATGATGATGTGATGATGATGGTGGTGATGATGATGTATAATCTTCTTCTTCTTTGAATGCTTCATATCGACGACTTGTTAAACCACTCTTTGTGATTTGTATGTCATTCAAGCCTAAGAGTGATTGTATGTTTTGCCAGCTATGCGCCTACAAGTAGGCCAGCACATCCAATTTCTGTAACGCTTTTTATTTACTAGGGTAGCTTTCCTAGGCCCCTACCTAGTTGCCTCTTATCCTCGGCTGAAATCGGATGCACATGTCCTAAACGTGTAGAAGTCTATGCGTTTAGGGGACTACCAAACCAATGTGCAACGTATACAGTTCTTGGCAAAGATCAAACATATCACAAAGAGTGATTAAAATTGGTCGTAAGAACAACGCAAAGAAGACAAAGAAGAAGTTGCCTCTTACAACATGCCTTGTAGGTCACAGTGGTACTATTCTTTGCTTCTCTTGTGGACCCCGGCAATGCATAGGCAAAATATTTTTCTAAATAATATTATCCATTGACACTTGAGTTGGTGATGATGATGATGGTGATGACAATGATGATCGCGATGATGATGATGATGACGGTAATGATGATGATGGTGACAATGATGATTTTAACCAGTAAAATTAACCAGGCAACATCAAATAGAGAAGCTGAGATGACATACCTGCTGACACGACTGGGGTTAAACAGTTTGGATGGAGGTTTGAACATGGTAGCCTGCTTATCCTTCAGGGCAGCATTCAGATACATAACTCTCTCCTGTATCAACTCTCTCATCTTCTTCACCCATTGTTGTTTGGTATCTAGCGATGATGCCTACATATTGAACATACAAAGTGTACAGTCAGTCAAATGTGTGATATGGTCTAGCGATGATGCCTACATATTGAAATTACAAAGTGTACAGTCAGTCAAATGTGTGATATGGTCTAGCGATATGCTACATATTGAACATACAAAGTGTACAGTCAGTCAAATGTGTGATATGGTCTAGCGATGATGCCTACATATTGAACATACAAAGTGTACAGTCAGTCAAATGTGATATGGTCTGCGATGATGCCTACATATTGAACATACAAAGTGTACAGTCAGTCAAATGTGTGATATGGTCTAGCGATGATGCCTACATATTGAACATACAAAGTGTACAGTCAGTCAAATGTGTGATATGGTCTAGCGATGATGCCTACATATTGAACATACAAAGTGTACAGTCAGTCAAATGTGTGATATGGTCTAGCGATGATGCCCACATATTGAACATACAAAGTGTACAGTCAGTCAAATGTGTGATATGGTCTAGCGATGATGCCTACATATTGAACATACAAAGTGTACAGTCAGTCAAATGTGTGATATGGTTAGTACTATCGATTGATTGATTGATTGATTAATTGATAGGACCATCATCATTGCACTTCAGAGAGTTACCACATGTGCTCCAATCTCTTTCTTACACAGGAAGATCTCTCTCTCTCTTGCGATCACCCTTAGACTTGTTATTTTTTATTTTTTTTCTGATCCAGAAGCACTTGAGCTTTTCAGCTCTTTGGCTCAGTGCCATGGACATCGTAACCCTTCGGTTCGGTGCCACGAACACCGTAAATCTGGGGAATCTGTGGCTTTTCTGCCATCCCGCGAATTGAACCCGCACACACAGAGGGATAGTCACCCGTAGTCCAACGCGCTACGAACACGCTGGGCAGACAGGCATTAGACTTGTTATAGAAACACTGCCACAAGGTGTCAAATTGTTATAGATTGGACACACAGATAACAAAACTTCATTTCATGGTGGTAGTATGCGTTTATTTGTCACTTTCACGTTCATCAGCTTCAGTTGTTTATATCGGTCTCCTATGTCGTTATTTTGTCACCTAGGAGTCGTCATTAGTCAACGTCAACGTACATTTGCTTTTCCTAACTATTCTACCACACTGCGCAATAAGTCTGATGTGCATTAAAAGTTAATTGCATATCCTTTACAGGACTTTGCGAATCCCCAGCTTTTTAACGCTGTTTTGTGATTTTTCTAGGTATTATTACGTTCAGTAGTTTGCCTCTACTTTCTGAACGGGTGGTTCCATTGTCCTTTTGTAAGAATTCATGCGAAACAGTTTGCAACCAAACTGTCCGCAGCGTGATTCGAACTCAAAACATCGGGGTTAATAGACCGAGTCACTATCTGGTGTGCATTACCTCTTATATACTGTCTTACTATATATCGTGGCTGTCATCGTCAACTGGTTTGCCCGCTAATCTTCCAGTGCTGGCTATCCTTCTACAGACTGATGTACCATAAATCTCATTCATGTGGAAATCTGATTCATACAGCCTTAGCATGGGTGGGTTTCGTCACATCTTCAGCGCCATTTGGAGCTCTGGTGCTTATCCTTCAGCAATGTGTCCAGTTTTAGCCAGCGTTTACTGGGTTCGCTCTCCGTTAGCCTTTGACTGTCCCCAGCCAAACCTGCAAGGCAGCAGGTTGCTATTTTCTTTAGGTACAGACCCTTAGACGACCTACCCTCCCTGGCTGTTGAGCGTCCTCTGCCAAGAAAACGTGTCTTTTTTTTTTTTTTGGACTACTTGGTTTTCTTGCCATCCAGTTTTGTGTATGGTTTACTCCGCTAGCCTTTGATTGTCCCAAACCAAACTACAAGGCAGCAGTAGTTCCCTGCGAGTGGGAACGCGCACTGGTTTTAAATTCTGCTGGGCTTTCCAGTTTTTCTGCACATCTGGGTTGTCCACTCACCCTCGCGCCAGCCACGCCCTCTTTCGCTACACCATCAGCGCCGTGCACGTCTGCCCAGCTGTGGGCTCACCCATGCATCGTCCGCATGCGTGCTCACTCTGCCCTGGGATCTGCCTCACCATCAGTTCTCACCGTGCTCACATTACCTCTAGATTCTCCGGCACACCATCTGCCGAGAGTGTTGCACAAAGAATGAACTCTGTAGCTCCAGCAACAACCCTAGGGATCTCGTGAAAAAATTGCACTAGTGACTTGGCCCAGATTCGAACCTACAACCTTCAGAACGGCAGGGGACCGTCTTAACCCCTTCGCCAATGAGATATTTCTGTGTGATATGGAAGGAACCTCCTGCCACAATACAATGTATGTCATTTACAGGTAGATAAGATCAGGTAGACACAGGTGTGTATTTGTTTGAATGTGTGTTAGGTTTACAGGTAGATAAGATCAGACACAGGTGTGTATTTGTTTGAACGTGTGTTAGGTTTACAGGTAGATAAGATCAGGTAGACACAGGTGTATATTTGTTTGAATGTGTGTTAGGTTTACAGGTAGATAAGATCAGACACAGGTGTGTATTTGTTTGAATGTGTGTTAGGTTTACAGGTAGATAAGATCAGGTAGACACAGGTGTATATTTGTTTGAATGTGTGTTAGGTTTACAGGTAGATAAGATCAGAAACAGGTGTGTATTTTTTTGAATGTGTGTTAGGTTTACAGGTAGATAAGATCAGAAACAGGTGTATATTTGTTTGAATGTCTGTTAGGTTTACAGGTAGATAAAATCAGACACAGGTGTGTACATTGTTATAATGTATGAAAATTGAAGTATTTTTGGACATATTAAGTCTTTCTGAACAGAGGAGTTTCAGGGTTGTGAATCCCAGTGGCTTAGGGTTGTGAATCCCAGTTGCTGACCAGATTGAGAGTGATGAGTGTTGAAATTGGTACAGCTGAAAAGAACAGCATACCAAATATGCAAAGAGAATGATTAATCAAAATCGGACTGGGCCGCTGGATTTGTTGAGGCAGAGATCGGAGCACCTATGGATGTGTCCGGAATGCTATGATGATAGTCCTCATATAACAGATAACTGACAGATAAAGAGACACAACGAGTTAGAGACCATTTTGGAAGAGGCATCCTGGCAAAGAGAAGAAGAGGAAGACCACGGAGGAGATGGAGTCAGGATGTAACTGATGGTTTGAACATGACGGCTACAGAGGCAGGACATCTGACCTATGAGAGGAGAAATTCGAAGGACTGTTAGGTGGCAAAGTTCTGCTCGGACAAGCTAGTCGATGATATGTAATTTTACAGGTAGATAAGATCAGACACAGGTATATATTTGTTATAATGTATGCGAAGTTTACAGGTAGATAAGATCAGACACAGGTATATATTTGTTATAGTGTATGTGAGGTTTACAGGTAGATAAGATCAGACACAGGTGTATGTGAGGTTTACAGGTAGATAAGATCAGACACAGGTGTATGTGAGGTTTACAGGTAGATAAGATCAGACACAGGTGTATGTGAGGTTTACAGGTAGATAAGATCAGACACAGGTGCAAATCTAGCATATACCTTCAAAATGATTCTGTAGTCTGAAATTGGAGCTCTCCCAGTCCAAAGAGCAAACTTGGTCTCATCACCTTCGATGTGTTCCGTGATATTAATTTCTGAAATCTAGGTGGAATAAATTACAGACAGGTGTGATATCAACAGGTAGGCAGTACATTTATATATGACACTCAGACAGGTGTAATAGTACAATTTATATGTGTGATAACATCAGACAGGTGTGATAGTACAATTTATATGTGTGATAACATCAGACAGGTGTAATAGTACAATTTATATGTGTGATAACATCAGACAGGTGTCATATCATCAATTTATATGTGTGATATGAAATCAGACAGTTAATTGTACAATTTATACCTGTTATAACAGTAAGATAAGGTGTAACACAATTTTCATCAGACTATTAGAATATGTGTAGGCTGAGTTTTCTGAACATCAGATGATTAATTGATCACCATTATAAGATGTATCTAAAAAAGATGTGAATAGAACAATTCATACCATGATTATAAGATAGTGGTCAGCACTGAAAGATAGCACTGATATAAGATGTGATCAGCACATGTATATCACAGATAAGATGTGATCTGTAAGTACACATGATATAAGATGATCACTAATGAACACATGATATAAGATGTTCAACACACGATATAAGATGACATCAACACACGATATAAGATGTCATCAGTACATGATATAAGATGTCATCAGCACATGATATAAGATGTCATCAGCACATGATATAAGATGTCATCAGCACATGATATAAGATGTCATCAGCACATGATATAAGATGTCATCAGCACATGATATAAGATGTCATCAACACATGATATAAGATGTCATCAACACATGATATAAGATGTCATCAACACATGATATAAGATGTCATCAACACATGATATAAGATGTCATCAGCACATGATATAAGATGTCATCAGCACATGATATAAGATGTCATCAACACATGATATAAGATGTCATCAACACATGATATAAGATGTCATCAATATCATATGCTGCATTACTTCAGTGCAGCACTGTACAATGTGGTGCCTGCAGAACTATTTCTGTTTTAGTTATTTTCCAGCACACCAGGAACAAATCTTCTCACTTTTGCAATCATGTTATTTTGTAACCATTCTACTGACTTTAACCCAATCATTGACTTTGTTTTAACTGAAAAGTTTTGACATCTTAACTATATTAATATTATTATCTCTTTTTCTTGAATGTTCATACACCACTTGTTAACACTTTTGTCAGATTTGTATGATGATCTGAGCCTAAGAGGATTGATCGTATGCCATGATATTCCTAAGATGTCAGCCAGAACTTCGATTTCTGTGTCATAAATGAAAAATCCGAACCTGAACAACTTCGTCAACTGCATAGCATGATGGCAATTAAATTCTCCGCCTCGCCACCTGTTCTACACTGCTAAAAGCGGTTCTACAGCAATAATCAATAGTTTGTTTTGTTTGTTACAGAACTGTATCAAATCTGTATTTGTATGTGATCTAGCCTAAGACTAGATGTTCAAGCTGGTTAGTTATGCGCTACAAATAGAGCTAGCACATCCAATTATGCATCACTTTTATATAGTAGTTCCTATGCCTACATCAGTTGCTCGATACGACATGTCTTGTAGGTCAGCAGTTGTACTTATTCTTTGCTTCATTCAGCCCCTGAACCAGACAGAGGCCACCTCCATACCATCAGTTAGATGTGTCCAATATAAAAATGGATAGCACTGTTCCAGTGATTATCTGTAACTCAATTGAGTTGAGTTAACCTGAAGAGCACTGTTAAGATGACAAAAATAATCCACTCCACATGTGAATTGAACCTGAAACACAAGCCTATAAAGCAGATCACAACACTACAAATCTTGGCTCATCAAAAAAAAAACCAGGTATGTGCTTCATGTATAGTTTCACAGAAGTTTGTAAAAGTACTGTACAGACATGAAATAATGAACACACTTGTATTAAATCATTCAACAAGTGAAAAATTACAGATTTAAAAAATCACTGTAAAAGGGCACTCAAAGTGGTGCATGAGATTCTTTCATCTTACTGAAAGTGCCAGTGTAAGATTCAATGAACCAGCAACAATTTCTAATTTTACCAAATTTTTCAGAATTGTTGTGAAAGCAGCGTCTGGTTGTAGGGATTAGAGCGCTGCTCCCATGCAGAAGACCCATGTTCAATTCACGGTAAGGTCAAGGATAATTTTCTGTTGTGGGCATAAATGAAAAATCCGAACCTGAACAACTTCGCGCAGACTGCACTAGCCATGCAGCCATTAAATTCCTCAGGCACTCGCCACACCTGTCCTACACTGCTCTAAAAGCAGTTCTACAGGCAGTAATGATAGTTTGGTTTGGTTTTTTTTGTTAAAGAATTGTATCCAAATCTGTTGTGCCAATCTAGTAGCTGTGTTGTAAGTGATGTCTCAAGTCTGTTGTATCTATTTGTGTTACAGATAGTGTCCCATTTTGCTGTACCAATCTTGTAGCTGTGTTATAAGTGATGTCTCAAGTCTGTTGTATCTATTTGTGTTACAGATAGTGTCCCAGTTTGCTGTACCAATCTTGTAGTTGTACTATAAGTGATATATCAGTCTGTTGTATCTATTTGTGTTATATATGGTGTCCCAGTTTTCTGTATCAATCTTGTAGCTGTGGTTATATTATACGACTGTCGTCAAGGTGCACTGGGCATTCTTATGCATACGCATTTCTGCGATGCTTTTAATTTACTCGAGTAGCTACCCTAGGCCCCTACCTCAGTCGCCTCTTAGACATGCCTTGTAGGTCGCAGTGTTACTATTCTTTGCTCCCCTTGCGAGTCCCGGCAAGACACAGGTGAATACGGGCCTAGCACTGTTTTATGCAACATACCTTGAGCTGTGAAAAGAGTTCCTTCGCCCGAGTGGTTACCAGGGCCCAAATTTGGGGTGTAAAGAATAGAACCACTGTTACCTGCCATGCATGTCGTAAAAGGTGACTAAGGTGGTTTAGCTGAAATCGGATGCACATGTCCTAAATGTGTACAAGTCTATGCGTTTAGGAGCCTACCAAACCAATGTCAACGTATACACGTTCTTGGCAAAGATCAAACATATCACAAAGAGTGATTAAAATTGATCGTAAAGAACAAACGCAAAGAAGAAGAAAAGAGTTCCTTTATTTAGTTTGAGTCTAGACAGCTCTAGATAGAGAAAGGTAGGTGATATTGTTTCCACTCAGAACTGACTGGACATAACAGACTGAACAGACACCTACACAGACTAAAACTAATTCCATCACCCACATGTGCATGTGGACAGACAACAGAACACATCCTGCAAGATTGTCATCTGATGAATCAACTGCGAAAAGAACACTGGCCAACAGAGACGGACATTCACACAAAGATGGACATTCACACAAAGCTGTATGGAAGCCTTGATGAATTAACAAACACAACAACATACATCCAGAGAACAACACATTGAACAACACCGAACGAGAAGAAGAAGATATAGACAAGAAGTATCGCCAGAGTGGTAACCGGGGCCCAAATTGGGGTGTAAAGAATAGAACCACTGTTATCTGCCACGCATGTCATAAGAGGTGACTAAGAAGGTTGGACATGGGGCTAGCTATACCCCCTCCGTAAAAAAATACTAGATGGCACAGAACGGAGAACGAACCGAGTAAACACTGGCTGAAACCAGACACATCGCCAAATGATAAGCACCAGAGCTTAAAATGGTGCTGAAGATGTGACGTAAAAGACACCGATGCTAAGGCTGCATGAATCAGATTTCCACATTAATAGAATTTATGGGGATATCTGGTACATCGGTCTGGGCGGTGATCATGAGAGAGAGAGGTCACAACTGATCATATTTTCATGTACTTACCATTAACTTAAACTTGTAGATATACTTAGTGGAGATCTGGTACATCAGTCTAGGCAGTAATTGCGTGCGCGAGGCGAGAGAGAGAGAGAGAGAGAGAAGTCACAACTGATCATATTTTCATGTACTCACCATTAACTTAAACTTGTAAATATACTTCGATTTGCCATTACTATCCTTGACTTCCTTGGAGAACACAAGGCAGACATCAAACAGAAATAAATGTCGATCACGGCCCTTCTTAATTATTTGTTTTGGATCCCAGACAGTGAAGTTGTCTTGTAGAAGAACTTCTCCGTAAGCTTGCAGACTGTCTTCAAGACCCTCTAACATACTAAGATGCATAGCATCATTGGCTTTCTTTGGAACATTCATCATGACCTCCAGGGCTTCCTGAAACATGACCAAAAAATGCATTCACATTTTTACTTCTAATATTTTCAAGTAATCCAAAAAAAGAGTTGGAAAATGACAAGATATAGAAAGTAAGTGGAATGAATTTGAAAATAGATGTCTGTGAAAAAAAATGAATATATAAAATCGAACAAATTTAGGAGAAATGATGAAATCAGAGAAATATCTGGTCAACCACTAGTGGTAACAACAGTTATAAGAAGGAGAAGATGGAGATATGTTAGGCATACTCTGCGAAGAAATTATCAAAAATCCCAAAGCAGGCATTGAAATGGGAGGGTCAAGAAAGAGAGATTGGACTTGGGAAACCCTGAAACAAACTTTGCTGAGAGAGGCAAGAAATATCGGACTCAATTCCATGGAAGAGATTGAGCGAGTTGTCCAGGACAGAGTGGTATGGAGAAATTACTTGCAGACCTTATGTAACATACGGTATGAGAGGAATATATATAATAAAATTACTGCTAAAGAAATTCGTCTGAACAAATTTGCTTCCAAACTGTCCGCCTCAGAGTTTGAACCATGTACACGGAGAGCGAACCGAGTAAACGCTGGCTGAAACCGGACACATCGCCAAAGGATAAGCACCAGAGCTCCAAATGGTGCTGAAGATGTGACGTAAAACACACCAATGCTAAGGCTGCATGAATCAGATTTCTACATTAATAGAATTTATGGGAGGTCTGGTACATCAGTCTGGGCGGTGATCGTGAGAGAGAACCATGTACTCTTGTGTTGTGATCGAGCTCACTACCGCTAAGCCACAGACATCCACAGACATCCAGACATCCACAGACATCCACAGACACAAGCAATGGATACTATATATAAATAAGGTAAACTATGATGAAATATTCAAGAATTCAAAAACTTGATATTTTGTACCTGGTCTACAGATCAGTTTTGTTCACTTACCTTTATTTCACCTGTGTGTTCTTCACAACAGGTGAGCAAATCTTTGAGCAGTAGCTGGTACTTAGTGACTCTTTGCACTGGCTTGATCAGGTAAGAAGCAATAGGCTCATTCAACTTGCACCGATGTTGCATATCCTGATGGAAATTGATTTCAACAACTATGTTATTCACAGAAAGATACGGGGGTACACAAGCTCTTAATTTCTTTTTTGCAGATGACCAGGCAGTCTTATCAACAACACAGGAACAGCTACAGCAACACATGACAACAGACTTCAGTTAACATGTAATGAATACAACATGATGCCCGCCTGCCCAGCGTGTTCATACTGCGTTGGACTACGGGTGACAAGCTCCCTGTGAGTGTGGGTTCAATTCGCGGATGGCAGAAAAGCCACAGGTTCACCAGATTCATGGTGTTCGTGGCACCAAACCAAAGGGTTACATTGTCCATGGCACTGAGGCGAAGAACTGAAAGCTAAGTGCTTCTGGATCGGTTAAAAAAATTTTAAAAATAAATAAAATAATACATGAGAGTAAATATTGACAAAAATTAAGTAATGACATTCGATAGAGAGGAAAACACTATCTAAAATCGACAAACATCAATTAATATAATAATAATTCCTCTCGTAACATTATAGGTTACGTAGGGCCTGCCAGCAATTTCTCCATACTGCTCTATCCTGGGGAAACTCGCTCAATCTCCTTCATGGAACTGAGACCGATATTTCCTGCCTCTCTCAGCAAAGTTCGCTTCAGGGTCTCCTTAGGTCGCCCTCTCTTTCTTGAACCCTTTACATCCCACTTCAATGCCTGCTTTGATATTCGTTGATCATTTCTCTTCAAGGTGTGTCCAACATATCTCCATCTTCTCTTTCTTATAACAGTTGTCACTAGTGGTTGACCAGACATGTCTCTGATTTCATCACTTTTCCTGAATTTGTTCCATTTTATATTCATTATTTTTCGCAGACATCTATTTTCAAATGCATTCAACTTGCTTTCAATATATTTAGTCATTTTCCAACTCTTTCTGGCATATGTTAGGATTAATACAACTCTTGCTGGCATATGTTAGAATTGATACAACTCTTGCTGGCATATGTTAGAATTGATACAACTCTTGCTGGCATATATTAGAATTGATACAACTCTTGCTGGCATATGTTAGAATTGATACAACTCTTGCTGGCATATGTTAGGATTGATACAACTTTTGTTGGCATATGTTAGAATTGATACAACTCTTGCTGGCATGTTAGGATTGATACAACTCTCGCTGGCATATGTTAAGATTGATACAACAACTCTCGCTGGCATATGTTAGGATTGATACAACTCGCTGCATATGTTAGGATTGATACAACTCTTGCTGGCATATGTTAGGATTGATACAACAACTCTCGCTGGCATATGTTAGGATTGATACAACAACCCTCGCTGGCATATGTTAGGATTGATACAACAACTCTCGCTGGCATATGTTAGGATTGATACAACTCTCTGGCATATGTTAGATTGATACAACTCTCGCTGGCATATGTTAGGATTGAACAATATATGACCGCCACTTTGGAGCTGCCTGACACTTGCTTTAGATCAGATCAAGTGCCATTCTGCAGAAATGGTGATTGTAATGAATCCCCAATACTTGATATCTCTACTATAATGGCACCACACTGTGATGCAGACTAGCTAATTGCTGATGAGCGCACAGTACTAACCTCAAAGAAAGATCCAGCCTGTTCCACTAGCAGCGCATTAGAGTCTGGTTTGTTCTTACAGTATGTTACATAGATGGAGAACTTCTCAGCCTGTCACAACAAATTAGACATATATTAACAATTATCAGCACAAACATCAGCTTGCTCAGAATTCATAGATATCCATTTTTTTCATCTGCTAGATATAAATCCACTAAGAGTGAGTGCTTAATAGGGCATCTGACTGATTTTTGCATGAAGGTTTGCATTCCTTATCATCAGTGTCCCTCGCAATTTAGGCAAGCTATACTCCTCCAACTCCCAGGGTACTTATAATTTAGATTCCTCAAGTAAAGCATCAGGAAACATGTATTGTGTTCACAACTGAAATATTTCGGGCTGAAGTTGACCTCGAACACGGAGTTAGCATCATGGCATGTGGTTACTAGTGAAGCGTGTTATTATCCATTTTGCTATCACTTAAGTCAACCAATCTTGTACAGACATATATATGATGACCTATGGTCTACACATACTAGCATCTCTTAAGTCAACCGATCTTGTAGACATATATATGATGACATATGGTCTATACATACTAACATCTCTTAAGTCAACTGATCTTGTACAGACATATATATATATAACGACATATGGTCTACATATACTAGCATCTCTTAAGTCAAACCGATCTTGTACAGACATATATATAACACCATATGATCTACACATACTAGCATCTCTTAAGTCAACCGATCTTGTACAGACATATATATACAAGGACATATGATCTACACATACTAGCATCTCTTAAGTCAACTGATCTTGTACAGACATATATATGATGACATATGGTCTACATATACTAGCATCTCTTAAGTCAACTGATCTTGTACAGACATATATATATAACGACATATGGTCTACATATACTAGCATCTCTTAAGTCAAACCAATCTTGTACAGACATATATATAACACCATATGATCTACACATACTAGCATCTCTTAAGTCAAACCGATCTTGTACAGCATATATATACGACATATCGTCTACACATACTAGCATCTCTTAAGTCAACCGATCTTGTACAGACATATATATACAAGGACGTATGATCTACACATACTAGCATCTCTTAAGTCAACTGATCTTGTACAGACATATATATAACGACATATGGTCTACACATACTAGCATCTCTTAAGTCAACCGATCTTGTACATACCCAGGTAACAAAACAATGGCCGACATCCTCTGGTATCGTCTCATATTTCTCGAGTTCTTTCAAGAACACACTACAGAAATGATGATCACAATCATTGAATACATTAACATAAATTTAAATGACACATTACTATTAATTGAATACATTAACATAATTAATGGAATACATTAGCATAATTAATTGAATACATTAACATAATTAATTGAACACATTACCATAATTAATTGAATACATTACTAATTAATTGAACAATTACCATAATTAATTGAATACATTAACATTAATTGAATACATTAGCATAATTAATTGATACATTAGCATAATTAATTGAATACATTAGCATAATTAATCAAGTAGCATCAATAGAGAAATTAATAATGAACTTGCATCCGAGTTGTTACCAGGGCCCAAATTGGGGTGTAAAGAATAGAACCACTGTTACCTGCCACAAATGTTGTAAGAGCGACTAAGGAGGTAGAACGTGGGGCTAGCTACCCCACACCGTAAAAAACACTAGATGGCTAAGAACGGAGAGCGAACCGAGTAAACACTGGCTGAAACTAAACACATCACCGAAGGATAAGCACCAGAGCTCCAAATGGTGCTGAAGATGTGATGTAAAACACACCAATGCTAGGGCTGCATGAATCAGATTTCCACATGAATATAATTTATGGGAAATCTTACATCGGCTGTATCGCGAGAGAGAGGGGAGAATAATGAACAAATATTTGTTTAATATTGCACAAATATTATAATAAATGAATACAACATGACAACTTCATCTAATAATGCTCTCACTATAATGTTTGCTGACTAGTAGCCTCCGAAAACACAAGGCCGGCGGACTCAGGTAAAAATTATAGGAAATTCTAGGACAACCATCGCATGACCTCACATTCCAGTATTGTTAGATAAAGAGCTATTCATTTCAAAACAACGAAGATAAATCAAGTTATATTATGTTACAAGTTAAGTTTAAAGCTAAGTAATATCAGTATTATTAACATTTTTTATCTATAAATAACCATGGACGTGTAGAATTTAGTAAAATTGCAGAAAATATTTCAGTGTGCTATCAAACACTTATAAAAACCAGCTCCCATTAAACAGGAATTTGGGTTTTCATGTCGGCCTTATGTTGCCGGGGGCCATGCCTGACCCTATTATGACCACTGACCAAATAATGCCAACTGACCCTATATTTTCCACTGGTCATAAATCTAAACTGGCCAATATTTTCACTGACTACATAATGAAGTGACCAGTAGATGATTACATTTCCCCCATCAGTCATGTACTGGGAGGGAGAAAATGTCCCCCATCTGTCATGTACTGGGAGGTGATATTCTGTTGTAGATAAGAAAATGTCCCGATCAGTCATGTACTGGGAGGTGATATTCTGTTGTAGATAAGAAAATGTCCCTGTCTGTCATGTACTGGGAGGTGACATTCTGTTGTAGATAAGAAAATGTCCCTGTCTGTTATGTATTGGGAGGTGATATTCTGTTGTAGATAATAAAATGTCCCTGTCTGTCATGTACCGGGAGGTGATATTCTGTTGTAGATAAGAAAATGTCCCTGTCTGTCATGTACTGGGAGGTGATATTCTGTTGTAGATAAGAAAATGTCCCTGTCTGTCATGTACTGGGAGGTGATATTCTGTTGTAGATAAGAAAATGTCCCTGTCTGTTATGTACTGGGAGGTGATATTCTGTTGTAGATAAGAAAATGTCCCCCATCAGTCATGTACTGGGAGGTGATATTCTGTTGTAGATAGGAAAATGTCCCCCATCAGTCATGTACTGGGAGGTGATATTCTGTTGTAGATAGGAAAATGTCCCCCATCAGTCATGTACTGGGAGGTGATATTTTGCTGTAGATAAGAAAATGTCCCTGTCTGTTATGTACTGGGAGGTGATATTCTGTTGTAGATAAGAAAATGTCCACCATCAGTCATGTACTGGGAGGTGATATTGTAAAAAATGTGTATGTACTCACTCTTTATGGAAGTCGTAGATCTCATCCATATTGCTAAATACCACATGCTCCCTGCTGAGTATACCAGCTGGTACATGTACACTGTGATCACACATTGGTTTCATATAACACTGGGGATACAGAGAGAGAGAGATAGAGAGTAGATAGTTGGGTTATAGCCAACAGAACATCTATGAATGTCAATGTCTTCTTCTTCTGCGTTCTCACTAGATTGGGATTTCAGATTCTCTAATAAGGCAGCCATCTGCCTCGATTACACCGCCATCAGTTTGTCTTCTCGTCTCACTAGATTGGGATTTCAGATTCTCTAATAAAGGCAGCCATCTGCCTCCGATTATCAACGCCACAGTTGTCTTCTTCCACTAGATTGGATTGTTTCTCTAATAAGGCAGCCATCTGCCTCAGATTATAAGCCACGTCAACAGTTTGTCTTGGATGCTAGTGTAAGTGGCCACCTCTTTCTTCTCAAGTCTGCATACTGGGGCAGTTCTGTAGGATATAATTCTTATGATTTCTGCTTCCCGTTTGTGCCGACCTCTTCCAGCAGTAAGTTTTGGCCACTCTCGTGATGGTAGGTCTGACATTCTTACTGTGTGGCTAGATGGTTGACGTGGTGAATGTTGCATTCTTCACCTTTCAACTCCCAACGGAACACAGGACTTCAACAAACTTCTTCCAGGACTCACAACTCCAGCTTCAACAACTTCTTCCAGGACTTCCAAGTTCTTAGGACTTCACAAACTTTTTCCCAGGACTTCACAACTTCTTCCAGGACTTCAAAAACTTCTTCGGATTTCAACAAACTCTTCCAGGACTTCAACAAACTTCTTCCAGGACTTCAACAAACTTCTTCCAGGACTTCAACAAACTTCTTCCAGGACTTCAACAAACTTCTTCAAGGACTTCAACAAACTTCTTCCAGGACTTCAACAAACTTCTTCCAGGACTTCAACAAACTTCTTCAAGGACTTCAACAAACTTCTTCAAGGACTTCAACAAACTTCTTCCAGGACTTCAACAAACTTCTTCCAGGACTTCAACAAACTTCTTCCAGGACTTCAACAAACTTCTTCCAGGACTTCAACAAACTTCTTCAGGACTTAACAAACTTCTTCCAGGACTTCAACAAACTTCTTCAGGACTTCAACAAACTTCTTCAGGACTTCAACAAACTTCTTCCAGGACTTCAACAAACTTCTTCAAGGACTTCAACAAACTTCTTCAAGGACTTCAACAAACTTCTTCAAGGACTTCAACAAACTTCTTCCAGGACTTCAACAAACTTCTTCCAGGACTTCAACAAACTTCTTCCAGGACTTCAACAAACTTCTTCAAGGACTTCAACAAACTTCTTCAAGGACTTCAACAAACTTCTTCAAGGACTTCAACAAACTTCTTCAAGGACTTCAACAAACTTCTTCCAGGACTTCAACAAACTTCTTCAAGGACTTCAACAAACTTCTTCCAGGACTTCAACAAACTTCTTCCAGGACTTCAACAAACTTCTTCAAGGACTTCAACAAACTTCTTCAAGGACTTCAACAAACTTCTTCCAGGACTTCAACAAACTTCTTCAAGGACTTCAACAAACTTCTTCAAGGACTTCAACAAACTTCTTCAAGGACTTCAACAAACTTCTTCCAGCTCTTCCTCTCTCTTGCCATCCCTTCCATGTTTTACCTATCCTTTTAATATCAGCCTCAGCTCTCTTTTCCAGGTCTGTCTAGGCCTTCCCCTACTCCTCTTTCCCTGCGGGTTCCAAAACAGTGCCTGTCTTGCACTGCTTCCAGTCGGTCTCTCAATGTATGTCCTATCCATCGCCAGCATCTCTTCCTGAGCTCTTTCTCCACTGATGTCTGCTTTGTTCTTTCTCTGAGTTCCTCGTTCGTAGTGAATGTTGCATTATGTGAAGTTAAATGTGACGAGTGGTGGTGTATGTTGCTTTAATGAAAAGCTCAATGTGACGGTTGAAGTGATGTGCTGTGAATTTGTTTGTTTGCAACGGTTTTTATCAACCAAGTTAACCACTATTTGTGATCTGTGTACTTTGTGCTGAAAATGTGAGTACATTGCACCCCCATTAGGTGGCTGCGGAATGTAGTAGACACACAAACAAAGCGCATGCAAATTATCCAACAGGAGACAAGTTTGTACAGTCTGGTACTGTTACATTATACATACAGGAAAACCCCACTTTAAAGTATCACATCTGGAGTTATATTGTAACATGATATCAGATCTCTCTCTCTCGCACGATCATCGCCCAGATCAATGTATCAGATCTCTCTCTCTCTCGCATGATCAATGCCCAGATCGATGTACCAGACCTTCCCATAAATTCTATTCATGTGGAAATCTGATTCATGCAGCCTTAGCATTTGTGTGTTTTATGTCACATCTTCAGCACCATTTGGAGCTCTAATGCTTATCTTTCGGCGATGTGTCCAGTTACAGCCAGCTTTTACTCGGTTCACTCTCCGTTCTGTAGCCATCTATTGTTTTTACGGTGTCGGGTAGCTAGCGCCATTCCCAACCTCCTTAGTCGCCACTTACGACATTCATGGCAGGTAACAGTTGTAAATTTGGGCCCCGGTAACCACTCTGGCGATATCATATCTGATTTGGTACTGCTAGGTTGTCAGAACTGACTCATGCCAGTGTGGTTGTGTGATGTGAGTGAATGACAACGAACTAACTTGGATGGTAACAGTATGAAAGAAATTAAACAAAACAATGAGTACAAATCTAAATAAGGAAATCAAGAGTTGATGAAAGAGATACCACTAAAAACTAAAGCAAATCTCATAAGAACGATTTTCTGGCCAACACTATGTTACCAGTGTCAAACATGGCCAATAACAGCAGCTAATGAGCGGAAAATCATAACGACAGAGATGAGGTGTCTTAGAAGAGCTACAGGTGTGACAATAAGAGACAAAATTAGAAATGAAAAAATCAGAAGAAGACTGGATGTGAAACCAGTTATGCAATTCATAAAAGAACAACAGATTAAATGGTTGACACCTGGTATAGACACTACAGAGAGCAACACTAAAAGTATAACAAGTACAAAGCAAGAGTAAGACCCACAAAGATGGAGCGACGACATCAGAATAATCTAAGAAAATGAATAACAGTTTAGAAAGTGACTTAACAAGCACACACAGATCACTACATTCTTACCCTCCCCATCCCAAACACTTCTATAAAGAAGTAAATGGTGGAAGAAAAGAAGAAGAACTATGATTGCCCATCAATCTCAGCAAGTACTATGACAAAAAATGATGACTTACATTTAACATATTTCTAAATCTTTCATAAGTTCTCCCGTCTGCAACAGTTCAGCCATGATGAATCTGTGAAGGTTAAAGTCACCACAACAATCCATAGATGAGTTGAATGGGGACTGCCTAGAGAAAGTTGATAGTGTGCTGCTAGGCAGAGAAGATAAAGTCGGTTGAACTACTGTCCGGCATTTGTTAGTCCTGGTCTTCTCAGGACGATAGAGATACCTCTGAAGTGCGAGAAAATTGCCTGTATGGCGGAATACTAATACAGTATTTGACAACGGCTGCCAGTGTAAAGTAATTTACAATGTCCGCTGCTGCCATTTAAGAAATTGGAAAACGCATTTTCACGCAAAATCAGTTTCAGAGATGAAACCGTCTGAGGTTGAAACGGACAAAGGAAAAAAAAAAGATGCGTTGAATTACGTTGATTAAAGACAAATATATATATATCTAATCATCGACTCTTCTTCTTTTTCTCTAATCCTGTTTTGCCTCACAGCGTCAGGATAAGAAGAGATTTCTAAACAGACTTTGTGTGTGCTTTATAAACGTTTTTCTTGGTGTCTGTTATTTCTGTGCTTCACTTTTTGTGTGGACAGCCTTTTGCTTTGTATCCACTGTATCATAGAAACAATGCTCTTTGAGGCACACTGTCTGTTGGTAATCTGTTTATGGGGGAGAACCATTTAATTTGTTGTTTCTTGATGAAGTTCGGTACTGATGTTGTACCCACATTTTCCTAATGTCTTCATTTCTAAACCGGTCTCTTCTTGTTACTTCCAGCATTCTGCGTAGATACTTCATCTCTGTCGTGACTAGTTGTCTTCTATCATTTGATGTCATCGTTCAGGTTTGACACTAATAGCATAATGTTGGGAGAAAGATTGTGTTGAACCAACGCCCTCATAAAGTGTGGCAGCAATGAAGATTTTCATTTAAACCAATCCATGTCAACTACTAGATTCCAGGAGCTGGGACTGAAGATTGGAGTGGCCAGAAAATAATAGCACAACAGGTATATGAGCAGGCTCATCAATCAGAATTAAACTCACCTGAGTGGTTACCAGGGCCCAAATTTGGGGTGTAAAGAATAGAACCACTGTTACCTGTCCCCGCCTGTCGTAAGAGGCGACTAAGGAGGTTTAGCTGAAATCGTGTGCATGTGTCCTAAACGTGCAGAACATTTAGGTGTCTACCAAACCAATGTGCAACGTATACATGTTCTTGGCAAAGATCAAACATATCACAAAGAGTGATTAACCCTTTAGCTGCTAAGGACGTATATATACGTTTTTCCCATTCCCTTCTAAAGACACATTAACATGTCTGTTATTATCTCTCCTCTGTGGGCTAAAGACATGTTAACACGTTATAAATTGCTACTGTCACTGCTATAGGCGTACATTCACGTTTGTGACCTAGAAACAAAGAGTAGCTATTTTTAGCTCAGCCTTCAGAAAGCATGTAGCGGCGAAAGGGTTAAAATTGATCGTAAAGAACAAATGCAAAGAAGAAGAATCAAACTAGTACGGTTAGTCATTGGTCGCTGTTGGAGATTGGAGCACCTATAGATATAAAAAGGAAAAAAGGAACCCTTTCATACCTCGTGGTATATAGGTCAATACAGTGTTAGGCCTGTATTTTTCATTGACCGTCGGCACACGATGGGTGATGTGGTCAGCATCACGCCGGTCGCCTTACTTTCCCAGATCATGTCTGGTACCCAGTTGAGGCTGGGTTGACCTGAGAGCCGTCATGGTCGGGAAAAATTCCAAGCGCATTGCGGGAGCTGAACCCAGACCACCAGCCTTGCGGATCGAGTTCACTAACAACTACGCTACAGCGGCTCTCTACCTATAGACATAATGTCCGGAGTGAAATGAAGATACTCCAAATTGAAACAATGATATAACCTGTGAGATAACCCCTCCAGGGTAATAGAAGTAAGGGAAGATCCAGGAACACCTGGAGATGGGAAGTTATAGATGATATGCAAGAAAATGGGGAAATAGTGAAGAGATCTGGAAAAGATGGGCCTTGGATGGGAGAGCTTGGATAGTCTTGGTTGCGAACCAATACCTCCCTACCTAGGGACTACAAAGGTGAAGAAGACGAAGGATTCTAACCATAAAGCTTTCGTGGTTCAAATCCTGTGTTTGGTAAATTGTTTTTTCTGAAACCCTTAATGTTTATTGACTATTTATTTCAAGTAGTAGAATGTCCCTTGCGGAACACCGCATTCATCACAGCCTGTCTAAAAAGCCCTCTGTCTTTTCCAAGTTCTCCGGCCTCTTCTAGCGTCATTATCAAGGTTTCTTTGAAGTCCTGCTGCCACCATCGTCTTGGTCGTCCCCTACCTCATTTTTCCAGGTAGACTATTTATTTACCTGAAACAATTCAACAAACTTCAATTTATTTATTGCTTACTCTCTCCTTCTTGCAGACTTTCTTTTCTCTTCTGTTATTTCTTTGGCTGTTCCAGACTGTTCCAGCTTGTCTTCTATGGAGGAATCACTTTGTCTCTGCTCATCCTTCTCATTTTGCTGAAGAAAGAAATAAACAATCACATTAGCTCAGAGATCTAGTAAGAGACACAATCAACTGAAGAACTACCAATAGGGGTATAGGCCCCCAACCAACTCATGTCTAGTCTTCCTATCTTTAGCTACCTCCTGCAGCTCCCTCCAGCTCTTCATGTGAAAATATTTTGCAGAAATTCTATTTTTTAATCTTTCTAATAAATTTTGCCTACACAGCACTTTTCAGACTGCTCTTCTTGATTTTGAACTGCTAAGGGTTCTTTTAAAAGTAAAAAAGAAAAATAAAGGAACCCTTTCATACCTCGTGGTATATAGGTTAATACAGTGTTAGGCCTGTATTTTTCATTGACCGTCAGCACACGATAGGTGATGTGGTCAGCATCACGCCGGCCGCCTTTACTTTCCCAGAGCATGTCTGGTACCCAGTTGAGGCTGGGTCGACCTGAGAGCCGTCGCGGTCTGGAAAAATTCCACGTTCACTGCGGGAGTTGAACCCGGACCCCAGCCTTGAGAAGCGAGTTCACTAACAACTACGCTACCGCGCTCTCAAGGGTTCTTTTACTGTGCTCAAATTGAATGCGTGATCTACAGTTTATCGTCCGTCTCCAATAGGACTAGGACACAGAGATCAAGGATCTCTGGGAAAATATCCTGATGTATTCACGAGGGAGCAAACCAAATACCTTTAGAGTGATAGGCAAACATCTATCATCTACGTCACCGAGACCCCCGCAGCAATATTAAACAACAACAAACAAATAACATACAGGATCAAGTATCTGACAAACCTCATGTGATGGGACACCTAGTTTTCCTTGCAGTTGAACTCGATACTTCTCCATACGAGATGAGAAGTACTTGTAGCGTTTGTCCACCATAGAACACCACTCCATGATACTAGTAGCATGGACATTTCCCTTGGCTACAAAGTCATTCGCCAGCTGTAGAAGTAGCTTGACATTTTCTTTGGTTTCCTGTTAAGTGATCATATGGAGATGTATGTGTTGGTCATACATATATTTGTAGGTATTTTTGTGTTGGTGATACATATATTTGAAGGTATTTTTTTGTAGTTGGTGATACATATATTTGTAGGTATTTTTACGTTTGTTATACATATATGTGTAGGTATTTTTAAAGAAAAAGCTATGTATCTGAATTCACATTGCTCAGGTAAGTCAGATAAGAAATCGCCCAAGTGGTTACCGGGGCCAAATTGGGGTGTAAAGAATAGAACCACTGTTACCTGTCACACATGTTGTAACAGGCAATTAAGGAGGTTGGAGTTGGAGCTAGCTACCCCACACCGTAAAAACACTAGATGGCTACAGAACGGAGAGCGAACAAAGTAAATGCTGGCTGAAACCGGACACATCACGAGGATAAGCATCAGAGCTCCAAATGGTGCTGAAGATGGACGTAAAACACACCAATGCTAAGGCTGCATGAATCAGATTTTCACATGAATGGAATTTATGGGAGATCTGGTACATTGGTCTGGGTGGTGATCGCGAGAGAGAGAGAGATAAGATATAGTAAATTATATGAAGTCACACACCTGAGTTATGTATCTGAATTCCCATTGCACAGGTAAGTCAGAAAAGAAACAGTTATATGAAGTCACACACCTGAGCTATGTATCTGAATTCCCATTGCACAGGTAAGTCACACACCTGGGCTATGTATCTGAATTCACATTGCACAGTAAGTCAGATAAACAGTTAAATGAAGTCACACATCTGAGCTATGTACCTGAATTCAAATGCACAGGTAAGATAGAAAACCTATAAATTATGAGGTCACCCACCTTAGCTCTATGCCTGAATTCATAATGTTCCTTCAACAAAGCTTCCGTTTCAGTTTTGTCAGAGCCTAGATTAGTATGGGATGATAGGTAGGCCTCACCATAGTCATGAATCCACTCCAAGGCCTGAGAATGACAATACGCACAATATTATACAGGGTGTTCAAGATAAAAGCAGCCCCATTGACAAATCAAAAGTTGCCAGTTACCTATTTCACTGTGTCTATTTACTATTTAAACCGGTTCTGACTAGCTCGTCCTATGTCACATTTGTTCATCGCCCCTTCCTGCACTACAATTACACACTGTCACACAACCTTGACCTATACTACGTCATAACTGAACCTCCTCATTTTCATAAATATATGCCAGATTAGCTCCATTGATAGGCTACTTTTATCTTGAACACCCGTATTTAAGCAAAAATTTATACTATCAGTTTTTAAAAAAAGAGTTTAAAAGCGAAGGATTGACTTCATTGCACCGGGTTTTACCCCATATGGCTCAGCCCCTCTCCGCAGAAATGGCACACCACCTGCCGAGAGTATTGCACAAAGCATGAACTCCATAGCTCCGGCAACAATCCTAGGGGTCTCTGGAAAAACTGCACTCGTGAACAGAAGGCAGCGACCTGGATTCGAACCCACGACCTTCGACTCGCAAGGCAAAGGGTTTAACCACTCAGCCACAGAGACCACCTATATTATAAGTGGTTTTGTAAGTAAAAAGGAAAGTAAAGGAACCTTTTTCCTACGTCAAGGTATACTGGGTAATAGGGTGTTAGGCCCATATTTTTCACTGACCTTCGGCCACGATGGATGACGTAGTCAAAATCTCTACGCAGAATACTAAAAATAAACTGGCAGGACAAAATTCCAGACAGCGAAGTCCTCACAAGAGCAAAGATCCCAGCGTCAACACCCTGTTACAGAAGGCCCAACTGAGATGGGTCGGTCACATTGCTCGAATACCTGATAAACGCATCCCAAAACAGTTGATGTATGGCGAGCTTGAAGGGGACAGACGTTCAGCTGGTAGACAGAAAAAACGCTTTAAAGACACTCTTAAAGTGTCTCTGAAATGCTCGATATAGACAATACGTGCTGGGAATCCCTTGCCAAGATCGCCAAATGTGGCGCTGTAACAACAAAGAGGAACCCGAATAGCTGAGAATCATCGTATTGTTGAGTCACAGAGAAACGAGCAGCGCGAAAAGACAGAGCACACAACACGCACATGTCTAACCTTGATCATGTATGCCCCACCTGTGGTGGGAGATTCTGTTCTAGGATTGGACTCTACAGTCACCTCCGCACACCAGAGAGGTGCAACAGTACACGTCTGAGATTGTTGTCATCATCGCTGCGATGGACGCTATTAGTCAAAATCGCACGCGCTTTTCTTCCAAGTGCTTTTCCTAGTACCAAATTGAGGAAGGGTTGACTTGAAAGCCGTTATGGTGGGAAAAATATTCCACGTCCACTGTGAAATTGAACTTAGACCACTAATATGGTTTTGTTCTTCTTCTTCTTCTTTGCGTTCGTTCTTTACAACCAATTTCAATCACTCTTTGTGATATGTTTGATCTTTGTCAAGAACGTGTATACGTTGCACATTGGTTTGGTAGGCCCCTAAATGCATAGACTTCTACACGTTTAGGACATGTGCATCCGATTTCAGCCAAACCTCCTTAGTCGCCTCTTACGACGACATGCGTGGCAGGTAACAGTGGCTCTATTCTTTACACCCCAAATTTGGGCCCCAATAACTACTCGGGCGATGGTTTTATTTCTAATTTATTCTGTTCAACTTTGCAGCAAGATGTGAAGCTGTTGTCTCTAATTAACTGCAGTTTGGTATAAACAAGACAACTAATTGATTCTTCTTCTTCTTCTTCTTCTCCTTCTTCTTAGTAGGCCTGATATGAATTCAAGCATAGTCAAGATGCCTGGTATGGTGAAAATGACTGATTTTTGCATGAAGGCCCACATTCTTCTTCTTCTTCTTCTTCTTCTAACCAGGGCTGTGAGTTTTCACTCTTGGGCAGTCAATGCCAATTTGTAGAATCTGCATGTGTTCTGTCATTGTGGAAGACTAGTGTAAAGTGTATTACAAACAGATGGGTGTGGTGGGAGGAGTTCTTGTCTAGCTTTATGTAGTCCAGGACATTCAAGCAAGATATGATGTACTGTCTCACATGAATGACTGGAAGGCCCACATAAAAAGTAAAGCAGGTCTTCATGCAAAAATCAGTCAAAAGCGCAATACCAAGCACCCTGACTACACATGAATCATAGCAGGTGAATGGCCCATGCTCTGCAAGGGCTCACAATGAGAGCACAGAAAAGTAACACTGCAACCTACAGGGCATGCCATAAGTAACTGAGGTAGGAGCCTAGGGAAACTACTCTAGTAAATAAAAAGCGTCGCAGAAATCGGATATACTGGTCTACTTGTAGCCGCATAACTGGCAAAATGACAATCGCTCTTTTGGCTCAGATGACATTCAAATGGAGTGTTGGAAGAAGCATAAGAATAGCAGATGAATGCAAGAAGAAAAAACAATACAAATAATTTTTTAAATCCGTCGAGTGGTTACCGGTCCAAATTTGGTGTAAAGAATAGAACCACTGTTACCTGCCATGCATGTCGTAAGGCGACTAAGGAGGTTTAGTTGAAATAGGATGCATGTGTCTGCTAGGGAATGCTAACCCGAAACAAATGCTTGCAGAAAACGGATGCACCAGGCTGTAAGGTGCATAACATGGTGCAACGACCCTCACAATGAGGAATGGGATAACGGATTCTACGGTCGCCAATCTGCCTCGGAGATTTAGCCACACAGTAAGAATGTCAGACCTACCATCATGAGGGTGACCAAAACTTCCTACGGGAAGAAGTCGGCACAAATGGGGAAGTAGAAATCATAGGAATTATATCCTACAGAACTGCCCCAGTATGCAGACTTGAGAAGAAAGAGGTGGCCCACTTCACTAGCGTCCAAGACAAACTGTATGGCGTGGCTGATAATCTGAGGCAGACGGCTGCCTTTATTAGAGAATCCAAAATCCCAATCTAGTGAGAACGCAGAAAACAAACTGTATGGCGTGGCTGATAATCTGAGGTAGACGGCTGCCTTTATTAGAGAATCCAAAATCCCAATCTAGTGAGAACACAGAAGACAAACTGTATGGCGTTGCTGATAATCTGAGGTAGACGGCTGCCTTTATTAGAGAATCCAAAATTCCAATCTAGTGAGAATGCAGAAGAAGAAGACTTGCCAAAAATCCGAGAAATATTTCTTCTAACCAACCAACCTGTTTAGCACTTTGTTCAAACAATACAAACTGATGGCATTGTTCCAGTTTCCTTTTCTTCATGGTCCAGTACTCTAGTACCAAGTTTTCTTGTTGGAGCAACTTGGCCAAAGTAGCTGTAGAAATAAGCAACATAGTTCATTGATATATATATATGGATAATTGATGTTATATTATATTATTCAATATCAAAGTCATGACACATTTGGCATTCACACCCGACTCCATCCTCCGCTGCAGCAGCCATCACAAAGTCCACTTGCTCACAGTACCCATGAGAAGTTGATTAGTATATCTTTTCTCCTTTATTTTCGCTTCATATTTTGCTTTGCACACAACTCTTGGCAGATGGCTTGCCATCTCTGTCGACAGGGACGGAGTTATATGGGGAAACCCGTTGCAATGAAGTTAATCCTTTGAACCCTTTGGATCTTCTCTCTCTCTACCACGAAGATGGCATTGTCTGGCATATCCAAACTTCACTCCTAATTCTCACACTGGTTCCAGTGTCTGGCATATTCAAACTTCACTCCTAATTCTTGCACTCGTTCCAGTGTCTGAGAATATCAATGGATAGTTGATGGTAGGATTACCAATTTCTTTTTACCAATGTTAGGTTTTTGCATAGTCAGATGATATGTTTTATCAGAAGGTCAGATATTGTTTTACAGATCCAGATGATATGTTTTACAAAGGTCAGATATGTTTTACAAAGGTCAGATATGTTTTACAAAGGTCAGATATGTTTTACAAAGGTCAGATATGTTTTACAAAGGTCAGATATGTTTTAAAAAGTCAGATATGTTTTACAAAGGTCAGATAAGTTTACAAGGTCAGATATGTTTTACAAAGATCAGATATGTTTTAGAAAAGTCAGATATGTTTCAGAAAAGTCAGATATGTTTCAGAAAGGTCAGATATGTTTTAGAAAGGTCAGATATGTTTTACAAAGGTTAGATATGTTTTACAAAGGTCAGAAGATATTTGTTTTTAAATTGTGCCCTACCTGAAAGTGTCACAACGAGTGGACCCAGTACGGTTGAACATGTAAACTCCAAGCGATGTCATTCTTTCGAATAAGAGCCGCTCAGAGTTTGTTTAAATGTGTTCTATTGTGCAATGTGGTGTTTTTTTAAAGCTCCCACACTGAAGCCATGATCAAGTGGGCACTACACTTTGATCTTAGCCAACGGGTGAGAACCTTTGCAGAATTTCTGTGAGATTTGACCAAGTTGACATACCTTTACTCGTTGCTCGGGCTGCCAAACTTCATCTGTACACCCAGAAAATGTAAGTTCCTAGTGACGTACTTAAGGAATGTTTCGCAGTTCTTCTAGCTAGTGTACATGCCTACATGGAGACAAGACATTTTGATAAACATTCGTTGAAATAAATGAGTTATCATCATCATCAAATAGTTTGTCCTGAGCAGAGCTTTGCCACCCTAACTTGTCTGATCCTAATTTTGATCTCTTTTTCTAAGCAACATCTCCTCGCCTTCAGCTATCATGATCAAATCATCAGTTACACCTCAATCCATCTTCTCCGTGGTCTTCCTCTTCTCCTCTTTGTCGGGATGCCACCTTCCATATTGTCTTCTCAAGTCCTACTCTTCTTTTATATGTACAAAATAACTTCAATTTTCTCATTCTTTTCTACAGCAGTTAGTTTTCAGCAAATCAATCAAATGCCATGCCTGCCGAGGGACATGCTCTCCACAACTCTCTTTACTTGGTGCATGTAATCAGTTCTGACGTCGATATTTTGTCAACCATGATGTCAGCCATCCCAACATCTTATCCTTGTCTTCCAGGCCTCCTTCCTGAATTTACCTGTAGTCACCAAATTTTCTAAACCTTTCTTCGCATTATTGCCCAAAGAACCTATTGTCGAATTCTTATTCTTTTGATAAGGTTTTTGTGTGCAGGCCTGATTTAAAACCTCCACATTTGTTTTCTTTGCAGTCCATGGAATTTTCAACATTCTCTGTAAAACCACATTTCAGCAAATAGATGTGTATAATTAGAACGTGGACATCTGTAGATTAAGTGGTAATGAGGTCGATTACAACCCAAGCGTATCTGGTTCAAAATCTGCGGCAGGCAGTTTGGAAGCAAATTCGTTTCCTGGGATTTTACGCAACGTACAATTAGACCTCACCGTTCAGAAAGCAATATCAAACTACTGAACATATAAGTGGTACCTAGAAAATCGACGACTCGTTTACTGTGTTTGATGGCTACATCCTGTAAAGAATATGCCACGATTTTCATTTTCATAATTACAACCAAAAAATATTGTTTAATGTTCCGTAGCTTTTCAGACATTAGGGTATCTTCTTCTCTCGAACACCCTCTGTTAATTCAGGTGAAAGTCATGACGCCTGGTATTGTGCTTCTGACTGATTTTTGCATGAGGTTTAAGATTACCCTTTTAACGTCCTCAACCATGCGAACAGCCTCGCCGACTTCAGAGGTACTTGAAATTTAGATCCTTCAAGTAGACCTTAGGGTATGAAGTGCCGGTCACTTCACATTTCTAAGCCCTAGTGTGCAGGAGACAGAAGGATAAATTCCTTTCTTCACGTGTGGAACTTCCAGTATGAGATTGAAACCACAACCCTCTTGTGTCCAAGTCGATAGGCTTACGCTAACCCTTCCCACAGATTAGATGTGTACCTGTAGTAAATATATAATACAGATTGATAAGAACTGTTAGTTATTAATAAACGGAATTAACTTCTCGAAACATCCGGTAGATCCATGGATGTTTAGTCTCGCTCATCATCACGAGCATGTGTTGTCCCCACATTAAGGGCTGGTTGCAATGGATTATAAGCAAATTGTATTTATTGATCGGATGAGATACTCTACGAATGATTTATCTTATCGTCTATGACCGTATCGCTTGTTGCCATTTTCTTCTTCTGGTTCGCTGATGTTCAATGTCTACACAATGAGTCCGGTTCTCTGGATGTATGTTGTTGTGTTTGTTAGTTCATCAAGGCTTCCAAACTTCTTTGTGTGGGCTTGTTGCCGTAATAAACAGTTTTGAACAGTTTGGTAACTGGCTTGAAAACGTGATACATTTGACAAAATATAATTTTGTAAAACCTTCAACTGATAACTAAATGAATAAGCTTCTTGTCTGTAAATGAAAATCTTGTATCGAAATGATAAAAGAGAATTTAAATATATAACTCATTTAACTAGAACACAAACCATGAAGCTCACATCGGCTTGTCATCATGAGTAAATAGTGGCTTTCACGCTCACATCAGATTGTCATGAGTAAATAGTGGCTTACGCCACATCAGATTGTCATCATGAGTAAATAGTGGCTTTCATGCTCACATCAGCTTGCCATCATGAGTAAATAGTGGCTTTCACGCTCACATCGGCTTGTCATCATGCATAAATAGTGACTTTCACGCTCACATCGGCTTATCATGCATAAATAGTGGCTTTCACGCTCACATCGGCTTGTCATCATGCATAAATAGTGGCTTTCACGCTCACATCAGCTTGTCATCATGCATAAATAGTGGCTTTCACGCTCACATCGGCTTGTCATCATGAGTAAATAGTGACTTTTAGCTCACATCAGTTGTCATCATGAGTAAATAGTGACTTTACCTTCCACAGTAGATTGCCAGTAATATAAATACAGTTGGCTTTAATTGATCACGATACTTTCAACATGGTAGATCAGGGGATTTTACGCTCATCATCAGCTTGTCACATTAAAGTGTGACTTTTAAGCAATTGTATTATTGTCATCATGAGTAAATAGTGATCTTACGCTACATCGGCTTGTCATATTCTTAAATAGTTGCTTTCAATGCTCACATCAGTTCGTTCTCTGCATAATAGTTGTTTTTGTAGTTCATCAAGGCTTCATATGCATAAATGTGGCTTTTGCTAATCAGTTTGACATTCATGCATAAAAGTGACTTTCATTTACCTTTCACATCATGTTTGCATCATGTCATAAATAGCAATCTTGAAGCAAAATGGCAAGAGTTTAAATATCATCATTTAATAGATGACTACCATGCTCACATCAGCTTGCATCATGCATAAATAGTGGCTTTATGCTCACATCAGCTTGTCATCATGATAAATAGTGACTTTGAAGCTCACATCAGCTTGCATCATGCATAAATAGGATTTAAGCTCACATCAGCTTGTCATCATGCATAAATAGTGACTTTCATGCTCACATGCTTGCCATCATGCATAAATAGTGGCTTTAAGCTCACATTGCTTGCATCTTGCATAAATAGGGCTTTAAGCTCACATCAGCTTGTCATCTTTGCATAAATAGTGGCTTTGACGCTCAATCGCTTGCATCTTGCATAAATAGTGACTTTGAGGCTCACATTGACTTGCCATCTTGCATAAATAGTGACTTTGAAGCTCACATTGACTTGCCATCTTGCATAAATAGTGACTTTGAAACTCCCAGAAGCTTCTAGGCAGCAATCATTTAATGCTAACAGCTACAAAATGTATTCTTACTAATATACCTACCCTGAGAAAGGCTTCCTTTTGTTCATTATGTTTGTTAATAAGCTGGATTAGATGCGCTGACTTGGCTTGAGTATTGGTTGTACCAGCCTTTTCACTATTGCACCAATCTTCATCACGTTTATAGTCTCTGTCCAAGGATTCCAGAACTGACCACACCTGTAGTTAGAGAAAGTGTACAGAGCATCAGTAAAATGAAGGAAAATTAAAATTGTGGTATATCATTAGCAGGATGTCACCATCAACCGCAGTAAAAGAGTCCTCGATTTTCTAGACACCACTTATATGTTCAGTACGCCAGTGTGTGCCAGGGCTGCAAGGGAGCAAAGAATAGTAACACTTCAACCTACAATACATGTCGTAAGAGGTGACTCTACCTAAATAATATCAGAGTGAAATGAAGGCAGGTGAGACAGCCATTTTACATGGACACAAAGATCAGAGTCAACCCCTTTTTTTTTTTTTTTTTCGATCCAGAAGCACTTGAGCTTTTCAGCTCGGTGCCATGGACATCGTAACCCTTCGGTTCAGTGCCACGAACACCGTAAATCTCAGGAATCTGTGGCTTTTTCTGCCATCCCGCGGAATTGAACCCGCACACACAGAGGATAGTCACCCGTAGTCCTACGAACACGCTGGGCAGGTCATACACCTTACATGGACAAAGACACCAGTCATTGACATCAACTCTACATGGACAAAATGCATCATGGACAGTACCTTACTTAGACAAAGACATCTGTGACAGTCACCTTTCATAGACAAAGACATTAGAGACATCCACTAGACATGGACAAAGACATCAGTCAAAGACAGCAGCCTTACACAGACACAAAAGACAGTCAACCCACCTGTTCAGCAGTTTTATACCAGTTTGTGGATGCCATGACTAGCTTCTGCCGTTCTTCTGCATGGTACATTAACTGCTGCCAGGCCAAGGTCACATTTTCAGCGATGGCTCGCACTAGTTCAGCATTGTAGTGCTGCTGCTGAAGCATGGCCTCTGCTCGCTGTGTCACCGTCACGACACTAAAGTGCGTTTTCTGAAGATTTCAAACAAAGTTTGTTTCTTAAGAAAGTTAATAACCAACAAGTCATTACATTAACAGGTTAACTCATTGACTAAACATTTCAAACATAGCTTGTTTCTTAAGAATCTATAGCAATCATAAACTGGTCACCTCTATAGCAATCATAAACTAGCTCACCTCTATAGCAATCATAAACTAGCTCACCTCTATAGCAATCCTAAACTAACTCACCTCTATAGCAATCATAAATAGTCACCTCTATAGCAATCATAAACTAGCTCACCTCTATGCATAATAGCATTTGCAAACAAAACTAGCTCTCTCTAAGAAAGTTAATAACTCAACCCAAGTCATTCATTAACATTAACTCACTCTGAAACTAAACATTTCAAATCATAGCTGTTCTAAAATCTATAGCAATCATAAACTAGCTCACCTCTATAGCAATCATAAACTAGCTCACCTCTATAGCAATCATAAACTAGTCACCTCTATAGCAATCATAAACTAGCTCACCTCTATAGCAATCATAAACTAGCTCACCTCTATAGCAATCCTAAACTAACTCACCTCTATAGCAATCATAAACTAGTTCACCTCTATAGCAATCATAAACTAGTCACCTCTATAGCAATCATAAACTAGCTCACCTCTATAGCAATCATAAACTAGTCACCTCTATAGCAATCATAAACTAGCTCACCTCTATAGCAATCATAAACTAACTCACCTCTATAGCAATCATAAACTAGCTCACCTCTATAGCAATCATAAACTACTCACCTCTATAGCAATCATAAACTAACTCACCTCTATAGCAATCATAAACTATCTCACCTCTATAGCAATCATAAACTAACTCACCTCTATAGCAATCACAAACTAACTCACCTCTATAGCAATCATAAACTAACTCACCTCTATAGCAATCATAAACTAACTCACCTCTATAGCAATCATAAACTAACTCACCTCTATAGCAATCATAAACTAACTCACCTCTATAGCAATCATAAACTAACTCACCTCTATAGCAATCACAAACTAACTCACCTCTATAGCAATCATAAACTACTCACCTCTATAGCAATCATAAACTAACTCACCTCTATAGCAATCATAAACTAACTCACCTCTATAGCAATCATAAACTACTCGCCTCTATAGCAACCATAAACTATCTCACCTCTATAGAATCAAAACTACTCACCTCTATGCAATCACTAAACTACTCACCTCTATAGCAATCATAAACTAACTCACCTCTATAGCAATTATAAACTAACTCACCTCTATAGCAATCATAAACTAGCTCACCTCTATAGCAATCATAAACTAACTCACCTCTATAGCAATTATAAACTATCTCACCTCTATAGCAATCATAAACTAACTCACCTCTATAGCAATTATAAACTATCTCACCTCTATAGCAATTATAAACTATCTCACCTCTATAGCAATCATAAATTGTTCATGTTCCTTCTTCAGCTGTTCTGCTTCTACCAAAGAGTTTGGACACATGAAGCTGTCGGTCAGCATAGATTCTCCATTCCGCACCCACAGTATCACCTGTAACAGACAAATATTATATTCTAATACCGAACTTATAGCTCAAAGTGTACAAGAACTAACGGAACATACTTAGACAATCTCAGATGATAATCCTACTCCTTCTTTTCTCTAATCCTGTTTTGCCTCACAGCATCAGGATTATAAGAGATTTCTAGAACAGGCTTCTGTGTGCACTTCGTAAACAGTGTCTTTCCGACGCCTCTGTAATTTCTTACGTCCACCTTTTAGGTGGATCACCTAAGCTTTTATCACTGTATCCTAGTGACATTGCTCTTTGAGGCTGTTGGTAATCTGCTTATGTGGCCGAACCATTCATTTATTATTTATTGATGAAGTTCAGCACTGGTGTTATATCCACCTTTTTCCTGATGTCTTCATTTCTAAACCGGTCTCTTCTTGATACTCCCAGCATTCTGCGTAGACACTTCATCTCTTTCGTGACATTTCTGTTAGTTCTTCTCATTGCTGATCTTGATGTCAGCGTCCAGGTTTGGCACTGATAGCATAATGTTGGAAGAAATATTGTGTTGAACAATGCTCTTTTGTGTTCAGAAGACCTCACTTCCTCTTCCAACTGTTTATTCATTGTCCATGTTTCTGTACCATACGTACAACATTGAACATATGTAACACCTGATCTCTCCCATTTCTAAATACAGCATCAACTATTCAACAATATCTACCTTTACCTTAAGTTTTAGTGGAGCGGCTGGCCATATAGATTGGAGCGTGAGCTCCCATGCAGGAGACTTGGGTTCAATCTGCGGTAAGACCAATGAGTTTTTCTGCCTGGGGGCATAAAGAAAAACTCCAAACCCGGAACAGTTTTACTGCAACTGCACTAGCCATGCGACCATTAAATCTCACAGGCACATGTCTCCCCTTGTCCACTCTCTCTCTCTTTGCCTTTTTACCCGGGTTGGGGCATAGGCCCTCAACCAACTCATGCCAAGTCTTCCTATCTCTAGCTTCTGCAGCTCCCTCCAGCTCTTCTTTATATTGTTGATCTCCGCCTCCAAATCTCATCTCCATGTATTTCTCGGCCTCCCTTTCTTTCGCTGTCCCTGTGGGTTCCAGGCAAGGACCCTTCTTGTTATATTCCCTCCGGTTTTCGCAAAGTGTGTCCTATCCAGCGCCAGCGTCTTTTTAACCCTTGTCCTACACCACCCTAAAAGCGGTATTACAGACAGTAATGTAACCACCTTCATTTTACATTGATCATATATTGTTCAGAAACCACAAATTTCAAATCTTTCTTATCTGTCTTGCTTTTATCTCAAAGTTACGTAGATGAACATTGTTTTTTTTTTTTTTTTTTTTTTTCGTCCGCTTTCAACTCAGACGAAGTTTCATCTCTGAAACTGATTTCTGCGTGAAAATCCATTTTTCCAATTTCTTACAATGGCAGCAGCGTGCACATTGTAAATTACTTACACTGGCAGCCGTGTGCTCAATGTACTCGTAATTAGTATTCCTCGCCATACAGGCAGATTTTCTCCGACTTCAGAGGTACTCACGTTATCGTCCTGAGTAAGACCAGGGACTCGAACAAATGCCGGACAGTAGGTTCGAACCCGAGCTATGAGGCGTCTCACAGCTAGCAGGCCGAGCTACTATCAACTACTCTAGGCAGTCCCCAATGAACATTGTTAATCTTTCTTACCTGTCTTGCTTCTATCTCAAAGTTACGTAGATGAACATTGTTAATCTTTCTTACCTGTCTTGCTTCTATCTCAAAGTTACGTAGATGAACACACTGTTGTAGTCGAACTCTCTTCTGTTCTGCAAGTCCTTCTAAATCTATCTGTCGTTCGTTGAGGTATTCTAGTAAAACAGTTATACGGGTGCTAGCCTCACGGTCACTCCCGCTCATCACCTGAAATGATAACATTATTTTCCATAATAAACTAAACTACAAGTTCATGTTACACACAGGATATGTTTGATTATTGAACACTGTTGGAGATATTGCGAAGGAGATCAGAACTTTTATGGATATGTCCAGACTCATCATCATCAAATAGCCGTGAGGTCAAGAACAGACGAAAATGAAAAGCAATTTACAAAGCACCTTAGAACAAACACACGCATGATCACTACAACCCCAACCCCTTCTTGTAAGAAGTAAGTAAATGATGGAATAGATGAAGAATAAGCAGTAGTTGACATAGATCATTCAGCGGACCTGAACTGGATCTATCACCTGTGCTAGCATGCATCTTTCACCTCAGTGGACTATCTCTTGCCACAACTACCTCTATCTATCACTAGAGTTAATGATTACTCACCTGTGCTAACCATCTCTTACCTCAGTTAACCATCTATCCCCTGAGCTGGCAAGCATCTCTCACCTGAGTTAATCATCTCTTACCTGAGCTAACTAACTCACTGCTGAGCTAATCAACTCTTACCTAACTACCTCTTACCTGAGCTAACTCACTCCTGAGCTAATCAACTCTTACCTGAGCTAACCACCTCTTACCTGAGCTAACCACCTCTTACCTGAGCAAACTCACTCCTGAGCTAATCAACTCTTACCTGAGCTAACCATCTCTTACCTGAGCAAACTAACTCACTCCTGAGCTAATCAACTCTTACCTGAGCTAACCACCTATCACCTGAGTTAACTAACTCATTCCTAAGTTAGCCATCTCCTGGCTAGCCATCTCACTGAGCTAACCACCTCTTACCTGGGGTTGACCATCTCTTACCTGAGCTACTCGTCTCTTACCTGAGTTAACTATATATCCCCTGCACCACTATCTCATCCATGATCAAACAATCTCTCACCTGAGCTAACCATCTCTTACTTGATCAAACCATCTCTCACCTGAGCTAACCACCTCTGACCTGAGCTAACCACCTCTGACCTGATCAAACCATCTCTCACCTGAGCTAACATGCATCTCTCACCTGAGCTAACATGCATCTCTCACCTGAGTTAACTAACTCACTCCTAAGTTAGCCATCTCTCACCTGAGCTAACATGCATCTCTCACCTGAGCTAACATGCATCTCTCACCTGAGCTAACATGCATCTCTCACCTGAGCTAACATGCATCTCTCACCTGAGCTAACATGCATCTCTCACCTGAGTTAACATGCATTTCTCACCTGAGCTAACATACATCTCTCACCTGAGTTAACATGCATTTCTCACCTGAGCTAACATGTATCTCTCACTGAGCTAACATGCATCTCTCACCTGAGCTAACATGCATCTCTCACCTGAGCTAACATGCATCTCTCACCTGAGATAACACGCATCTCACACCTGAGCTAACTAACTCACTCCTGAGCTAATCAACTCCTACCTGAGCTAACCACCTCTTACCTGAGTTAACTAACTCACTATTGAGTTAACATGCATCTCTTACCTGAGCTAACTCCTGAGCTCGCTGTATAACCTCATATGTACAGTTCTGCACATGTCTAACACTCTCATTATGCATCTGCAACAACTGTTCAGCCTTGCTTCCATCTGTGATCATCTCTATGTGCTGAAGTTCCTCTGACAGCAGTTCCAGCTGGGATGACACCTTAGTCAAATACAGGTAAATCTTAGGTCACTCAAAACATATCTTTGTTCAAACACAGGTGTAAATGTACAAAAAAATGTTACGTGAATTCTTCTTCTTCTGCATTCTCACTAGATTGGGAATTCTCACTAATAAAGGCAGCCGTCTGCCTCAGATTATCAGCCAATTCATACAGTTTGTCTTCTGCGTTCTCACTAGATTGGGATTTGGATTCTCTAATAAAGGCAGCCGTCTGCCTCAGATTATCAGCCACGCCATACAGTTTGTCTTCTGCGTCTCACTAGTTGGGATTTCGTTCTCTAATAAAGGCAGCCTCTGCCTCAGATTATCAGCAGTCATAAGTTTGTCTTCTGCTTCTCACTAGATTGGATTTGGATTCTCTAATAAAGGCAGCCGTCTGCCTCAGATTATCAGCCACGCCATATAGTTTGTCTTGGACGCTAGTGTAAATGGGCCACCTCTTTCTTATCAAGTCTGCATACTGGGGGCAGTTCTGTAGGATATAATTCCTATGATTTCTGCTTCCCTGTTTGTGCGGCCTCTTTCCGCAGTAAGTTTTGGCCACCCTCGTGATGGTAGGTCTGACATTCTTACTGCGTGGCTAAATCTCCGAGGCAGATTGGTGACCATAGAATCCTTTACCCCATTCCTCATTGTGAGGGGTCGTCACACCATGTTTTGCGCCTTACGGCCTGGTGCATCCGTTTTCTGCAAGCATTTGTTTCGGGTTAGCATTCCTAGCGGACACGTGCATCCGATCTCAGCCAAACCTCCTTAGTTGCCTCTTATGACATGCATCGCAGGTAACAGTGGTTCTGTTTTTTACACCCCAATTTGGTCCGGTAACCGCTCGGTGGAATCAGACCAATAAGGAGGCCATCAGAGCTAACTCATGCTTATGTAGTCTATCTAGTGCTTACCTCCATTGCATCTCTTTCAAAAACTTGTAACTGTAAGCATAGATCAAGTTTCATCTTTCTGGCTGCCCACAAGTCTTCTAGTTGACTTCGACTGTCGTTCAGTTGGTTCAGAACACCTGACAGAATGAGCATAGTTAGATTGAGGACATAACCACACGGGATGTAACAATGAAGTGAAATGATTAGTCCCATAGAAGAGAGAACTGAAGGACATTAACCACACACAGGATGTAACAATGAAGATTGAAATAAATTTAAAGTCCCATAAGTACAAGTAAGAAGGAAACCTGAAGGGAGACATTAACCACCACAGGATGTAACAGAGTTTGAAATGAATTAGTCCATAATAGAGATAGGAAACTGAAGAGACATTACACACGGGATGTACAGTGAATGATGCCTATTAATAAAGAAAATGAAAAGAATGTTATAATTATTTATTATTGATTATTATTATTTATTATTATTGTTATTAAATGAAACTGCACAAAATGCTTACCTTCTATATGTTTATAATCAGCACTATGTCCCGTTTTCTCTGTCTCCATGGAGATAATTCTATACAAATGGAACAGTAGAGAGTAGACATTAATGTTAGTATTAAATTCATTGAGGCAGTCTATAGTATTTCATATCTGTTGTGGTGTTTATTTTTTTCTTTCATTTGCTGTAAGTGTTCAATTTTGGCACTTGCTTTCATTCCTCCAATCCTGTTTTGCCTCACAGCGTCAGGATAAGAAGAGATTTCTAGAACGAGCCCGAGTGTGCGCTTCATAGATAGTGTCTTTTGTCACCACTGTTATCTCTGAAGTCCACCTTTTTGCCTGGCCTGCCTTTTGCTTGTATCCATTCTATCGGAGCAACATTGCTCTTTGAGATGCACTGTCTCTTGGTAAACTGTTTATATGGCTGAATCATTTAATTTGTTATTTCTTGATGAAGTTTAGTACTCATGTTGTACCCACTTTTTTTCCTGATGTCTTCATCTCTCAACCGGTCTCTACTTGCTACTCCCAACATTCTGCGTAGATACTTCATCTCTTTTGTGACTAGTTTTCTTCTATCATTTGATGTCAGCATCCAGGTTTAGAAGTGGACGCTGACATCAAATGATAGAAGACTTTTGATGCTGATAGCCCAAAGTTGGGATAGACGTATAACTGGCAGTCCCCAACCCCCGATAACAGAGAATTAGTTCACTGTTTTATGCCTATGTGGTACCGGGCCCGCAAGGAAGCAAAGAATAGTTCCACTGCAACCTACGAGGCATGTCTAAAGGCGACTGATGTAGGCCTAGGAAGCTACCCTAGTAAATAAAAAGCATTGCAGAAATCGGATGTGCTGGCCTACTTGTAGGCACATAACCGGCACAATGTACACTCGCTCTTAGGCTCAGATCACATACAAATCACACAGAGTGGTTAACAAGTGTTCGTTGTGGAGTGTTCGAAGAAGAAGAAGTTCACTCTTGCTAGATACTGTTCACTGGGCAAGGTCATATCTGGTGCCGGCAAGATGGCAGCTAAATTTTGAAACGGAATTAATATGTAATATTCTGTAGTTTTCATCATTTTCTAAATAATAAAAGAAAAACTGTCGTTACTGCTTGTAGTATCACTTTTAGGCAGTGTAGACAGGTGGGACGAGATCCGGAGGAATTTAATGGCCGCATGGTTAGTGCAGTCGCTGAAACTGTTCAGGTCAGGATTTTTCATTTATGCCCACAACAGAAAAAAATCCTTGACCTTACCATGAATTGAACACTGGTCTCCAGCATGGGAGCCGCACTCTAACCCATTCGGCTAGATGCTCCCCCAAGCTCAAAGTGTGTTTACATGCTGAGGAGCTGTATGGCTGAGAATCTATACAGCCTTTAATATGAATAGGGTCTTCTGATTATGCTACGGAGAAGTATGCACTGGAACCTGTCATAACAAAAGCTCAGTGTTCAGCAATATCAACCAATGTGAAAACAATGAACATGGAACTGGGGCCACTGGACGCTACTGGATTTGTAGAGGTGGATATTGGAGCACCTATGTGTCCAAGCAGCGCAGGGTTGTCTTGTAGTGGATACTCTCTCACTGGCCTAACGAAACAACACTCGACAGAAAACTACACGGAACTCTGTGTGAGCTACAAAAGACAGTGAAGTTCATACAAGAGACAACATTGAATATATAGACAATATTTAAAGGGAACGAAAGGAAGGAAGGAAGGAAGGAGCAACTATGGTCATGTCTAGAGTGCTATGATGATAGTCCTTATATAACTGATAACTGAACAGAGATAGCACTTGATTTACCTGAGTTGTTCCAACAAGGTTTCACCTTCTCCAACAGTATTGATAGCGGCCTCTACAGTAGTCTCTCTTTGTTGATTAAACTGTGAGAGCAACTGTTCAGCACCTTCCACATTGTCGGAGAGTTCTGTACTTTGAAGTTCTGTATGTAAATCTTCTAACCAGTTGGTCAGCTAATGAATAATAATAATAATATTATGACCATACAACAAGTTCGTTATTTCTTTCTTCTTGCTTGATTGAATTCATTATTCTCAATTCTTCTTCGTCTTCTGCATTCTCACTAGATTAAGATTTCAGATTCTCTAATAAAGGCAGCTGTCTGCCTCAGATTATCAGCCACGCCATACAGTTTGTCTTGAACACTAGTGTTAGTGGGTCATTTCTTTCTTCTCAAGTCTGCATACTGGGAGCAGTTCTGTAGGATATAAGTCCTATGACTTCTGCTTCCCCGTTTGTGCCGACCTCTTCCCGCAGTAAGTTTTGGCCAACGTCACTATGGTAGATATGACATTCTTACAGCGTGGCTAAATCTCAGAGGCAGATTGGCGACCGTAGAATCCATTATCCCATTCCTCATTGTGAGGGGTTGTTGCACCATGTTATGCGCCTTAGTCTGGTGCATCCGTTTTCTGCAAGCATTTGTTTTGGGTTAGCATTCCCTAGCGGACACATGCATCCGATTTCAGCCAAACCTCCTTAGTCGTCTCTTAAACATGCATGGTAGGTAACAGTGGTTCTATTCTTTACACCCCAAATTTGGGCCCGGTAACCACTTGGGCAAGCAATGCATCAGGTTGATATTCTGAATTCCCTAAGACAGAGAGAAATTGTACATGATTCAAGTAATGGTGGTGAATCTACAACCCAGCTCTGTATAGTATTCAAATCTAGCAACACCGCATTCAACTCCAAGTGCCTGCAGTCGGGACATAGACATAGAATCGAAATATTAAGTCCTCGTCACCATCTGAATCTTCTGTCTGATCCATCTACTTAAAATCGTTTCGGATAACAGCCTTGTTCATTACTCTATCATTTGCCACTATAGCCTTGTCATCATATATTCCGCATGTTCCTTTCCCCTGACTCAAACGTTTCTAGTTACAAAAATGATTGCAGTTTCAAATTCAACACTGACTCCAGTCACTGTTTTCACACACAACCTACCCAGACCGTCCAGGCTATTGAGTCACTTTGGTTCAAAGGTTGCTTCAAGACATCACAACCAATGCTCTGCTCATAAAATGATTTTACTTCTTCTTCGATTGCTCCATATCAACCACTTGGTAACCCCTCTTTGTGATTTGTATGTGATCTGAGCCTAGCCCATGTGCCCAGCGTGTTCGTAGCGCGTTGGACTACGGGTGACTAGTCCTCTGTAAGTGCGGGTTCAATTCCGCGGACTGGCAGAAAAGCTACAGGTTCCCCAGATTTATGGTGTTCGTGGCACCGAGCGAAGGGTTACGATGTCCATGACACTGAGCTGAAGAGCTTTTAGCTCAAGTGCTTCTGAATCGGAAAAAAAAAAATCTGAGCCTAAGAGCGATTGTACGCTGTGCCAGTTATGTGCCTACAAGTAGACCAGCACATTCGATTTCTGCGCTGCTTTTTTTTACTAGGGTAGCATCCCTAGGGCCTACATTAGTCGCCTCTTATGACATGCATTGCACATTGCAGAGTTACTATTCTTTGCTTCCCTTGCTGCCACGGCAACACACGAGTGAATGATTTTCCAAATTCTCTTTCAACACGAGACTGCCATCAAGTCATATGGTTTTCGATTCACTAATAACTTTAGATTTATGTTTTAGTTTATTTAGTATTTCTTGTTTGTATGTTTTCTTGATAAAGACCTAGGTCAAACGTCGAGTGTTATTATTTTTCCTATTTAATCATTTATTTTTCCTTGCCCATGTAATACTGTAATACACATGTCCTTGTCCATACAGCCTGCTCATAAAATGTGACACCAGTAATACCAGCCCTTTTGAAATTGTTCAAATAGTACCACAACTTACATGCCCTACTGGGATTAACATGTAAGCTGAGCTCCTCACAATACAGGACTTGACCAGCATTATGCGGGGAGACTTAATAAAGCAGGCCTTCATGCAAAAATCAGCCAGAAGTGCAATACCAGGTACACCTGAATTCATAGCGGACGATTACAGAAGAAGAAGACCAGCATTATATTTCTTCTTCTTCTTCTCTTCTAATATTTACTTCTTCATAGAAGTGGTAGAGGGGGCAAACATAGTGATGTTGTGTGTACTTTTTCTAAGGCACTGTGTAAGCTGTTATTCATTTTCTTAAGGCTGTTATTGGTGCCATCGCTCCATCTTTTCCGTGGTCTTCCTTTGGCTCTGTGCTCATTATACTTTTTCAGTGTGACTCTCTGTGGTAATCGATACACTTGATATGCTTGATAAAGACCTTTTGGTCGAAACGTTGCTGTATATTGTTTTTGTACTATGTAAAACTACAATACTTTGTTTTTATGTGTTGCACCATTGCTACATAGTTTTACTGCAGTCGTCTCTTATATCGATTATACTAGTCGCTACCAGAGCATTCTTGCCAGATGTCCAAACCATTTAATCTGTAGTTCTTTTCTGAATTGAATGACTGGTTTCACGTCCAGTCTTCTTCTGATTTCTTCATTTCTAATTTTGTCTCTTATTGTCACACCTGCAGCTCTTCTAAGACACCTCATCTCTGTTGTTATGATATTCCACTCATTAGCTGCTGTTATTGGCCATGTTTGACACTGGTAACATAGTGTTGGCAAGACTTATTGTCACACCTGCAGCTCTTCTAAGACACCTCATCTCTGTCATTATGATTTTCCGCTCATTAGCTGCTGTTATTGGCCATGTTTGACACTGGTAACATAGTGTTGGCAAGACTTATTGTCACACCTGCAGCTCTTCTAAGACACCTCATCTCTGTCATTATGATTTTCCGCTCATTAGCTGCTGTTATTGGCCATGTTTGACACTGGTAACATAGTGTTGGCTAGAAAATCGTTCTTATGAGATTTGCTTTAGTTTTTAGCGGTACTTCTTTATGTAACAACAGTGGTGTTAACTGTCCTAGTACCTGGTTAGCGGTATCTCTTTATGTGACAACAGTGGTGTTAACTGTCCGATATCTCTTTATGTGACAACAGTGGTGTTAACTGTCCCAGTACCTGGTTAGCTTTTGCTGATTTCCTTTCAATACTTTCGTCTGCAGTGAAAAGTGCCCTAAGTTTTACTTGCTTGTATTACATTTGCTTGTTAACTTGAAATCCCTAAAGACAGCACTCACCTCATGGACATGTGAATAAAATATGACAGTCATATCTAAGACAGCTCTACGCTGTTGAAGTGCTGTCAGGAACCCATGCATACGCTGCTCCAACTCATGAGCTTCACTGTAGATCTCTGTGGCATCACACTCACCAGTCTGAGCTAGTTCATCAGCAGCCGCCAGCAGCTTTTCTGCGTTTGTTATTGTGTTCTGTTGAGAAAATACACACAACAAATCAGTCATGCATACAATCACATATTAACTCTTAGTGGACCAGGGCAAAAGCCATGTTTTTACTAGCCATTTGTTTTTAGAATTCTTCTTCTTCATTCTCACTATATTGGGATTTCGGATTCTCTAACAATGGCAGCCGTCTGCCTCAGATTATCAGCCACGCCACACAGTTTGTCTTCTGCGTTCTCACTAAATTGGGATTTCGGATTCTCTAATAAAGGCAGCCGTCTGCCTCAGATTATCAGCCACGCCACACAGTTTGTCTTCTGCGTTCTCACTAGATTGGGATTTCGGATTCTCTAATAAAGGCAGCCGTCTGCCTCAGATTATCAGCCACGCCATACAGTTTGTCTTCTGCGTTCTCACTAGATTGGGATTTCGGATTCTCTAATAAAGGCAGCCGTCTGCCTCAGATTATCAGCCACTCCATACAGTTTGTCTTCTGCGTTCTCACTAGATTGGGATTTCGATTCTCTAATAAAGGCAGCCGTCTGCCTCAGATTATCAGCCACTCAATACAGTTTGTCTTGGACGCTAGTGTAAGTGGGCCGCCTCTTTCTTCTCAAGTCTGCATACTGGGGGCAGTTCTGTAGGATACAATTCCAATGATTTCTGCTTCCCGTTTGTGCCGACTCTTCTCGCAGTAAGTTTGGCCACCCTCACAATGGTAGGTCTGACATTCTTACTGCGTGGCTAAATCTCCGAGGCAGATTGGCGACCGTAGCATCCGTTATCCCATTCCTCATTGTGAGGGTCGTTGCACCATGTTATGCGCCTTACGGCCTGGTGCATCCATTTTCTGCAAGCATTTGTTTTGGGTTAGCATTCCCTAACGGATACGTGCATCCGATTTCAGCCAAACCTCCTTAGTCGCCTCTGTGACATGTGTGGCAGGTAACAGTGGCTCTATTCTTTACACCCCAAATTTGGGTCCCGGTAATTGCTCGGGCGAAAAACCTGACCTAAGAGAGTCCATCACCTTAAGAGCGTCCCAGCCCACTTAATCTTTGACCTAGCGGTCAAAGTTTTCCGGTCTACACCACTGGGAGGTGGGGTTAGCTTGTGTTTTTTACATACCATTAGCAGGCTACTAATTTTCACTTTTCATCCCTCCTAAGCAACAAATGTAGAGGTTCAGACATTTAATGAAAATGGAATACAACCAACCATCAATAACAGCATACAATAAAAAGAGATCAGATAATAGAGCCAAGGGAAGATCAAGAAAAAAATGGATAGACAATATCAAGACCACAATAAATAAACAAGGATATAACACAACAAGGGTGACTCAACTGGCCCGGAACGCAAATTAAACCACCCACCCCTACGCATAAAGGCAAGAGTGGATAACCAATTCCATCATTCACCTGGGGAAAGACAATAGACCGTTCCTAAGCAGTCATGAAGAAATGTTACAATTCCAAATTTGTACCGGTTTCTGTAACTATATACTTTTTATTTAATGCATGGGCAATTAGCCCATCGCACAACTACCCCAACCTGGAGAAGCAGGAGGCTACATTTAATCTGACCTCTCTCCTTTGACCTGTCCAGCTTGAGCAAACCTGCCAGCATAACTCTCCAAGCCAATGACCTACGCAAGCCCTCCCCCCCCCACTACAAGGTAATGGCCTCATGCAGTAATGATCTGCAGGGATAATAGGAAAGAAGACATCTTAAACAGACCTGGAGATGAAGTCTTCTTGAGGAACTGAAGGTAAACGACTATCCTGGGAGACCATAAAGAAATGAGCCAGAGACAGGAAAATGCCTATTTAGGGGCACATGGAGACAAAACTTATGAAGCAGAGCTCGAAAGACATGCATAGGACTAGTAAAAGTAGTAAAGGAACCCTTTCATACCTCGTGGTATATAGGGCAATACAATGTTAGGCCTGTATTTTTAATTGACCGACGGCACACGATCGGTGATGTGGTCAGCATCATGCCGGCCGCCTTTACTTTCCCAGAGCATGTCTGGTACCCAGTAGAGGATGGGTCGATCTGAGAGCCGTCGTGTGGGAAAATTCCACGCGCACTGTGGGAGTTGAACCCAGACCACCAGCCTTAAGAAGCGAGTTCACTAACAACTACACTACCGGCTCTCGCATAGGACTAGGCTTGAGGTAAAAGAGAGGCACAAGATTGAATTGAGTGGGAATTTTTAGTCTCTTGGGCGCGATTAGAACTGATGATGATGTCCTACTACAGGACCACTTGTTAAACCATTCTTTGTATTTTGTATGTGATCTGAGCCTAAGAGCGATTGTACGTTGTGTCAGTTATGTGCTTACAAGTAGACCAGCACATTCGATTTCTGCAACGCTTTTTATTTACTAGGATAGTTTCCCTACCTCAGTCGCCCTTAAGACCCTGTAGGTCACAGTGTTACTATTCTTTGCTCCCTTGCAGACCCCGCAACACACCAGCGATATTGTAATCAAACAGACAGCTTCATCTTATCTTATTTTATCTTATCTGATCTTAACCACATTTGCAGTGAAGCGTCGTGGGAGAGTTAGTTTTCTATCTTGTGCCAGGTGTGTTGCCCTTGACGTTGTCAGTCCATGCTTTCGCTGGGACTTGAGATGTTATCTATCCATTGTGTTCTTGGCTTGTCTTGTGCTCTGCGCCCTGAGTGTCGATTATTGTAGGCACGTGATGGTAGTAAATGTGTTCCATTCTCATTAGATGGCTGAACCACTTGATTCTTTGCTTCTCGATGTACTGTATGCATGGTATAGTACCAATGATGCTTCTGATATTCTCGTTTCTCTTTCTATCTCTCCTTGTAACATTGACAGCTTTTGTAGACATCTCATTTCACATGTTGTAATCTTTCTTTCTTGTGTCTTCTTCTTCTTCTGCATTCTCACTAGATTGGGATTTCGGATTCTCTAATAAAGGCAGCCATCTGCCTCAGACTATCAGCCATGTCATACAGTTTGTCTTGGACGCTGGTGTAAGTAGATCACTTCTTTCTTCTCAAGTCTGCATACTGGGGGCAGTTCTGTGAGGTATAATTCCTATGATTTCTGCTTCCCGTTTGTGTCGACCTCTTCCCGCAGTAAGTTTTGGCCATCCTCATGATGGTAGGTCTGACATTCTTACTGCGTGGCTAAATCTCCGAGGCAGATTGGTGACCGTAGAATCGTTATCCCTGGTGCATCCATTTTCTGCAAGCATTTGTTCGGTTAGTATTCCTAGCGGACACATACATCCGGTTTCAACCAAACCTCCTTAATCGCCTCTTACGACATGCGTGGCAGGTAACAGTGGTTCAATTATTTACACCCCAAATTTGGGCCCCAGTAACCACTCAGGCGTTCTTGTCTTAATCAGGGACCATGTTTGGCACTGATAGCAGAGACAGCTTCATCAAGAAGACTATAATGAAAATCAAGCATAGCAGCACATATAAATGATCAAGAATAAAATCAAAAATGTTAATTTGATGTTGGAATGTTTAGTCAAAGTCAGAAACTGCTTCAAATATTATCAATTATTTTCTACAAAATTCTCTTTCTTGGATAAATAGAAATATACAAGAAAATCAAAGACAGCTGCAGAAACAAGAATAAAATATTTCAAGCAAAATACTGAGACAGACAAGCAAAAACCTGAGACAGACAAGCAAAATACTGAGACAGACAAGCAAAAATCTGAGAGCAAGAAAAAAGCTAAAAAGTTACCATAACTATAACAATAAAGTAGCAGGTGTTGTCTTGTGATCCCATGCTCCTGTTGGAGCTTGTGATAGTTTGGTTTATTAATGAATGAAAATTCCAAATTTGTTTTGATTAAATATCCAGTTTCAAGTGTTGTGGACAGCAATTATTTGCCTGTAAGTTTGAAAGGTATGAGAATAGCAAAAATATTAATTAGTTGATGGAACCATTGATTGATTGATTGATTGATTGATACGGCCATCATCATTGCAGTGAGTAAACATGTGTGCTCCGATCTCTTTCTTACACAGGAAGATCTCAGCTGCAGAGCACAAACTCCTTAGCATCGGCAAGGGTCCATGACGTACTTTGGAAGATGGTAAAAAATATTTTGTTGGGAATTTTTATTTTTAAAATCTTTTTCATGAATTGCGTCTGTGCAAAGACTTTTCAGCCTGCTCTTCTCGATTTCGACCTGCCAAGTGTTCAAGATAAAAGCAGCCCCATTGACAAATCCAAAGTTGCCAGTTACCTATTGCACTGTGTCTATTTACTATTTAAACCGGTTCTGACTAGCTCGTCTTACGTCACATTTGTTCATCGCCCTTCTGCACTTTTCAATTACACACCATCACACAACCTTGACCTATACTACATCATAACTGAATCTTCTCATATTCAAAAATATATGCCAGATTAGCTCCATTGATAGGCTACTTTTATCTTGAACACCTTGTATTACATGCTCAACATGAACACTGCACCTTAGTCTTATAGCCCATCTCCGATAGGACTAGGAACTTGATTTCACATACATTGAGATCAGGATCTCTAGAAAATATCCTAATGACTCCACGAGGAGCGAACCAAGTACCTTTGAAATGAGAGACAAGCACCTAACCTCTACACCACAAAGACCCTCCCCTGTGAAACCAACTTCATATCACTATGGGTAGACCAATAGTTTCAGCAGATGGTAAATGATATGCATGGGATAGCAAATTATAAACTTGTTCTTCACAGGCGCTCAACTCAGTTCTCTAGATCTGAATCCTCATACAAGTCCATGGGTGATCCATCCTCCACTGCAACAGATATCTCCCTGTTCCCACGATCCCTGTGCTCTCGAGATGTATGTTAGTATAACTTACCCAAGAAGAATAAAGGTAAAGAACCCTTTTCATACCTCAAGATATATAGAGTTATACGCCCCAGTGGTTACCGAGGCGCAAATTTGGGGGTGTAAAGAATAGAACCACTGTTACCTGCCACGCATGTCGTAAGAGGCGATTGAGTTTTGGCTGAAATTGGATGCACATGTCCTAAACGTGTAGAAGTCTATGCGTTTAGGGCCTACCAAACCAATGTGCAACGTATACACGTTCTTGGCAAAATCAAACATATCACAAAGAGTGATTAAAATTGGTCGTAAAGAACGTCAAAGAAGAAGAAGTATAGAGTAATACAATAGTGTTAGGTCCATATTTTTCATTGCCCGTCGGCACACGATGAGTGATGTGGTCAACATCACGCCGCCACTTTTCTCCGGTTGATCTGAGAACCTTTGCAGCCTGAAAAATATTCCACGCCCACTGTGGAATTGAACCGGACCACTAGTCTAATAGTGAGTCCACTAACAACTACGCTACTCTAGCTCTCAGCCCAAGAAGAATAGGGGATAGCCATTTGTCTTTATCTGTTAGTACTATGATAAGAATGAGAGATAGTTGTCTTTGACTGTCCCGACCAAGAGGAGAAATGATAGATTGGGGATCGAGAGAGTGAGAGAGAATGATAGAATGAAAAATTAAGATCGTGGCATATCCTATAGAGGACGTCGCTATCGACCACAGTAAACGAGCCGTTGATTTTCTAGGCATCATTTATATGATCAGTAGTTTGTCATTGCTTTCTGAACTGTGAGGTCTATTTTTACCTTTCGCAAAAATCTACGAAAACAAATTTGCTTCCAAACTGACCGCTGCAGAGTTTGAATCTGTACCCGTGGGTTGTGAACGAGCTCACTAGTGCTAAACCACAGACACTCACAGAAAGATAGATTAGTTGGGCTTAAATCAGGCGAATCACGTAATAACAAATTACTGTAGTTTTATAAAATATAAACACAATAACAACACACAGCAACGTTTTGACCAAAAGACCTTTATCAAGCAAACAATACAACAGAAGTGATGAATTTCACAGCTCACTACATAGACTTTGGCACGTCAAAATGTTGCTGTGTATTGTCATTGTTTTTGCATTTTGTAAAACTACAGTACTTTGATATTACGTGTTTCACCATTCTACGTAGTTTTACTGCAGTCTCCATTTATATTGATTTTACTTGGTCTTCAATCAGACACTTTCACAAATGAATACTAGTGTGTTGCAAACTCTACACTTGCAAGACTCACTCACTCGCAAGATATCAACAAAGATGGGTTCAGTCATGGTTGACTAAGTGTTGATAAATGAGTGATAGAAATAATTGAGAGAGATGTGAGTTGATTTGGAGAGTCACTAATGGATATACTCAAAGGCTGTTACTCTTAACCCTTTCGCTGCTAAACACTTTCTGAAGGCTGAGCTAAAAATAGCTACTCTTTGTTTCTACGTGAATGTTCGCCTATAGCAGTGACAGTAGCAATGTATAACGTGTTAACACGGCTTTAGCCCACAGAGGAGAGATAATAACGGACGTGTTAATGCGTCTTTAGAAGGGAATGGGAATAATGTATACATACGGCCTTAGCAGCTAAAGGGTTAAACGTGTTGGCAAAGTAATAACAAATATTTTATTGTAATTAGTCACGGCTCACAGGTAGATGGATGTCCTGCTACATAGGTGTCATGATCTACAGGTAGATGGATGTCCTGCTACATAGGTGTCATGATCCACAGGTAGATGGATGTCCTGCTACATAGTTAGATGGGCAGCACAGTCCACAGGTAGAAGGGTGTCATGATCTACAGGTAGATGGATGTCCTGCTACATAGGTAGATGGGCAGCATAGTCCACAGGTAGAAGGGTGTCATGATCCACAGGTAGATGGATGTACTGCTACATAGGTAGATGGGCAGCACAGTCCACAGGTAGAAGGGTGTCATGATCTACAGGTAGATGGATGTCCTGCTACATAGGTAGATGGGCAGCATAGTCCACAGGTAGAAGGGTGTCATGATCTACAGGTAGATGGATGTCCTGCTACATAGGTAGATGGGCAGCATAGTCCACAGGTAGATGGATGTCCTGCTACATAGGTAGATGGGCAGCATAGTCCACAGGTAGATGGATGTCCTGCTACACAGGTAGATGGATGTCCTGCTACATAAGTAGATGGCCATAGTGCCCAATATTGCATCTCGGACTGATTTTTGTGTGAGGGCTTGTTTTCCTTATCATCACTGTCACTCATCATTCAGGTGAGTCTTACTCCAACTTCAGAAGTACTTGTAATTTAGACCCCCATGTAAAGGATCAGGATCTCCTGTAGCCCGGCCACATACTGTGCATATACCAAGATATTTTGGTCCAAACCTGGCCTCAAACCCTGGAATTCCCATGGTTCCTAGACAGACCTGGAGAAGAGAACTGGAGGCTGATATTAAAAGGATAGGTAAAACATGGAAAGAATTGAAGAGATGGCAAGAGAGGAAGAACTGGAAGAAGTTTTTGAAGACCTGTGCTCTGCTGGGAGTTAAAGGTGAAGAAGATGGTAACTAGCGCAGTGTGCTATCTGCTTCACTATCTGCTATCCTAACGTTTATCAGTGATAACTCAAATACTTCAAGTTTGTATTTACACAGCTCATCAAAGTTATTGATGTTGCGATTTTCATTGCAGTCGGATGTGATTAATCTACAACATATAAAGACAACAAAAATGTTGTACAACGGAGATAAACATCATAATAAATACTCACTCTAGCTACAGACTCAAAGTGTTCATGACTCTTCTGTAGAGCTTTTGCCCGTTGTAATGACTTTCCGATGGAGGTATTCTTCTTGAGAAACACATCGCCGTGATTGTTTAACCAGTCTATGACCTGGAGGATACAAATATACAGATTAGGCAAATATTTGGGGGTGGTCTTGTTGCAGATCAGAACAAGTCTCGCTGATCTGATTTTTAAAATTTTAAAAAAACACGAGAGCTGCAGTAGCATAGTTGTTAGTGGACTTGTTTCTTAGGTTATGGTCCGGGTTCAATTCTACAGTGGGTGCTGAATTTATTTTAGACCGTAATGGCTCTCAAGTCAACCCAGCCTCAATTGGGTACCAGGAAAAGCACTAGGAAGTAAAGGTGGCTGGCGTGATGTTGACCACATCATCTATCATGTGCAGACGATCAATGAAAAATATGGGACTAATACCATATTACCTTATATACCACTTGGTATACGGGTACCACAGGGTTCCATAACCTTTTTTGCTGAAACACTCACCCGTTTCTTCACATCTGATAGTAGACTGGACAGAGAGATCGAAACTAGAATCCAGCAAGCCAACAACATTACATACCAGCTTACCCCAATTTTGAAACACCCAGCTATTCCAGTAGTGACTAAAGACAGATTATAAATTCAATCTTTATACCAACACTGTGCTACAAGAGCCAAACATGGGCACTGACAAAAGAACAAGAAAGGAAAATTACCACATGCGAAATGAGATGCCTGAGGAAAGCAGTAAATAAAACAAGAAGAGACCATATAAGAAATGAGGAAATTAGAAGAACAGTCGGAACAACACCTGCTATTAGATTTATTGAAAAACAGACTCAAATGGTTTGGCCACTTGGTCAGAATGAACCCGAATACACCAGTTGCAAGAGCGTACAACCTGAAAATGGAATCATCAAGAGGAAGGGCAGACCAAGAAAAGATGGGTTGATGGAGTTACAGACATCTTAAAACTCCACAATACCACACCATATCAAGCGACCGGCGTGCATTATCTCGGAAACCGATCATCAGTTAAACCTGCTCGCCTAGCGGCAAAAAAGCAGAGAAGGACAAAAGAAAGAAAGAAGACTCACCCGTTTAACATCCTGCTAAAACACCTGCAACACCTTGTTAAAACACTCATTTTGGTTTCACATGCGAGTCCCACAATATTATCTACTTCATCATTTGCAAGCGGTGTGACAAGGCATACACTGGTGAAACAGGCAAAATGCTTAGTGACCGATTCGCCCAGCACTGGCTTGATATAAGGCAATGTTCTGTGTTTGTGACCCCTGTAGCCACTCATTTTAGTGGAACTGACCATTTGGGAGCTTGCAACGTCCAGGTCACAGCCCTCCGATCATGTTCCTCTGATGATCAAAGTCGATTTGCTCTGGTGAATCGTTTTATTTCGTTATATGATACATTGCAACCTCATGGGGTCAACGCTCTACATTCCTATGCTTCTTAGTACTTTCTCTTCTCATGCTCCATATTCTATATGTGTATATTAAATGTATATGTTTTATATATATATATATTTGATTTTATTGTTTCTTCCTTTTCCACTTCTAGTTCTGCATTTATTTCGTTATTCGTTTTTAATCACAGATTTTCATTAGGAACATTGTAATGTCTCCGTCGTAGTCTATATGTAGTGTACTGTGAAATTTATCACTCTTATATCGTTTGCTTGATAAAGGCCTTTTGGTCGAAACGTTGCTAGTATTGTCACTGTTTTTGTATTTTGTAAAACTACAGTACTTTGTTATTGCGTGTTCCACCTAAAACACTCACCTGCTGAAACACTCACTTGTTTAACACCTTGCTAAAACACTTACCTATGTAACACCTTGCTGAAACACTGACATGTTTAACACCTTGCTGAAACACTCACCTGTTTACCACATTGCTAAAACACTCACCTGACTAAACATTCTACTGAAACACTCACCTGTTTAACATTCTACTGAAATACCACTCACCTGTTTAACATTCTACTGAAACACTCACCTGTTTAACATTCTACTGAAATACCACTCACCTGTTTAACATTCTACCGAAACACTTACCTGACTAAATATTCTACTGAAATACCACTCACCTGTTTAACATCTTGCTGAAACAATCTAAGCCCTAACCTCTGATGCAGCTTGACCTTCTTGCTATGCCAGATCTGCTCCAGATGTCTCTGATGAGCTAGAACCTAATAATTAACAAACAAATGAAGGATACAAAACTGTAAGATCATCATTCAAGTTTCTCCTTATATGTTACATGACAGGCCTCACAGCACTCAGTACACAGCCATAGATGCTCAGTCTTCTATTAGAAGATGGTGTAGTGTATGTGGTTTGTTTTTTTTGTTCGCCAACTTTGAATTCAGATGTTATGTTATGTTATACGATTCACGTCATGGCACATTGGGTATTCCCATTCGTGCTCTGTCCTCCGCTGCAGCAGCCACCCTCACCATTTCTCACCGTACCCATGAGAAGTTGATTACTATATCTTCTCTCTCTACGAAGACAACACTGTATGGTGTGTCCAAACTTAACGCCTAATTCTCGAACTTGTTCCAGTGTCTCAGACTTGCCCATGTCACATAATTGAGAGCGTACTGCATTGATGATATCGGCTCTGTCCATACTTCTGCCCGCTTGAGTCGGGGCATTGTTTGCAAGAAAGTCAGCCTGCTCGTTACCCCACACTCCAGCATGTCCAGGCGTGTAGAGCCAAGTCATTTTCTTGAGATGTGATCTCCGAATGATGTCCACCCATTCCACACGATACTTCTAGATTCAATAGATTGAAGTATATTCATCGAGTCTGATAATGGCTTACCTGAGAGTTACATTAATAATCGTATGAGTTACCTGTTGCTCAGCCACCCATGACAGAGCCCTGGAGGCAGCGGTGATCTCCATAGTCATGCTCAATGTCATTGTCTCGAAAGCGCCGTAGTCTCATGAAGTGTGCGACCGTTTCGTTATGCCAAATAAGCCCATGATGATCTGGTTCCACGTCTGACAGAGCCATCGGTGTAGATTCAGATGTAGTCATGGTGTCTAATATGGCCCCTTTGACTGATTTTTGCGTAAAGGCTTGCTATCCTTATCAGTAGTATTCCTCGCCATTCAGGCTAAACCTTACTCCGGCTTCAGTGGTTCTTGTAATTTAGATCCCCAAGTAAAGGATAACAGTTTCCTGTAATAAAACCGGGGAACCGTGTGCAAGCCAAGAATGTTTGGCTGGTCTCGAGCCCAGGAATTTTAACGGCTCGTCACTAGCGCAGCGTGTTCTAAACTTGGCTATCTGTGACTCTAGTGTATGTATTATTACTATTTTTGTTACACATTGACTACACACACTGACTACACACACTCCTCCCACAGATTCCTCACTCCACTCATGCATGATTGTAATCCCTATTCTCTGTGACAGTCGAGCTGCTGTTTCACTAATTATTGTGTCCATTATGACATAATTCAACAAGCAGTGGTGATACCACTACCATATATCATACCATTATCCATATCCAGCATCCATACTATATACTGAAATCAAGTAGCTAACTACCTGATCCAACATCCGCATGATACATCCACTCTGATATCCATATCCAATATCCACCCCATACATGCACTCTGATATCCATATCCAATATCCACACCATACATGCACTCTGATATCCATATCCAACATCCGCATGATACATCCGCTCTGATATCCACATCCAATGTCCACACTATACATGCACAATGATTCAGTTCCAGTTTGGAATATCTTCATGACATGTCCATAGGTACTCCGATCTCCTTTGCAATATCTCCAACAGCGTCCAACGACTGACTGTACCAGTTCGATTTTGATTGATGAGCCTGCTCACGTACCTGTTATGCTGTTCTGTTCTTGCTACTCCAATCTTCAAACCCAGCTCCTGCAATCTAGTAGTTGATGTGGATTGGTTTAAATGAAAACCAATCCACTCTGATATCCATATCCAACGTCTGCATGATACATGCACTCTGATATTCATATCCAACGTCCGCATGATACATGCACTCTGATATTCATATCCAACGTCTGCATGATACATGCACTCTGATATCCATATTCAACGTCCGCATGATACATGCACTCTGATATCCATATCCAACATCCGCATGATACATGCACTCTGATATCCATATCCACGTCCATGATCTGCATTGATATCCATATCCAAGCGCATGATACATGCACTCTGATATCCATATCCAACGTCTGCATGATACATGCACTCTGATATCCATATCCAACGTCCGCATGATACATGCACTCTGATATCCATATCCAACGTCTGCATGATACATGCACTCTGATATCCATATCCAACGTCCGCATGATACATACACTCTGATATCCATATCAGTCTGCATGATACATCCTGATATCCATCACGTCTGCATGATCATGCTCTGATATCCATATCCAACGTCCGCATGATACATGCACTCTGATATCCACATCCAACGGCCGCATGATACATGCACTCTGATATCCATATCCAACGTCTGCATGATACATGCACTCTGATATCCATATCTTAACAAATTAAACCTTATTTCTAGTTGCATGTTCTATCTCTGTGTACTGTATTGAACTAAGTTGCAGTGAATGGTTAAATTAAACCTTATTTCTAGTTGCATGTTCTATCTCTGTGTACTGTATTGAACCAAGTTGCAGTGAATGGTTAAATGAAACCTTATTTCTAGTTGCATGTTCTATCTCTGTGTTCTGTATTGAACCAAGTGTTGCAGTGAATGGTTAAAGGGACACAACTCACCTCATGAACAACATCAAGGACATGTCCTGCTGCTTCAGAGTAGTCTGCCTTTGCAGTGATAGAATTAGCACTACTGGAAGCTACCGGCGTCTGTAAAGTATCTAGAAGAGCTTTACCATCGCCACAAACCTGCAAATTCAAGCAAGGAACAGAAAAAGACTGGTTACATTCTTGTTCTTTTTCGTTTGCTCTAAATAAACTACTTGCTAAACCAAACTTTGTGGTCACTATGTGATTTGCAACTTGGAGAGCAAGCTTGTTGAGTTAGTTAGGTACCTACAGACTCTAAACACATTCAGTTCGCTTCCATGTCGCAGGTTGAGGATAAAACAATCTTGACCTGGGGAGTCAATCCCCAGGTGAGTTAAAAAATTCATTTCCGAAATGTCTTCATATTCTGATACTGAGAAGCAGCCCAGGCTTAACCCTTCAACTGCTAAGGATGTGTATACAAGTTTTTCCAATTCACTTCTAAAACGCATTAACACTCCGTTTTATCTCTCCTCTGTGGGCTAAAGCCGTGTTAACACGTTATTTCTACTGTCACTGCTAAAGGTGTACATTCACATTTGTGACTTAGAAACAAAGAGTAGCTATTTTTAGCTCAGTCTTCGGAAAGTATGCAGCACAAAAGTTTAGGGTAAAGAAAGAAAAGTTTCAAATAAATATTGTGAATAAATTAATTTCCATTTCATGTTTGAGTTTGTGAGATGTCTTGTCGGAATTTAGTTACTGCCAATATGGTTTGTCAGGTGGCGTGTTGTATTGTAAGAGTTAACTTCTTCTCCTCCACCTGCTATGAATTCAGACGTAGTCAGGGCATCTAGTCGCCCGTGTGGTGCCAGGGCCTGTAAAGGGAAGCAAAGAATAGTACCACTGCAACCTACAATGCATGTCGTAGAGGCACTGATGTAGGTCCTAGGATGCTACCTAGTAAATAAAAAGCATCGCAGAAATCGGATGTGCTGGCCTACTTGTGAGCACATAACTGGCACAACATACAATCGCTCTTAGGCTCAGATCACATACAAATCACACAGAGTGGTTGACAAGTGTCGATGTGGAACATTCGAAGAAAAAGAAGGGCATCTAGTATGGTGTTTCTGAATGATTTTGCCAAAGGCTTGTTTTCCTTATCATCAGTGTCCCTCACCATTCAGGTGAGGTTTATCTGACTTCAGAGGTGCCCTGAAAGTTAACTAAGCATAGCCCTTACCTCAGCGTAAGTCTGACTGATGTTCTCTATGAGGTTCTGATGTTGCTGAAGAGCTTCCTCCAAGTCATCTATACCAGAGGGTACCTTTAAGCTCTCACATGTATTCTGCCACACAATCACTTGAGCAAGATACTGGATATAATAACAATCAAAGATCTGTCATCATCTCAAATCACAATCATTGCATACAATCATCTTATTTTCAATCATCTTATTTATACTCACATTAACTATTAACTACTCAATCTATCTTTGTGAGTGTCTGTAGCTTAAGCGGTAGTGACCTCGATCACAATCCAAGAGTACCTGGTTCAAACTCTGTGGTGGCAGTTTGGAAGCAAATTTGTTCCCATGGATTTTTAAAAATTGTAAAAATAGACCTCACCATTCAGAAAGCAATGGCAAACTACTGAATATATAAGTAGTGACTAGAAAATCGACGACTTGTTTACTGTGTTTGATGCCGACGTCATATATAGGATATGCCAGGATTTTCATTCCATTCATTGTTTTATCACACTCAGTCTACAAATAAAAGACCACATATCTGGGGAGCATTTTTTCAGCAAACAGAAGAATAACTAATGAAATCCAACATAGATGCAATAAATCAAATGATAGGACAAATGGTACCAATTATGAAATTCAAACATGTCACCATGAACACAAAAGAGCATTGTTCAACACAATCTTTCTCCCCACATTATGCTACCAGTGCCAAACCTGGATGCTGACAACAAATGATAGAAGAAAACTAGTCACAACAGAGATGAAGTGTCTATGCAGAATGCTGGGTGTAACAAGAAGAGACCGGTTTAGAAATGAAGACATCAGGAAAAAGTGGGTACAACATCAGTACTAGACTTCATCAAGAAACAACAAATTAAATGGTTCGGCCACGTAAGCAGATTACCAACAGACAGTGTACCTCAAAGAGCAATGCTGCTCTGATACAATGGGTACAAAGCAAAAGACAGGCCACGCAAAGATGGACCTCAGAGATAACAGAGGCGACGAAAGACACTATCTGCGAAGCGCATACAAGGGCCCATTTTAGAAATCTCTACTTGACCTGACGCTGTGAGGCAAACAGGATTGGAGAAAAGAAAAGAAAGAAAGTCTACAAATACTTATATCAACATCACAAATGAGCCATCTCTAGAATTCAAGCAACCATTCATTGTATTTGACATGACATCTGTATGCAATACAATTATACCTAGAACTTTCTTTTTTTCAGTGTTCATTGTGACATGCTTGCATTTCAAAATTGTCATCTAGAACATAGCTGTGAATTGTTTGTCATTTGTGATAATTGACTGAATGCGACAATTGAAAGTCTATGTTTTAAGAGAGTGAAGTTCTATGTCTTATAAAAGTGAAGTTCTGTGCCTTACAAAAGTGAAGTTCTATGTCTAACAAAAGTGAAGTTCTATGCCTTACAAAAGTGAAGTTCTGTCTTACAAAATTGAAGTTCTATGTCTTACAAAAGTGAAGTTCATGTTTTACAAAAGTGAAATTCTATGCCTTACAAAAGTGAAGTTCTGTGTCTTACAAAAGTGAAGTTCTATGCCTTACAAAAGTGAAGTTCTGTGAGTTACAAAAGTGAAGTTCTGTCTTACAAAAGTGAAGTTCTATGTCTTACAAAGGTGAAGTTCTGTGTCTTACAAAAGTGAAGTTATATGCCGTACAAAATTGAAGTTCTATGCCTTACAAAATTGAAGTTCTGTGTCTTACAAAAGTGAAGTTCTATGCCTTACAAAAGTGAAGTTTTCTATCTTACAAAAGTGAAGTTCATGTTTTACAAAAATGAAGTTCTATGCCTTACAAAAGTGAAGTTCTGTGTCTTACAAAAGTGAAGTTCTATGTATTAAGAGAGTGAAGTTCTGTGCCTTACAAAAGTGAAGTTCTATGTTTTAAGAGAGTGAAGTTCTATGCCTTACAAAAGTGAAGTTCTATGTCTTACAAAAGTGAAGTTCTATGTATTAAGAGAGTGAAGTTCTGTGCCTTACAAAAGTGAAGTTCTATGTTTTAAGAGAGTGAAGTTCTATGTCTTACAAAAGTGAAGTTCTGTGTCTTACAAAAGTGAAGCTCTATGTCTTACAAAAGTGAAGTTCTGTTTTATGAGAGTGAAGTTTTATGTTTTAAGAGTGAACTATACTTTAACATTGAAGTTCTATACTTTAACATTGAAGTTCTATACTTTAACATTGAAGTTCTATACTTTAACATTGAAGTTTTATACTTTAACATTGAAGTTTTATACTTTAACATTGAAGTTTTATACTTTAACATTGAAGTTTTATACTTTAACATTGAAGTTTTATACTGTAAGGGTAAAAGACATATACTATAAGAGAAATAAAAAGGTCTAAGTAAAACATCATATAACCACAATATCTATGCACACTGGGTGTTCCTATAGGTGCCCAGTCATTCCCAGACTACTACTGTGATAATCTGAATAATCAGCATACCACAATTCTGAAAAATTTACAATTTGACCAACTAACCACATGTGTGGTGCCGGGCCCCAAAGGCAGCAAAGAATAGTACCACTGCAACCTACAAGGCATGTCATAAGAGGCGACTGATGTAAGACCTAGGAAAGCTACCTTAGTAAATAAAAAGCAGCGCAGAAATCGGATGTTCCTACTTGTAGGCTCATAATTGGCATAACGATCAATCGCTCTTAGGCTCAGATCATACAAATCACACAGAGTAGTTAACAAGTGGTTGATATGGAGCGTTCGATGAAGAAGAAGAAGAAGAAGACCAGCTAACTCGACATACTATTTATGAAGCACATACAAAAGTCTGCTCTAGAAATCTCTTCTTATCATGACGCTGTATGGCAAAATGGAATTAGAGAAACAAAAGAAACAAAAGAAAGAAAGAAGATGAAGACTCGACACAAGTTTACCTGTTCAGCTTTCTTATGAAAGACAACCGACATTCTCAGCACTATACTCCTGTCCTCCAGAGCAGCTGCTAAACTTTTCCATTCTCTTTCTAATTTGCCACCTTCCATTCGTATTGTATTAGAAGCATAATGACCAGAGTCGCACATACGTTGAGCCATACCCAAAATTCTTGTAATATTTACATAAACATTCTGGATGGAGATAGTAAACAAAACATTCATTGTAAACATTATCTGAAACACAAAGAATAAAACAAGGATAGAATTCTTCATCCTCAGCAATGTCTGGTCATGCATTTAGTTTACTGTAGACCACAAACTGGCAGTAGTCGTGGTCAGTGTTAGTTTGTAGTGACACTTCAGCTCTTCTTCAAAGGCTGGTGGTCTGGGTTCAGTGTCCATCGTCAGATGCTGTGTGATTTTTCTGACCAAATGGCAGTGCTTCAGGTCTCAGGTCACTCCACCCTAAACTGGGTACCAGACATGCTCTGGGGAAAGTAAAGCGGTCATGCGCTGATGCTGACCACATCACCCATCGTAGTAGCGATGGTCAATGAAAAATACAGGCCTAACAGTATTGGACCTATATACCATGAGGTAGTTGAAAGGTTCCTCTAAAAAGAACTTAAAAGACCACAAACTGGACAGTCAACTTCAGGTCTGTTAAGTTTCTTCTTCAGCAATCTCTGGTCATCCACTTAGTTTACTGTGACACAAACCGGGCAGTCAGGTTCCTTCTTCAGCAATCTCTGGTCATGCGTTTAGTTTATTTTAGATCACAAATTGGGCAGTCAGCTTCAGGTCTGTCAGGTTTCCTTCTTCAGCAATCTCTGGTCATGCTTTTAGTTTACTGTGTACCACAAACTGGGCAGTTAGCTTCAGGTCTGTCAGGTTTCCTTCTTCAGCAATCTCTGGTCGAGGCAGTGCAAGGCTTTAGTTTACTGTGTACCACAAACTGGGCAGTCAGGTTTCCTTACTTCCATGCAATCTCTCGGTCATGCGCTTAGTTTACTGTGGACTACAAACTGGACAGTTAGCTTCATTTTATGTCGTCAGGTTTCCTCTCAAAGCTTAGTATTTAGAGGTTCCTCGGTGTGGCCACATGTTGCTTCTCAGCTCCCCAGGAGAGGTTATTGGTTATTGGTTACTAAACTAACATCATTGCACTCCGGGCAGATCCATAGGTGCTCAGTCTCGCCCAATAGATATCGAAGAGTATGCATACTAATGGTTAGCATGGTTCACTGATTAAACACACCTCGCACTCTGCCTTTCAGGCATCCAGTTCAACCTGCACAACAGATAACTCCAAACTGCCTAAATCGCTTGATCGATTCAATATCGATTTTAGTGTCCTCATCCAAAATACAGTCGTGAAGAGACTGAAGAACATCCCCTTATCCATCTTCAACTCCCCAACAATAGATGCTGGTGATGCAAGCCTGTCTGCTCTCTCATTACCGTAGACACCTGCATGCGTAGGACAGTATATCTACGTAAGCCGCTGGAGGTTAGAAACTTCTATAGACGACATCCACTCACACGAAACCTGCCCTTCTGGATCTTGTGAAGCATTAACTGAGAGTTAGATACAACAACTGCAACCCCAGGAGAGGATATTCTTGCAGGATATGCTCTGGTGTCTGTTCCACTTGCTGACATTGGCAGAGAGCTGTTTGATGTATTTCTAGTCTATGTAAGTGTCTGTTGAGTCTACAGTGTCCAGTACGTAAGATAGAATTCAGAAACACAGATACAGCATACAGAATAAACACACACAGTCAGAGTCTAAAGGCAACCATTTCCACACAAGCTATCTACGCAGAATACTAAAAATAAACTGGCAGGACAAAATTCCAGACAGTGAAGTCCTCACAAGAGCAAAGATCCCAAGCGTCAACACCCTGTTACAGAAGACCCAACTGAGATGGGTTGGTCACGTTGCTCGAATGCCTGATAAATGCATCCCAAAACAGTTGATGTATGGCGAGCTTGAAGGGGGCAGACGTTTAGCTGGTGGACAGAAAACGCTTTAAAGACACCCTTAAAGTGTCTCTGAAATGCTTCGATATAGACAATACGTGCTGGGAATCCCTTGCGAAGATCGCCAAATGTGGCGCTGTAACAACAAAAGAGGAACCCGAATAGCTGAGAATCATCGTATTGTTGAGTCACAGAGAAACGAGCAGCGCGAAAAGACAGAGCACACAACACGCACATGTCTAACCTTGATCATGTATGCCCACCTGTGGCCAGGGATTCTGTTCTAGGATTGGACTCTACAGTCACCTCCGCACACACCAGAGAGGTGCAACAGCACACGTCTGAGATTGTTGTCATCATCGCTGCGATGGACGGCTATTAAAGGCAAAGATTTCATTACACCAGGTTTCCACATATTGCTCTGTTACTTTCCATAAAAATGGTACACCTCCATTACGAGAGTATGCTCCACAAGCCATTTCTGCAGAGAGGCACCGAGTCATATGGGGTAAATCCAGTTGCAATGAAGTCCTTCGGCTTTAGACCAGTGGTTGAGGACATACTTTCGTTAACATCGATGGACATATCTACTCTTTAAACATCTAAATTTTAGTCATTTTAGTAAGTTTAATGCAAGTCTCCAGGTGCTGAGCCCCTTCTCTGGGAAAGTGCGCATCTTCTTCTGCATCAACTTCTGCTATGCGACTCCTCCGGTATGTGCCATTAAACTGAGCAGTTCGCTTGAGGTCTTCACCGGCCTCCCATAGATGTTCCTGTTGGCCAGATTTCCATTCTCACGTTGCTCAGGCTGGGACAGTCTTGCAAGATGTGTTTTGGTGACTGCTTTGGTAGGAAAGTGCTCTGAACAAGTAGAAGAAAGACTGAAATCTTTCTTTTTATTTTATTTTATATAATCCTGTTTTGCCTCACAGCATCAGGATAAGAAGAGACTTAGACTGAGCCCTTGTGTGAGCTTCATAAATAGTGTCTTTCATCGCCTCTGTTATCTCTGAGGTTCACCTTTTGCATCGCCAGAGTGGTTACCGAGGCCCAAATTTGGGGTGTAAAGAATAGAACCACTGTTAGCTGCCATGCATGTCGTAAGAGGCGACTAAGGTGGTTTAGCTTAAATCGGATGAACATGTCCTAAACGTGTAGAAGTCTATGCGTTTAGGGCCTACCGTGGGGACTGCCTAGAGTAGTTGATAGTAGCTCGGCCTGCTAGCTGTGAGACGCCTCATAGCTCAGGTTCGAACCTACTGTCCGGCATTTGTTCGAGTCCCCTGGTCTTACTCAGGACGATAACGTGAGTACCTCTGAAGTCGGAGAAAATCTACCTGTATGGCGAGGAAATACTAATTACGAGTACATTGAGCACACGGCTGCCAGTGTAAAGTAATTTACAATATGCACGCTGCTGCCATTGTAAGAAATTGGAAAAAACGGATTTTCACGCAAAATCAGTTTCAGAGATGAAACTTCGTCTGAGTTTGAAAGCGGACGAAAAAAAAAAAAAAAAAAAGGAGGCCTACAAACCAATGTGCAACGTATACACGTTCTTGGCAAAGATCAAACATATCACCAAGAGTGATTAAAATTGATCGTAAAGAACGACAAGAAGGAGGAGACCTTTGCATGGATGACTTTTTGCTTTGTATCCACTGTATTGGTGTAACATTACTTTTTTGAGGTGCACTGTGTGTTGGTAATCTGCTTATGTGGCTGAACCATTTAATTTGTTGTTTGTTGATGAAGCTCAGTACTGATGTTGTACCCACTTTTTCTCTGATGTTTCCATTTCTCAACCGGTCTCTTCTTGTTACCACCAGAATTCTGCGTAGACACTTTAACTCTGTCGTGACTTCTTCTTCTGCTTCGAACATTCAGTAACCTGTTAAAACACTTTTTGTGATTTGTATGTGATCTGAGTTTAAGAGCGATTGTACGTTGTGCCAGTTATGCACCTACAAGTAGGTCAGCACATCCGAAGACGCTTTTCATTTACAAGGGTAGCTTCCCTAGGCGTCTACCTCAGTCGTCTCTTACGACATACCTTTTAGGCCGCAGTGTTACTATTCTTTGCTCCCCTAGCTAGCCCAGGCAACACACGAACAAAGAACATCTAACAGCACACAAGTATGACCAAGGCAAGGCTGAAAAGTATCAAGTCAAGCAAGTCTACAAACAAACCTCAGCGCTGGTTGCAAACTGACAATGCTCCGACTCAAGAGCACATGCCATCTGGTGACAGGTTCCAATCTCTGTATAGTTGACTAGAAACAGATCTCTGTTGTGACTCATCCATTCAAACATCTGCACAGAGAGAGAGACATTGACACTTTAATTATAATTCTCAAACAAGAAAGAATATAACAGATCTAATATATGCAAGTATGATAGTCAATGAGATGAGTAAGATGTTGGTTAGTGTACTTGCTTCATAGATAGGTAGCCCATGCTGGTCTCCATCCATTCTGTGTCCCTGTGGCTGGTTAGTGTAATTGCTTCATAGATAGGTAGCCCATGCTTGTCTCCATCCACTCTGTGCCCCCCCTGTGGCTGGTTAGTGTACTTGCTTCATAGATAGGTAGCCCATGCTGGTCTCCATCCATTCTGTGTCCCTGTGTCTGGTTAGTGTACTTGTTTCATAGATAGGGAGCCCATGCTTGTCTCCATCCACCCCGTGTCCCTGTGTCTGGTTAGTGTACTTGCTTCATAGATAGGTAGCCCATGCTGGTCTCCATCCATTCTGTGTCCCTGTGGCTGGTTAGTGTACTTGCTTCATAGATAGGTAGCCCATGATTGTCTCCATCCCCTCTGTGTCCCTGTGTCTGGTTAGTGTACTTGCTTCATAGATAGGTAGCCCATGATTGTCTCCATCCCCTCTGTGTCCCTGTGTCTGGTTAGTGTACTTGCTTCATAGATAGGTAGCCCATGATTGTCTCCATCCACCCAGTGTCCCTGTGGCTGGTTAGTGTACTTGCTTCATAGATAGGTAGCCCATGCTGGTCTCCATCCCATCTGTGTCCCTGTGTCTGGTTAGTGTACTTGCTTCATAGATAGGTAGCCTATGCTTGTCTCCATCCATTCTGTGTCCCTGTGTCTGGTTAGTGTACTTGCTTCATAGATAGGTAGCCCATGATTGTCTCCATCCACCCAGTGTCCCTGTGGCTGGTTAGTGTACTTGCTTCATAGATAGGTAGCCCATGATTGTCTCCATCCACCCAGTGTCCCTGTGGCTGGTTAGTGTACTTGCTTCATAGATAGGTAGCCCATGCTTGTCTCCATCCATTCTGTGTCCCTGTGTCTGGTTAGTGTACTTGCTTCATAGATAGGTAGCCCATGATTGTCTCCATCCACCCCGTGTCCCTGTGGCTGGTTAGTGTACTTGCTTCATAGATAGGTAGCCCATGATTGTCTCCATCCACCCCGTGTCCCTGTGGCTGGTTAGTGTACTTACTTCATAGATAGGTAGCCCATGCTGGTCTCCATCCCCTCTGTGTCCCTGTGTCTGGTTAGTGTACTTGCTTCATAGATAGGTAGCCCATGATTGTCTCCATCCACCCTGTGTCCCTGTGGCTGGTTAGTGTACTTGCTTCATAGATAGGTAGCCCATGCTGGTCTCCATCCCCTCTGTGTCCCTGTGGCTGGTTAGTGTACTTGCTTCATAGATAGGTAGCCCATGCTGGTCTCCATCCCATCTGTGTCCCTGTGTCTGGTTAGTGTACTTGCTTCATAGATAGGTAGCCCATGCTTGTCTCCATCCATTCTGTGTCCCTGTGTCTGGTTAGTGTACTTGCTTCATAGATAGGTAGCCCATGATTGTCTCCATCCACCCAGTGTCCCTGTGGCTGGTTAGTGTACTTGCTTCATAGATAGGTAGCCCATGCTTGTCTCCATCCCCTCTGTGTCCCTGTGTCTGGTTAGTGTACTTGCTTCATAGATAGGTAGCCCATGCTGGTCTCCATCCCATCTGTGTCCCTGTGTCTGGTTAGTGTACTTGCTTCATAGATAGGTAGCCCATGCTGGTCTCCATCCATTCTGTGTCCCTGTGTCTGGTTAGTGTACTTGCTTCATAGATAGGTAGCCCATGATTGTCTCCATCCACCCCGTGTCCCTGTGGCTGGTTAGTGTACTTGCTTCATAGATAGGTAGCCCATGCTGGTCTCCATCCCCTCTGTGTCCCTGTGGCTGGTTAGTGTACTTGCTTCATAGATAGGTAGCCCATGATTGTCTCCATCCACCCCGTGTCCCTGTGGCTGGTTAGTGTACTTACTTCATAGATAGGTAGCCCATGCTGGTCTCCATCCCCTCTGTGTCCCTGTGTCTGGTTAGTGTACTTGCTTCATAGATAGGTAGCCCATGATTGTCTCCATCCACCCCGTGTCCCTGTGGCTGGTTAGTGTACTTGCTTCATAGATAGGTAGCCCATGCTGGTCTCCATCCCCTCTGTGTTCCTGTGGCTGGTTAGTGTACTTGCTTCATAGATAGGTAGCCCATGCTGGTCTCCATCCCATCTGTGTCCCTGTGTCTGGTTAGTGTACTTGCTTCATAGATAGGTAGCCCATGCTTGTCTCCATCCATTCTGTGTCCCTGTGTCTGGTTAGTGTACTTGCTTCATAGATAGGTAGCCCATGATTGTCTCCATCCACCCAGTGTCCCTGTGGCTGGTTAGTGTACTTGCTTCATAGATAGGTAGCCCATGCTTGTCTCCATCCCCTCTGTGTCCCTGTGTCTGGTTAGTGTACTTGCTTCATAGATAGGTAGCCCATGCTGGTCTCCATCCCATCTGTGTCCCTGTGTCTGGTTAGTGTACTTGCTTCATAGATAGGTAGCCCATGCTGGTCTCCATCCATTCTGTGTCCCTGTGTCTGGTTAGTGTACTTGCTTCATAGATAGGTAGCCCATGATTGTCTCCATCCACCCAGTGTCCCTGTGGCTGGTTAGTGTACTTGCTTCATAGATAGGTAGCCCATGCTTGTCTCCATCCCCTCTGTGTCCCTGTGTCTGGTTAGTGTACTTGCTTCATAGATAGGTAGCCCATGCTGGTCTCCATCCATTCTGTGCCCCTGTGGCTGGTTAGTGTACTTGCTTCATAGATAGGTAGCCCATGCTGGTCTCCATCCCCTCTGTGTCCCTGTGTCTGGTTAGTGTACTTGCTTCATAGATAGGTAGCCCATGCTGGTCTCCATCCATTCTGTGTCCCTGTGTCTGGTTAGTGTACTTGCTTCATAGATAGGTAGCCCATGATTGTCTCCATCCCCTCTGTGTCCCTGTGTCTGGTTAGTGTACTTGCTTCATAGATAGGTAGCCCATGCTTGTCTCCATCCCCTCTGTGTCCCCCCTGTGGCTGGTTAGTGTACTTGCTTCATAGATAGGTAGCCCATGATTGTCTCCATCCTCTCTGTGTCCCTGTGGCTGGTTAGTGTACTTGTTTCATAGATAGGTAGCCCAAGATTGTCTCCATCCCCTCTGTGCCCCTGTGGCTGGTTAGTGTACTTGTTTCATAGATAGGTAGCCCATGCTTGTCTCCATCCCTCTGTGTCCCCCTGTGGCTGGTTAGTGTACTTGCTTCATAGATAGGTAGCCCAAGATTGTCTCCATCCCCTCTGTGTCCCTCTGGCATCTCTGATTAAACCACAGAACATGTCCTGCAAGACTGTCCCCTGTATGTCATAACTAGAAAAGGATGTTGACCCTTTAACACAACACTAAATTCAGAACTACATGGTACCATAGGTGACTTCCAGATAATGGTCGACTTCATCATAAGAATGCATCTGGCGGTATAATCATCAAAAATAGCGAACACAAGAAGAAGAAGACAGGTGACCTTGGCTCTCTCTCTCTGTTGTTGCCTGCTATGAATTCAGATGTAGTCAGGGGCACCTAATATGGCACTTCTGAATGATTTTTGCGTGAATGCTAGCTTTTCTTATCATCAGTGTCCCTCAATATTTAGACAAACCTTACTCAGACTTCTGAGGCACTTGTAATTTAGATCCCCAAGTAAAGAATCAGGAAACCTGTAGTCTAACCACACACAATTATTTTTTTGCCTGACCCGAACCCTGAAACTAGCATAGCATATGATTACTAGCGAAGCATGTTATCAACTAAACTATCCCCTCCCTCATACCTTGGTTCGATTCCCAGGTGGAGTGGGAATTGATTCTTTTAACTGTTACAGACTCAGATCAACCCAGCCTTGATATGGTAACAGAGAAGTGCTAGGTAGTAAATGCATCCTACACCATTTGCAGTTGTTCACAGAGATTATATTGCCGTAGTCTAATATCATATTCTTCCCATGGTAAAAGGTAAAGGAACCCTTTCATACCTCGTGGTACATAGGGCAATACAGTGTTAGACCTGTATTTTTCATTGAACATCGGCACACGATGGGTGATGTGGTCAGCATCACGCCGCCGCCTTTACTTTCCCAGAGCATGTCTGGTACCCAGTTGAGGCTGGGTCGACCTGAGAGCCGCGCGTCGGGAAAATTCCACACGCACTGCGGAAGTTGAACCCAGACCACCAGCCTTGAGAAGCGAGTTCACTAACAACTACGCTACGCGCCTCTCTTTCCATGGTGGAAACACACAAAACCTATTATTATAACTCTCACCTATTCAACATCATCCTCAAATATCCTCAACTGTAAGCACTGCTCAAAGAGATTATATTACCCTAGTCTTCTTCTTCTTCAATAATCCAGCAGCACTTGAGCTTTTGCCCTTCGGCCCAATGCTATGTAGTGGTATCTCCATGTGTTTGTAAGTTGTTCTTTTGTTCCGTATAATGTGTTCCATTTATCTGGCCTTGGAGGAAGGAAGGTCTTTCTGATGTCATCTAGTGCTTGACACTTGAAGAGGTGGTGATGAACGGTTTCATGATGATGTGCACAGTTGGCACTCTGGAGTGTGTTGTGGATGGATTCTGTTCAAGTGATTATTAAGTGCTAAGTGTTGGGTTCGGAGTCTAAAAATGGTGCTCTGACCTCTTCTTGTAAGGTGGTTGATGTTGTCATTAAGGTTAGGGCTGGCCATTAGGCTGTACACCTCTCTTCCCGTGTCTCACATGGCCATCTGTTCAGCCAAATTTCTTTATTTGTTGTCATTATGATTTGCTTTGCTGTATGGAGAGTTGTTGCTGTGATTAGTTGTTCCTGTGTTGACCCTTTCTTGGCTAGCCCATCTGCTTTATCATTTCCAGGTGTGTTTGAATGTCCAGGAATCCACTGCATAGTTATTTTGATGTCAATTTCCTAGTCAAATATCATATTCTTCCCATGATGGAAACACAAAACTTGTTATTATAACTCTCACCTTCTCAACATCTTCCTCAAATATCCTCAACTGTAAGCACTGCTCCAGTCTCATCTTTTTAACACTCCACAGCTGGTTGAGATGCTGTTTGGTGGATTGAAGATTGTCTAGAAGTTGAGAGATCTGCGGCACCGCTGACTGGAAGTCTGCATTGCCTGATATGACATATCTTCTACCACTAGAACCTGCAAAGATCAAGAATTTGATTGTTAAACAATAGGACAAAATTGGGGATCTCTATGGCATAATTTTTGGTCACTCCAATCTTCAATCCAAGCTCTTGCAATCTAGCAGTTGACGGAGATTGGTTTAGATGATAGATTCCCAAACTTTTTCGGCCCACTGCCCACTTTGCACAACATAAACGTTGTAACGCCCCTCCCATTATAACAGTTTGTCAACGCTCCTTCCCCTCCTCACATATATACATGCTCTATTTTCTCTTCAACATAGAAAATTGAAATATATTTCTGTAATACATGGTCAATTTTCAAATGATTATATGCATGAAATAGAAAACTGATGAAAAAATTGATTGTGTAAGACGGGCATAAGATGAATTAAAGTGCACAATTCAAATTTTTAATGATTATTCAATCGCAAAATCACGAAAATAATTTATTTGAAAATATTTATTATAAATTTCTAATTTAAGGAGCCACCGACCCTAATCGCCTGAACAACTCCCAAATTCTCCTGAACACACTATCGTCCCCCTAGAACGCTTCAGCGCCACTTGGGCGGTACCACCCACTTTGGGAAACACTGGTTTATATGAAAGTCGTAGGAATAAAAGGAAAGGGAGTACAAAGTGTCAGCTCTATCCATTGACTAACCTTCGGATAGTGTTGAAGAGATGAAACTAAGTAAATAATAGATCTAGAACTAGATAGAAACATGGCCAGAAGATATATATGTACATCACATCAAATAATGTCTCATTCTCTCTTGTCAACCTTTATTTATTTATCATTCGCTATGAATTCAGGCATAGGCTACTATAGCACCTCTGATTTTTGCGTGAAGGCTTGCTTTCTTTGTTCCTTGCCATTCCGGCAAGCCTCACTCCAACTTAAGAGGTACTAGTAATTTAGACCCCCAAATAAAGGATCACAGTTTCCTATAATTCAACCACTTACGTAGTGCAAGAAGAATTTTTGGACCAATTTTGGTCGAATTTGTGGTAGAAGAGAACTGATCACAACGGTAAATACAAACAACAGATCTGTTTTAAATTTAAATTATATCACAATATCTTTGGTCTAAGCTGACCTCGAACCATGGAACATTCATGTCACATGGTCTCTACAGCAGTGTGTTATCAACCTCGCTATCAGCGACAATTAGAATTTACGAGGAAGATAACTGATCCCATCAGTAAATACAAACAAACAGATTTGTCTTAAATAAAAATCTTACCACAATATTCCCCTGTTATCCTTTGCAAAATCTGATGACCTTCCATAGCAAGCTGCTCTACAGGCGCCATTGTAACTCTCTTCTTCAAATGGTTGTGCTCTTCCAAGACCAACTGTGCTCCATTTAGGTCATCTGGCAGCTCAGGGTTGGTCAGAATCTCTCCAAGCTCATCAAGTTTGTCTAGAAGATCCAAAGCTTTCCAAATGAACTCTTCCAACATCTGAGGATTAGATCATTATTTTATACCCCTATCATAAAATAATCAAGTTTTATTATCTCTGCTTCCTCTTTTGAGGAGCATCTGACCGAATGGCTCAAAGCTTGGGCCCCATTTGGGGACATGGGTTAAATCCTTGGTAAATCTAAGGGTTTTTTCTGTCAGGGCATAAAGAAAACATCCTTCTTCTTATTCTTCTTTGTGTTCGTTCTTTACGACCAATTTTAATCACTCTTTGTGATATGTGTGATCTTTACCAAGAACGTGTATACGTTGCACATTGGTTTGGTAGGCCCCTAAATGCAGACTTCTACCCGTTTAGGACACGTGCATCCAATTTCATCCAAACCTCCTTAGTCGCCTCTTACGGCATGCGTGGCAGATAACAGTGGTTCTATTCTTTACACCCCAAATTTGGGATTCAGTAACCACTCGGGTGGACAACATTCTAACCTGAATAGTTTTAGGTCGACTACGCTAGTTATTAAATTCCTCAGACTTATATCCCCGTTCTACACTGCCATAAAAGCGGTATTACAAGCAGTAAAGACAGTGTTTTGGGGTTTTTTTTAAATCTAAATCTCTTGTTCTTCTTGTTTTCATCCGCTATGAATTCAGGCGTAGTCAAGGAGCCTAGTATGGCACTTCTGACAGATTTTTGCGTGAAGGCCTCCTTTTCTTATTATCAGTGTCCCCCCCGACATGCCTTCTCATGTAGTCATTCAGTTTTTATCTTCTTCTTCAAACACTCCATATCGACCACTTGTTAAACCACTCTTTGTGATTTGTATGTGATCTGAGTCTAAGAGCAATTGTACATTGTGCCAGCTATGCAACTACGTCTGATTCCTGAGAAACTTTTTATTTACAAGGGTAGCTTCCCTAGGCCCTACCTCATTCTCCTCTTACGACATGTCTTGCAGGTCGCAGTGGTACTATTCTTAGCTCCCATTGAGAGCCCCAGCAACGCACGAGTGAAATCAGTGCACCTAATATGGCACCTCTGACCGAATTTTGTGTGAAGACTCTCTCTCTTCTCTCTCTTTGCCTTTTTACCCGGGTTGGGGCATAGGCCCTCAACCAACTCATGCCAAGTCTTCCTATCTCTAGCTATCTCCTGCAGCTCCCTCCAGCTCTTCTTTATATTGTTGATCTCCGCCTCCAAATCTCGTCTCCATGTATTTCTCGGCCTCCCTTCTTTCGCTGTCCCTGCGGGTTCCAGGCAAGGACCCTTCTTGTTATATTCCCCTCCGGTTTCGCAAAGTGTGTCCTATCCAGCGCCAGCGTCTTTTTTAACCTGTTCGTTCACTGGAATCTGTCTTGTTCTCTCCATAAGTTCCTCATTTGTGACCCTATCATACCATCTTATTCCTCTATTCTGCGCAGACACCAGTTGATGAATGTTTGCAATTTATGCGCTATTGTTTTAGTTGTTCTCCATGTTTCTGACCCATACAGTAGAACTGCTTTAACATTAGAGTTAAATATCCAAATTTTTGTTCTAGATTTGATTTCTTTGGACTTCCAAATGTTTCCCAGTGCAATGAAAGCTCCTCTTGCCTTCTGTATTCTTATTTTAACATCTCTATCTGTTCCACCCTCTTTGTCTACGTTGCTGCCCAAGTATGTGTATGATTCTACCTCTTGAAGTGGATTTCCCAGGAGATCGAGTTGTCGTTGCTTGGTTAATTCTCAATATCTTTGTCTTTCCCTTATGAATGTTCAGCCCTAGTTGCTGGGACCTTTGATTCAATGTGTTAAGCTTATCCTGCATCTGATTTTGTGTATGTGACAGAAGGGCTATATCATCAGCGAAGTCCAGATCATCCAGTTGCTCTGTCAGAGTCCATTGGATTCCATTTCTGGTGTTAGTTACTGTGGTCTTCATAATCCAGTCTATTGTCAGTAAGAACAACAAAGGTGATAGAAGACATCCCTGACGACTCCTGTTTCTTTTCCCGAAAGTATCTGTTAGTTTACCTTCATGAAGAACTCTACATTTCATATCTGTATATGTTGCTTTTATTAGGTTAATAATTTTCTGTGGGATTCCATAATGCCTCATTAATTTCCAAAGGGTTTCCCTATCAATACTGTCAAAAGCCTTCTCATAATCAACAAATCCGATATAAAGTGGGAATTTCCATTCAATACTTTGCTCTATTATTATACGTAATGTGGCTATCTGGTCAGCACAGGATCTATTTGGTCGGAAGCCTGCCTGTTCATCTCTTAGCTTTATATCGATGGCATCTCTCAGTCTCTCCAGGATGACTCTGCTTAGTATTTTCCCAGGTACTGACAACAGCATTATTCCCCTATAGTTTTCACACTTCTGAAGGTCCCTTTCTTTGGTAGCTTCACCAGGTATCCTTCTCTCCAGTTTGCTGGTATTTCTTCTGTCTCCCAGATTCTGCTAAATAATTTATACAGTATTTCTGTGGATGTGTTTATGTTGGCTTTAACGCCTCTGCTGGAATACCATCTGGACCGCCGTTTTTCCATCTTTTAAAAGTTTAATGGCTTTACTAATTTCCTCCTTGGATGGTTTCTCACAGTTGATGTCCAAGTCAATTTCTGCCGGTTGGATATCTGGGGTTTGTAGGTGCTGGTCTGTTCAGGAGTTCCTTGAAGTATTCCATCCATCTTTCCATTTGGTCTCTAACATTAGTGATAGTTTCCCCACTACTATTTTTGATCAACCCATTTGATGGTCTGTATTTTCCTGCTAGCTTTCTAGTGATATTGTAAAGATCCCTGAGGTTTCCTTTTCCTGCAGCTACCTCTGCTTCTCTTGCTAGATCTTCTACGTATTGTCTTTTATCTAACTTTATTTGTTTCTTCACTTTCTTGCTAGCTTCTGTGTACTTTTCCTGGGCTATGGCTTTGGCAGTTCTAGTTTTGCTATTATTTAAATCTGCTTTCCTCTTTTTCCTTTCTTCTATTTCCTTGAGAGTTTCTGGAGTTATCCATGCCTTATGATTCCGCTCCTTCTTTCCTAATACCTCTGTGCATGTTTCATTCCAAATATTTTTGGCTTGCTGCCAGCATTCTTCAGCACTCACCTCATCTTCTAATTGCCGCAACACCTCATACTTATTAGAGACTGTGACCGTGAACTGTTCCTTTGTTTCTTGACTTCTGAGGTATCCTACATTATATTGGTGTCTATGTTCATGGGATGTTATGTATCGCTTAAGCTTCAGTTTAATTTTACTTATCAGCAAATGGTGATCCGAATCTACATCTGCCCCCTTAGGACCCTTACATCTTGTAGAGATGACCTGAATTTCTTGTTTATGCATATGTGGTCAATTTGATTTTCTGTTCTGTGATCTGGTGATACCCAGGTTGCTTTATGTATTCTTTTATGTGGAAAGACACTTCCACCTATGACGTATTGATTGGCTGCACAGAAATTAGTGAATAGTTCTCCATTTTCGTTCATTATCCCTAGTCCGTATTTCCCCATGATCTCCTTGTAGCCTATGTTGTCCGAACCTATTTTGGCATTGAGGTCACCCATCAGAATTTTGATGTTCCCATTTCTCTGATTACCTATAGTATTTTGAAGTTTTATGTAAAATTCCTCTTTACTTTTTCCTCTTTATCATTGGTAGGTGCGTAACACTGGGTCACATTCAAGAATACTTTCTTTTGGTGGTTCTGAATGTTGCTGTGATTATCCTAGGACTCACTGCTTCCCATTTTATTAGTGCTTTCTCTGCTTCTTTAGATAGCATTAAAGCCACTCCTTCACTATGGGGCATTTTCTTCCATATGGCCTGAGAACAGCATTGTTTCTCCTGTGTTTAGACGTTGTTTGCCTACACCATTCCACCTAGTTTCACATAATCCCAAGATGCCAATCCGTGAAATTTCATCTCATTTACAACCTGTGTTGTCTTTCCCATTTGATACATACTTCTAACATTCCAGGTGCCAATTCTGGAGCTTTTCCTAGGTGAAAGGAAGATAATCTGCGGTGTAGACTCCTTGCGGCTTTCTCTGCATCGCTTCATAAACTCTTCTAGAAGAGCTTCCTTTCCTCTTGGTTGGCACAGACTTTATTTTATTTTTATGTGACTTGTTCATGGTTGGTTGGATTTTGTGGCTAAAATTTTCTACTGGATAGGGTAGCCAGCCCTCGCCAAACCCACCCTAGTCGCCTCTTACGACATGCCTTGTAGGTCGCAGTGCTGCTACTCTTTGCTCCCTTGCGGGCCCGCAGCACATCGGGCGTGTGTGAAGACTAACTTTCCTTATCATCAGTGTCCTTCAATATTTAGACAAACCTTACTCAGACTTCTGAGGTACTTGTAATTTAGATCCCCAAGTAAAGGATCAGGAAATCTGTATTCCAATCTCACCCTTGTAGTGCCGGGCCGAAGGAAACAAAGAATCGTACCACTGCAACCTACAAGGCATGTTGTAAGATGTGACTGATGTAGGCCATGAGAAGCTACCTAGTAAAAAAAAGCAGTGCAGAAATGGAATGTGATGGCCTACGTGTAGGCGGATAACTGGCACAGCATACAATCGCTCTTAGGCTCAGATTATGTATAAATCACAAAGAGTGGTTAACAAGTGGTCGATATGGAGCGAAGAAGAAGTATTCCAACCATGTACCAAGTAGACACCTAAATTTTGTTTTTCAAAGTTAGCCTCTCGAACCTCGGAATTAGCCTGGAGCGTGGTTACTAGTGAAAAATGTTATTGACTTCGCTATCGACACCAATATCAACTAAGTATGAAGGACGTTTTACTGTACTTTTTATTCCCTAAACAACTTCCTCTTCTTCCAAAGCTCCATATCAACCACTTGTTAACCACTCTGTGTGATTTGTATGTGATCTTAGCCTAAGAGCAATTGTATGTTGTGCCAGTTATGCACCTGCAAGTAGGCCAGCACATCAAATTTCTGCAATGCTTTTTATTTACTAGTGTAGCTTCCCTAGGCCCCTACTTAAGTCGCCTCTTATGACATGCATTGTAGGTCACAGTGTTACTGTCCTTTGCTCCCCTTGTGAGCCCTGGCAACACACAAGCGCTTAAGCAACAAATGCCCGCCTGTCCAGCATGTTCGTAGCGCGTTGGACTACGGGTGACAAGCTCCCTGTGAGTTCAATTCGCGGCTGGCAGAAAAGTCACAGGTTCACCAGATTTGCATTGTTATGGCACCAAACCGAAGGGTTACGATGTCCATGGCACCGAGCGAAGAGCTGAAAAGTGCTACTGGAGCAGTTAAAAAAAAAAAAAAACAAATACTTACTGGCGCTTATTAGTCATTAGAACCGCAATAGTGTCATTGTTAGTGAGCTCACTTCTGAGGTGCCTCCACTAGGTTCAATTCCACAGAGAGTGTGGAATATGTGTTTCCGACTGTAACAGCTCTCAGGTCAACCCAGCCTCAATTTTGGTACCAGAAAAGCACTGGAAGTAACAGTGGCCGGAATGATCTTGACCACATCACCAATCATGTGCTGGCAGTTAATGAAAAATAAGGGCCTAACACTGTATTACCTAATATATCTTGAGGTATGAAAAATGGATAAGAATAGTACAGGAACCCACGATGACACAGGTTAAGAGGGAAAAATGGTGATGAGTCAAGCATACCCTATGGAAGACACAGCCGAGTGTCACTAGACAAGCACATAAGTGGAACCAAAAAGAAAAATGGAAATGGGTACATCCTAAACAGTCCTGGAGACAGAGTCTTCTTGAGGAACTGAGGGGTGCTGGACTATCTTATGAGACCATAAAAAAAACACCCAGAGGCTAGGGAAAAGTGGTGAACAATAGTTGAGGACCTATGCTCCACAAGAAGCAGAGAGGAATAAGTCAAGTCATCATCAAAGTGCGTATCCTTTATAGGACGTTGCTCTCTTTGCAGCACATCTGAAATTCACTCTGTTTCTAGCCAGTTCAGCCACTTCGTCGATGGTCATGTTCATGGTTTCTTTAATATCTTGTAGCCATCTTCTTCTTGGCCTGTCCCTGCGTCTTGGGACCCTGCCCTCTAATATTGTTCTCTCCAGGCCATCGTGCCACTTGATGTGATCAAAGTATGTAATTTTTCTGTATAGTATATTGTTTATCAGCCAGTTCTCTTTAACATTTAGTTCTTCTTCTTCTTTGCGTTGTTCTTCGACCAATTTTAATCACTCTTTGCGATAAGTTGGATCTTTGCCAAGAACGTGTATCGTTGCACATTGGTTTGGTAGGCCCCTAAACGCATAGACTTCTATACGTTTAGGACATGTGCATCGATTTCAGCCAAACCTCCTTAGTCGCCTCTTACGACATGCGTGGCAGGTAACAGTGATTCTATTCTTTACACCCCAAATTTGGGCCCGGTAATCACTCAGGCGAACATTTAGTTCAATAAGTCATGAAAATTGTTTCTTTTTACTTACTAGTCGTAGTTGAATCCATTGTTCGTGATCATACTCCAACATTCCATCAAACTCTCTGGTTAACTGACCAGGTTCGACAGCTTTCTTCAAGTTGTCTAGTGATATCATGCTGGTCTGATCAAGTCAAGAAATGATCACAGTTAGTTTCAACATTAACATTATTTTAACAATGTCAGAAATAATATCAGTTAACGCACACACACACTTCATCATTATCAACACACATTCACTTGAGTGGTTACCCGGGCCCAAATTTGGGGTGTAAATAATAGAACCACTGTTACCTGCCACACATGTCGTGAGAGGCGACTAAGGAGGTTTGGCTGAAATCGGATGCATATGTCCTAAACATGTAGAAGTCTATGCGTTTAGGGCCTACTAAATCAATGTGCAACGTATACACGTTCTTGGCAAAGATCCAACATATCACAAAGAGTGATTAAAATTGGTTGTAAAGAACGAATGCAAATAAGAAGAAGAAGAAGAACACATAGATTGTCCTGAGCAGAACTTTACCTCTCCTGTGTGTTGCCGGGGCCCGCAATCGGAGCCAAGAATAGTAATACTGTGACCTACAAAACATGTTAGAAGACGTGACTAAGGTAGGAACTCGTCCATTAGCTGCCTGGGCATGAAAGAATATGCAGCAATGTATACCTGTCAAGCATGTCATAAGAGGCGACTGAGGAGGGTCGGCGTGGGGCTGGCTACATCTCCCCGTAGAAAAGTTAAGTTAAAAAAGCTTCAACAAACATTAAGTTTGTTGAAGACCTGTGCTCCATTGGGAGTTGAAAGGTAAAGAAGAAGAAGAACTTTACCTCCCTAACAGTCCTTTGGTATTTATCTCTCTCAAAGGCTAGATGTGTACAGATGAGGAAGTCTTCTTCTTTGCGTTTGTTCTTTACAACCAATTTTAATCACTCTTTGTGATGTGTTTGATCTTTGCCAAGAACATGTATACATTGCACATTGGTTTGGTAGACCCCTAAACGCAGATGAGATTGTAAATCAAGAGGTACAGATGATGAGATAAACCAGCTGCCTTGCAGGTCAGCTGGGGACAGCCAAAGGCTGACGGAGAGTGAACCCAGTAAGCGTTGGCTTAAACCGGCACATCGCGAAGGATAAGCACCAGAGCTCCAAATGGAGCTAAAGATGTGATGTAAACACACCAATGCTAAGGCTGCATGAATCAGATTTCCACATGAATAGAATTTATGGGGAAATCTGGTACATCAGTCTGACTGGTGATCGCGAGAGAGAGACAGATGAGGAGATTAATGCCAGGATTAGGAAAGCCTGACAAGCCTTTGTGCTCCTGCACAGTGTGGAAATCGACTGACACCTCCATGAAAACAAAGCTCAGGATATTCAGCTCAAATGTGAAATCTGTCTTGTTGTATGGCTCAGAAACCTGGCGTGTCACAATGTTAAATAAAGAAAATAAAAGATTCAGATCTTTGTCAACAGATGTCTTCAGTGTATTCTCACTGACGATGGTATGAGATAAACTGAGATGTTATGACAAAGTTTCAAACACAGATCTGTGGATAAAAGCAGAACAGGAACCCATGATGACTTAGGTTAAGATGAGAAAATGGTGATGGGTGGGGCATACCCTGCGGAAGACACAGTTGAGTATCGAGAGACAAGCACTTGAGTGGAAACAGCAAAGGGAGAAAAAAGGTGTACCTCCCAAACAGACATGTCCAAAATACTTCAATTTTTTCATTCTTATTTATAGCATGGTCAGTTTTCTTTGATTTTGAGTTCTTTCCGGATAGCTCTATTTGTTCTATTTCCTGTCTATTGTACATGAAGGACTCTTCTGTAACTTGTACAATGTCCATGTTTCACACCCATACGTTGCCTCTGGGAATATGCATGCTCTTTGATCTTCGTTTTCCTATCAGTTAAATTCCATACTGTTTTTTAGTTGTTTAATGTTCCTGGTTTGAAGAGAACGGTAATGGAAAGCATGGTTCCTGGAGTACAAGGCAGGAGACGACCAAGACGAAGGTGGCAGCAGGACATCAAAGAAACCATGAACATGACGCTGGAAGAGGTGGGAGAACTTACTAGAGACAGAGAGTTTTTAGACTGTGATGAAAGCAACGTTCCGCAAGAGACATGCTATTACTTGAATGTTCCTGGTTAATTTGTTTAGTTGTTCCTGGGTAACTAACTCAATTTCTTCTATGAAACTAAGTGTAATATTTCTTGCCTTTCTCAGTCAAGTTTGTTTCAGGTGAGTCTCCTGATGTCTACAATCTTCTTTTCTCTAATCTTGTTTTATCTCACAGGATAAGAAGTGATTTCTAGAATGGGCTTTTGTGTGTGCTTTATAAACAGTGTTTTTCATCGCCCGTGTTTTCTCTGATGGTCCACCCTTTGCGTGGACAGCTACTTATATGCATAAGTTCATGTAACTTGTGAAGAAATAAGTTTTGATATTAGCAGGACAACGAAGACTTACTTCAAAGTTATACTTGGAACTACCTAAACTTGTCCGCTGTTTTTCCCAGAACTTCTCCGGTTTAATGATGAATGCCATGTTGATATTGCCAGGGAAACAGTCCTGGTCAATACAAACATAATATGTACATAACAATCGATAATACATATATACAAACAATGATAAGGTGCTGGGTGATATCCATGAGGAAGTCAGTGAGTGAGATCCATGATGAGGTGCTGGGTGAGGTCAGTAAGGAGATGCTGAGTGAGGTCCATGAGCAAGTTCTGAGTAAGATCAATGAGGAGATTCCCATGCAATGAAGATGATACTTCACCTTTAGACCTGTTCATGATGACCCCGGATGATGAGTTAACATTAAAATAATAATAATAATAATAATAATAATAATAAAGCCCATAATCCGTTAGGGTCGAAGGGGTGTCACTGTGGAGACATCAGCACAAAAAATACGCCATGAATCTCTGTCTTCAACTCCTCGGGCGAGTGAGGAGAAACTCTGCCCCGACCAGCTCTTGATGGTGTCAAACCAAAATTTTCTCTGCCCTCCTTTCTTTCATCCACCCTCAACTGTTCCATGTATGATAGTCTTAGAGAGTGAGCTATGTCTCACCACATGCCCGAACCACGCAAGTTTACACCTTTTCACGATTGTCAAGAGTGGCACTTGTCGACCTGCAAGGTTGATTATTTGGTCGCATACATAGATATTCATCTTATGTTCTAAGTTAAGATAACCGACACTTGGTGTAAGAAACAATTATTGAAATACCTGCAAGGCTTTGAGTATAGGTTTGACAGTTTCCCACTTGGTTCCTCTCATATCAAGGATCATTGTAAACCCTCTCTCTCGTACTTCATCCCTGCAGAAAATATATACAACTAAACATTCTGACAAATATTTTCTTTATATTCAGCATTTCAGGGATTGAGAAATTAATCATAGAAGTGCAAGAGAAGAGCAAAAAAACAAAAATATATATATTTTAATGTGTCCAAAAACAATAACTGATAAAACAAGGTTTATATCTATTTCTTCTTCACATCCATGGCTCATATTTCTAGATTTTCACAAAACTTGTCAAATAAGTCTCTTCTTCTTGTTTGTGTTCGTTCTTTATGACCAATTTGAATCACTTTTTGTGATATGTTTGATTTTTACCAAGAACGTGTATACGTTGCACATTGGTTTTGTAGGCCCTTAAACACATAGACTTCTACACATTTAGGACACATGCATCCGATTTCATCCAAACCTCCTTAGTCTCCTCTTATGACATGCGTGGCAGGTAACAGTGGTTCTATTCTTTACACCCCAAATTTGGGCCCGGTAACCACTGGGCGTTAAAGAAGTAAAAACTTAACAATAAACCCAACCACATATTCAAATTAAATATAGTGGATTTTTTTCAAACATGGTCTTACAAAAAATGTAACTAAAAATAAAAAACCTGTTGTTACTGTCTGTAATACCTATTTTATAGGCCGGTGTGGGACGGGACATAGACAAAGCAGATTGAGACCAGATTGAGAGAGATGGGTGTCAATATTGGTGCAGCCCAAAAGAACGACATACTAAATATGCAAAGAGATTGATTAATCAACATCGAACTGGCGTGTTGGGCAACTGAACGCTGCTAGATTTGCTGAGGCGGAGACCAGAGCACCTATGGACAGGTCTGGAGTGCTATGATGATAGTCCTCATATAACTGATAACACTGGGAGCGGCTGGTCAAAGACAGGCAAGCATGGCGAGCGGCAGAGAAGGGCGGCTCAAAAAGAAAAGAAGAAAAACAACATCCCATGTGGAGGCAAAAGAGAGAGCAGAGAGAACAACCTATGTATCAACTCCAGTCTCCAGTTTTATCTGCAGCATCTATGGCAAGGATTGCCACTCCAGAATAGGCCATTACAGCCTCAAGAAACGTTGTGATTCAGCACAGAACATACTACGTGACGAAAGATCTATTGTCTCTGAGACAAAGAGGCTAATGATGAATGATGTAGGACGGGACATGAGCCTGTGGAATGTAACCAGAATGAAAGTGTGTGAATAGTCCTGGGTACAATAGCTGTACAAGAGGTACACCAAGTGTATTCAGACGTGATATTTGAAAGGGGCAGATGATCAGCTGGTGGACAGGGAAAAAAATGCTTTAAAGACACTCTTAAAGTGTCTCTAAAATGCTTTGATATAGACATCATATGTTTGGAACCCCTTGTGCAAGATTGCCAAATGTGGTGCTGTAACAACACAAGAGGAACCTGCATAGCTGAGAATTGTCGAGCTGTTGAAACTCAGTGAAAGCAAGCTGCATGAAAAGACAACACACAACACCCACATGTCTAAACCTGATCATGTATGTCACACCTGTGGTAGGGGATTGTGTTCGAGGATTGGACACTACAGTCACCTCCGCACACATCAGAAAGATGCAGCAGCACATGTCGAGACTGTTGTCATTATCACTTGCGATAGACAGCTATTATTATTATTATTCATAAGGTGTTTGAACTTATATGGATAAAGTCCTACTTACCCTGGCACGCTGGCTAAGTATGTCATAAGTCTTCGTAGATCTTCGTATTTCAACCTCTCTGGGTGTGTATGAGATGGGAAGGTCAAAATGGGACCACCTCTTCTGTCTCGTCCACCTGACAGTGTAAAAAGATCATATCCAGCTTTAGCGTGTCAACTTTGAACCACAAATCAGTAAACAAACCGACACAAATCATGAATGAATGATAACTCCCCATTGGATGATCTTCTTCTTCTGAATTCACCCGCTATGAGTTCAGGCGTAGTCAGGGCACCTGGTATGATGCTTCTGATTTTTGCTTGAAGGCCTGCTTTTTTATTATCAGTGTCCCTCGTCATACAGGCATTGCTTCTCCGACTTCAGACATAAAATAGCTGGACCTCATCTGCCTCAATTATATGACGACTATCATCATTGCTTTCCAAACACTTCCATATGTGCTCCACCTCAACAAATCCAGCAGGCCAACACTACAGTTCTTCTTCTTCTTACGCTCCATATTGACCTTGTTAACTACTCTGATTTGTATGTGATCTGAGATTAAGAGCAATTATGTCAGTTATGTGCCTACAAGGAGGCCAGCACATCCGATTTATGCGATGCTTTTTATTTATTAGGGTAGCTTCCTACATCAGTCGCCTCTTATGCCATGTAGGTTGCAGTAGTACTATTCTTTGCTCCCCTTGCAAGCCCCAGCACCACACAGGCGGCACTAAAGTTAAATGTTGATTTAATCATCTTTATGCATATTAAGTGTGTCGTTCTCTTTGGGTTGTACCAATATTGACACCCATCTCTCTCAATCTGGTTAGCAACTGGGATCCACAACCCTGAAACTCCATTGTTTGGAAAGACTATCCATGAATAAGAATGTCATTTCAGCCCATTTTAGTTCCTCCCGATATCATAGCCGTACCAGACAATCTATGACCTCTCATCTGGAGACCGAGGGGAAGGGGGCACACAAATAGCAATGTTGATAACACTCTGTGCACGCAACTACACGCCGTGAAAATTCTAGGCTCGAGGCTAGCTTGGCCAAAAATTCTTACTTGGTCTGCACACAGTATGCAGCTGGACTACAGGTAACTCTGATCCTTGACTTGTGTATCTAAATTACAAGTACGTCTGAAGTCAAAGTCAACCTCGCCTGAACTGCGAGGGACACTGGTGATAAGGAAAGCAAACCTTCACACAAAATTCAGTCTGAAACATGATATTCTGCACCATGGCTACACCTGAATTTATAGTGTGCAAACGGGAAAAAAAATATGCGTATACTTTTAAACATAAATTTGAATATTTTTAAACAAAACAGTGATTAGTCTAATACTATCGATATCTGCTGAGAACGTGTCACATAATGGTACATATGATGTTCAAGTAAACATTTCCTTGGTTTGACATACTAAAAACGTCATTTGGTCTGCGAGTGCATTTTTTTCAAAGATCCTTTAGAATTACTGCTGGAGCTATGGAATTTATGTTATGTTTAATACTTGCATCAGGTGGCATGTAATATTTACGGAAAGCGACTAAGCCTTCGAAACCAAGCACAATAAATCAATCCTTCACCTTCAGATTTCTTTTCTTGATGCTTGTCCATCATGGGTGATGACCACAATTTTCATCCAAGGGAATGTAGTTGCGTTATGTTTGTCTGTGTGTGCGTAGATGACTAGTGAGCCCAATGTGGGCTTGAAATGTTTTTGTACAGTGTGGGCAAAGATTCATTGCAGGGAGGTTTACTGCCTTTATGTTTTTGTTTCATCCGTGCAGTCTACCTGCCTCACAATTCAAAGAACTGTGTCGAAGAAGTGTGCACCAGGCTGATCTGTCTTGAGCAACATTCTCCCAGTTGTCGACATCTATGCCAAAGGATTTCATTGAATTCTTGCGGACTTCTTTTCTTATAGACATAACAAATACCTCTTACTCTAATATAAATGTAACTTTAAATTACTAACCTGAGAGATATGCTATCCGTTCCCGTAACACATGAACAATATCTGCTGCTTTCAGTCCATCATTTCGTCTTCCACCTTTCAATGTTAAAAAAAGGAAACACACTTTAACTATAAGGCTCATTCAATACAGAATAACAACTGATCAAATTGTATTCTCTGTGTTTGTTCTTATCAACCAAGTTAATCTCTTATTGTGATCTAAGTGGTTTGTGTCGAGAACATGAATACAGTACCCTGGTTCATAGCACATTCATTGGGTCTCAATGGAGAAGTGATTAAGATGTTTGCCTGTCATTCTGAAGGTTGTAGTGTAGGTTCAAATCCAGAAAAAGTGCAATTTTTCATGAGATACCTAGAAGTGTTGGTGGAGCTACGGAGCTTGTGCAATGCCCTCAGCAGATGGTATGCCATCTTCGCAGACAGGGACAGAGCTGTAAGGGGAACTTAGTGCAATGAAGTAAGTCTTCTTCTTTGCGTTCGTTCTTTAAGACCAGTTTTAATTACTTTTTGTGATATGTTTGATCTTTGCCAAGAACGTGTATACGTTGCACATTGGTTTGGTAGGCCCCTAAACTACACAAGTTTAGGACACGTGCATCCGATTTCAGCCAAACCTCCTTAGTCGCTCTTACGACATCCGTGGCAGGTAACAGTGGTTCTATTCTTTACCCCCAAATTTGGACCCGGTAACCACTGGGCGAATGGAGTAAGTAAATCCTTTGCCCTTAGACCCTTTGTTTTAATAGGACCTACGCACGTACGACAAGCGGATTACAAAAAATTGGCTTAAATTGATCAAATAAATTGTAGATTTAAATATGATATAAATATATATATATAAATATAAGTACATTTTACTTTAATGGGTTCAGTCAGATGGGTTGGCTGTCAAAAAATAGAGTGCTGATGTCTTGGCTAAGGAAGGAAATATCTCAGCAGAACAAACCAGATCATTATACTTAGTCTTCATACCAACAAACAGCAGACTGAACAGACATTTACAGAAAACTATACGGACCTCTGTGTGAGCTACAAAAGACAGTGAAGTTCATTCGAGACAACATTAAATATATAGACAATAATTCAAGCGAATGAAAGGAATGAACAGACACTTACATACACTTAGAATAAGTCAAACAGCTCTCTGCCAGTGTCAACAGGTGGAACAGACACCAGGACATGTCCTATACGACTGTTCTTTTCTGGGAGAGCTGAGAAGCAACATGTGGCCATACCCAGTCTACAAGAAAACAAAACTTTGGGGAAACCTGACCGACCTGAAGTTGAAGTTTTGTGTTTCACGGGGGATTAAGATAATGGCCAAAAATCGCTAAAGAGATGGGTAGGTATTTGTAGGAATTTTGGTTTTCCTATCTGAGCTAGTCTGCTTTATGTTGCCTGGGGCCATGGTCTGTCTTACCAATCTTAAGTTTTCTATACATAAGACCTCGATCTGTTGTGCCCTGATCAGAGTGTGTGTATAAGTATTTGTTCTTTGTGTGGCATTTGGTGGTAGAGGTCTTTGTGATCTGCAGTTTGGTGATTTGTCTCCATTCTTCTTATTTTGGTATGGTCACTTGGCCTACCATAATGCCCCAATTAAGTCAACAGTTGTTAAGTGAGTAGAGCACTTGCTTCACAATCAAATGATAGTAGGATCCGTTCCCAGTTCTAGTAATCATAAGATACAGTGATGGACTCCTTATTCATGCACACTCCAGCTACAAAACAGTGCCTCACTCGCTAGGTTATGAAAGGGAAAGATATAGAACTGAGCCACCTTAACCCTTTCGCTCTGTATTATTTTTACCTCTGGATGCATTTATTTTGCAATTCCAATTCAGCACTCAATGTCGAGTAGTTTAAATCTTTATAACTCTAGTACTGTTTCTCTAAAGTATGACATATAATATATTAAATTGTTGCTAATTGTGATCCAGAAAGCTATGCCGGCAGGAACGTTCTGTTCCTGGAAGGGTTACCCATGCCGGACAGGTCCAAGGTGAGAGGTCAGACTAAATGTGGCCTCCTGGTCCTCCAGGTTGGGGTTGGGCGCAGTGCTAACAACTTTGCCCCATAAAAAGAAAAATGTTACAGAAACTTCAAAAGGAAAAAATGCTCTCGATGTCCAGCGGTCTTGAGACAGAATACCACTGTCAGCATGAACAGTATGGGTGAAAGCCGCAAGGAAGCCCACGCTGGGAATTCAAGTCTGCTGGATGTCAAAACTAAACTAAGAATAGGATTCTGGAACGTCAGAACAATGTTCGAGACCACAAAGACATCACAGGTGGTAAAAGAGATGCAACACTATAAATTACACATTCTAGGTGTCAGCGAAAGTAGATGGACAGGCTTTGGACAGACGACAACTAGAACAGGGAAACCATCTTATACTCAGGAAGAGACGACGGGATCATTCAGCAGGAGTTGCACTAATAATAAGGAAAGGATTGAATAAACATCTCTTAGAGTGGCACCCGATTAATGAAAGATTGTTGAAAGCCCGATTTAATGGGAAACAAGGAAAGCTAACTATCATTCAATGCTATGCACCCACTAACGAAGCCGAAGAAGAGGACAAAAACACATTTTATAGAAGGTTACAGGAAGTAGTGGACAAGGTTCCAGCTCAGGACGTTTTGTGCATAATGGGAGACCTAAACGCAAAAGTTGGAAACAATAACAGACACAGAGAAGCAATAATGGGGAAAGAGGGATGTGGCACTGCAAATGAAAATGGAGAAATGTTGAGCAATTTTTGTCTAGAAAACAGACTGATCATAGGAGGCACATTGTTTCCACACAGGACCATACACAAGTACACATGGATATCCCCAAATGGAAGAGATGAAAACCAGATAGACCACTTTATGATCAACAGTAAATGGCGAAAGACATTATTTGATGTAAAGGTGAAAAGAGGAGCTGACGTGGGCAGCGACCACCACCTGTCGTTGCCATGATCAGGCTCAAACTCAAGAAAACATATATACAAGCCAAGACAAGAACAGAATACTTTAATGTTAACCTATTAAAAGACAGAGAGATTGCTACAAAATATATAGTGGAACTAAAGAACAGATTTCAAATCCTGTCAGAGCAGTCAGACACAACACCAACTGAAAGTATCCAAGAAAAATGGAATGCGATCAAAGGCACATATAAAATAGTTAGCAGTAGTGTACTGGGAACCAGTAAAGGACAACATAAAGAGTGGATAAGTGGCCAGACCTTAGAATACATCCAAAAGCGAAAGGAGAAAAAAAAAATCTCATCAATAGCATTAGATCAGAACGTCAAAAGATAAGGCAAGAAAAGAATATACAGAACTAAACAAAATGGTAAAAAGAAGTGCTAGAACAGACAAGAGACAATTTATGGAAAAGACAGCAGAAATAGCAGAGAAAGCTGCTAAAGTACATGATCTGCACACACTGTACAAGATTACCAAACAATTATGCGGAGGTAAAAGACACAACCATAACATGCCAGTCAGAAACAGCCTAGGACAACTGTTGACAACAGAGCAGGAGCAGGATATGAGATGGACATCCCACTTTGAAGATGTGCTAAACAGACCTGATCCTGAACATCCACCGGATATCCCACCGACCGCACAGGATATTGATATCAACCTCAAATTGCCAGAAAAGCAAGAAATAGTAAAAGCTATTGGGTCCCTGAGAAACAACAAAGCACCGGGAAATGATGAAATGACAGCAGAGCTTTTCAAGATCGATCCCATCTTAGCTGCAAACATATTAGAGCCATTGTTTGCAGATATCTGGGAGAAAGAAGAATTGCCTAAGGATTGGACTAGGGGTACTGTGGTGAAAATCCCCAAGAAAGGAGACCTAACAGATTGCAATAACTGGAGAGGAATCACGTTGCTTTCAATCCCAAGTAAGATATTCTGCAAAATTGTCATAATGCGAATACAAGAAGCAGTAGACAAGTGTCTACGAATGGAGCAAGCAGGATTTAGGAAAGGAAGAGGAACAAATGAACACATATTTACCCTGCGTAACATTTTAGAACAATGTAGCGAGTGGCAAAGGACTATATATATCAACTTCATAGATTTTGAAAAGGCATTCGACAGCGTCCACAGAGACAGCCTATGGAAGATACTGAGACAATACGGCGTACGCAGAAGCTTGTCAACATCATAGCCCTCTTCTATAAAGATTTCTCCTGCAACCTAAAGAATTCCAACAAAACATTCCCAGTAAAATCTGGTGTAAGACAGGGATGCGTAATGTCCTCTCTTTTGTTTAGTATTACAATTGACTGGGTGCTAAAAATGCCATAAAACAACAAGCACCAAGAGGAATAAGATGGACCCTTTCGAGATGCTTGAGGACCTGGACTTTGCAGACGATATAGCCCTGGTGTCACACAAATATGAACATATACAAGAGAAAAGTACAATACTTCACAGCACGGCAAAGACAGTAGGCCTCAAAACAAACACAGGAAAAACAAAAATTATGACAAACAGTGAAATCCAACAACCAGTAATGTTAGAAGATGAAACACTGGAAAGGGTTGAGCAGTTTACATATCTTGGTAGCGTACTGACACTAAATGGTGGCACAGAGGAAGATATAAAATCACGTCTGAGTAAGGCCAGAACCGCTTTGCCAGAATGAAACCAGTATGGAAGTCCAAAATCTACAATAGGACCACAAAGCTTAAACTCTATAAAAGCATTGTTTTGCCAGTTTTGCTCTACGGATCGGAGTGTTGGAGGATGACCAAAGGAGATACTAACAGGCTGTCAGTTTTCCACCACTCTTGTCTTCGCAGAATCTTGGGAATCTTTTGGCCAGTAAAAATATCCAATAACCAACTACTCCAAGACACAAGACAAGAGGCAATGAATGACATACTCAAAAAGAGAAGATGGAAATGGCTCGGACATGTTATGAGAATGAGACAAGAAATGCCTGCAAGGATAGCCCTCACTTGGACACCAGAGGGAAAGAGAAAGAAAGGCAGACCACGGACAACATGGAGGCGCATGATGGAAGAGGAACTGGACACCGCATCTCTGACGTGGGGCTCTGCGCTGAAGGTTGCACGGACAGGAGAGCATGGAAAGTCCTTTCTGAAGCCCCATGTGTCACTAGGCATGACGGGATTAAGTAAGTAAGTAAGTAATTGGATGATAAATACATTAATATAATAATATTTTACATCCTGTGATATACGTTTGAGAAAATTAAATTATTATAGCATGATTATTTTAAAAAAACATACAAAATATTTATAATCATCGGTTTTCTATTACATCGTATTATTCATAGATGTTTCTAAAAGTAGCAGTTAAACGAAGATAATCCATGTGTGGCCATATTCTATAAGTTTCATATAATTAGGTGCACTAGTTTTTATAATATTCACTTTTTAGTGCGGCCATGTCAACAAATGGTATGTGCATCGTCTATTCTTTCGAAGCAATTATAACATTAGACAGAATTACAACTATTGATACTACATTCCTTAAACAATGAAATATCGTTATTACCATGAATTAAATACTCTTCATTACTATCGCAAGTTATAATTTGATCTAGCAATACTCAAAATTGCACTGTATAAACTCATTTTGGTCTTTATGGCAAGGTTGGCAAATGTCGGACACATTATCATTTTTTTTTTAAAATATGACTAGACTTTAACAGAAGAAAGGAAAAAGAGGAAAGCAGATTTAAATAATAGCAAAACTAGAACTGCCAAAGCCATAGCCCAGGAAAAGTACACAGAAGCTAGCAAGAAAGTGAAGAAACAAATAAAGTTAGATAAAAGACAATACGTAGAAGATCTAGCAAGAGAAGCAGAGGTAGCTGCAGGAAAAGGAAACCTTAGGGATCTCTACAATATCACTAGAAAGCTAGCAGGAAAATACAGACCATCAAATGGGTTGATCAAAAATAGTAGTGGGGAAACTATCACTAATGTTAGAGACCAAATGGAAAGATGGATGGAATACTTCAAGGAACTCCTGAACAGACCAGCACCTACAAACCCCCAGATATCCAACCGGCAGAAATTGACTTGGACATCAACTGTGAGAAACCATCCAAGGAGGAGATTAGTAAAGCCATTAAACTTTTAAAAGATGGAAAAGCGGCGGTCCAGATGGTATTCCAGCGGAGGCGGTTAAAGCCAACATAAACACATCCACAGAAATACTGTATAAATTATTTAGCAGAATCTGGGAGACCGAAGAAATACCAGCAAACTGGAGAGAAGGATACCTGGTGAAGCTACCAAAGAAAGGGGACCTTCAGAAGTGTGAAAACTATAGGGGAATAATGCTGTTGTCAGTACCTGGGAAAATACTAAGCAGAGTCATCCTGGAGAGACTGAGAGATGCCATCGATATAAAGCTAAGAGATGAACAGGCAGGCTTCCGACCAAATAGATCCTGTGCTGACCAGATAGCCACATTACGTATAATAATAGAGCAAAGTATTGAATGGAAATCCCCACTTTATATCGGATTTGTTGATTATGAGAAGGCTTTTGACAGTATTGATAGGGAAACCCTTTGGAAATTAATGAGGCATTATGGAATCCCACAGAAAATTATTAACCTAATAAAAGCAACATATACAGATATGAAATGTAGAGTTCTTCATGAAGGTAAACTAACAGATACTTTCGAAATAGAAACAGGAGTGCGTCAGGGATGTCTTCTATCACCTTTGTTGTTCTTACTGACAATAGACTGGATTATGAAGACCACAGTAACTAACACCAGAAATGGAATCCAATGGACTCTGACAGAGCAACTGGATGATCTGGACTTCGCTGATGATATAGCCCTTCTGTCACATACACAAAATCAGATGCAGGATAAGCATAACACATTGAATCAAAGGTCCCAGCAACTAGGGCTGAACATTCATAAGGGAAAGACAAAGATATTGAGAATTAACCAAGCAAGCGACAACTCGATCTCCCTGGGAAATCCCACTTCAAGAGGTAGAATCATACACATACTTGGGCAGCAACGTAGACAAAGAGGGTGGAACAGATAGAGATGTTAAAATAAGAATACAGAAGGCAAGAGGAGCTTTCATTGCACTGGGAAACATTTGGAAGTCCAAAGAAATCAAATCTAGAACAAAAATTCGGATATTTAACTCTAATGTTAAAGCAGTTCTACTGTATGGGTCAGAAACATGGAGAACAACTAAAACAATAGCGCATAAATTGCAAACATTCATCAACTGGTGTCTGCGCAGAATAGAGGGAATAAGATGGTATGATAGGGTCACAAATGAGGAACTTATGGAGAGAACAAGACAGATTCCAGTGAACGAACAGGTTTAAAAAAAAGACGCTGGCGCTGGATAGGACACACTTTGCGAAAACCGGAGGGAATATAACAAGAAGGGTCCTTGCCTGGAACCCGCAGGGACAGCGAAAGAAGGGAGGCCGAGAAATACATGGAGACGAGATTTGGAGGCGGAGATCAACAATATAAAGAAGAGCTGGAGGGAGCTGCAGGAGATAGCTAGAGATAGGAAGACTTGGCATGAGTTGGTTGAGGGCCTATGCCCCAACCCGGGTAAAAAAAGGCAAAGAGAGAGAGAGAGACTTTAACACAATAATACATGCTTTCCCGCTTTCAAATCTTTGTTAAAAGGAAGTGGAAATGTACCTACATATATGTACGTTCCGTTTCTAAAGATTTTTTCAACTTCAGTAAAGGGGTTGTGAAGATACATTCATTTTCGTCAACAGACATCCAAAAGCCGATATATCGGTTTTGCAACATAATGAACATTACTTTGAACCGATATATCGGCTCTGCAGTCCCGTTGGGTTAACTCCAAAAGTTAGACAGCAGTACTTTGATGGCTTATCACCTGTGTGGTGCCGGCAAGAGATACAAAGAATAGTACCACTGCGACCTATAATGTATGTTATAAGAGGCGACTGATGTAGAGCCTAGGGATGCTACTCTAGTAAATAAAAAGCAGCGTAGAAATCGGATGTACTGGCCTACTTGTAGGCGCATAACTGGCACTACGTACAATCGCTCTTAGGCTCAGATCACATACAAATCACACAGAGTGGTTAACAAGTGATCAGTGTGGAGCGTTCGAAGCAGCTGATGGTTTATAACACTTGAAGTCAATTTTATTTTTTTACGCCCGATTTGAATTCAGACATAGTCAGGGTGACTAATATAGCACCTCTGACTGATTTTTGCATGAAGGCTAGCTTTCCTTATCATTAAGGATCAGGAAACCTGTAGTCCAGATGTGCAATGATCTGCCTTGATGCCTCTTTCCTTCTAAAAGTTCACAGAACATCTGTTGGGGTATGCAGCTATGTTTCATTCTTCTCACATGTCCAAGTCTAGTCTTCTACTGCTGAGCATTCCCATTATGGAATGCAAGTTTGTACATTACAGTACTTCAGTTTCAGATATGGTGAACTCACGAGGAACTCCAACTGACATGCAGCTTCATAGGGGCAACCCATCTCATGGTTTAAATGAGCATACGAACCCGAACGCAAAGAAGAACTCGAAGCTACTGTTTAAATTCATCACAAATTGTGTTAGTCTCTAGTCAAAGGGAAATAACTGAAATATTTATTTTTCACACAACTGATTCATTCGACATTTTCGCAACTCGTCTTTGTTCTCGGTAGAATACAGCTTCAGTTAGCTCTGCTAAATGTATTTTAAACACTAATTCTATATTTTCATTTTACTAATAAGTGACTGGAGGAAATATCCATCTTTGATGAGTATCTCTAAGCTTGGTATCATTTCATTGACTGTCCGAAAACTGAACTCACTGCAACAGAGGATTGGCGTTAGATTTTTCCAATCCGCTGACAACTCTAATATGTTTCTTATCACACTTAAATTGTAAATACCTGGTCTATAGTAATACTCGACGTCCTTTTCAGCCCCTCCTTCTGCGCCTTGATCTCCGAAATTCATATTTTGAATTTTATCATGTCTATAACACAATCACTGAAGCCGATTTTCAAAAGCATCATCATACACGACAATCTCTGAGTCGGCCATTGTAATAACAACAGCTCGTCTTACTTCGGCAATCTCCGGTCTTACCGGATGTTGATTAGCTTCGTCTGCTGTAAATCATCAGTGCGTATCGCTTACTTATAAAAATTACTCCGGATCTGTTCAAATAAATTGTATATAAACATTTATGCTATCTAATTTTGCAAGGATTTAACAGTTTTGTGAAATGTATTTTAACAGTTACCCACTCTGTGTTGATGAAATAAGTTTTATTCAAGTTAAAGTCGCACATAAACGTGAGTGGTGACTCAGTCCGCTAGGGGAGTTTTTAATTCAAGCGTGAGCGGTATAAGGTAGCAGCGTGTTATTATGCGGGGACAAATGGCGAACAAAAAACAAATACATGTTACAGGTATTTAGAGTTCTCGGCGGTGGTAAAAATAACAAACAACAGAACTGATGAACACGTGCATTGCTACGAAATTGTGTTAGTGACTGAGGTCTGCTGCGCTCTTGAAAATTCGCGTTTCCAATTCGTTTTCTTCTAACAGTTCCAAACACGGGTACTGATAAAAGAACAAGAAAGGAAAATTATCCCCTGTGAAACGAGATGCTTAAAGAAAGCGGTAAATAAAACAAAAACAAGAAGAGACCATATAAGAGATGATGAAATTAGAAGAACAGTCGGAACAACACCTGATATAGATTCATTGAAAAACAAAAACTCAACTGGTTTGGCCATTTGGTGAGAATGAACCCGAATAATAATAATAGCCGTCCATCGCAAGCTATGATGGCAACAGCCTCAGACGTGTGATGATATACCTATCTGGTGTGTGCGGAGGTGATTGCAGAGTTCAATTCTAGAACACAATCCCCTACCACAGGTGGGGCATACATGATCAAGGTGAGACTGTGTGTTCTGTCTTTTGGCACAGCTCGTTTTATATGTGCCTCAACGGCACGATGATTCTCAGCTACAGCTATGCGGGCTCCTCTTGTGTTGTTACAGCGCCACATTTGGCGATCTTGCATCTCAGAGGCACTTTAATCGTGTCTTTAAATCGGTTTTTTTCTGTCCACCAGATGAATGTCTGCCCCCTTCAAGTTCGTCATACATCAACTGTATTGGGATGCGTTTATCAGGCATCCGAGCAACGTGACAGGCCCATCTCACTTGGGCCTTCTGCAACAGGGTGTTGAAGCTTGGGATTTTTGCTCTTTAGCGGACTTTGGTATCTGGAATTTTGTCCTGCCCGTTTATTTTTAATATTCTGCGTAGAAGTGGTTTCGTTTTCTTGCGTGTCTGCTATACACTGTCCATGTCTCGCTGGCATACAGCAGTGTGGTTAGCACTATGGCCTGGTAAACTTTCAGTTTTGTAGTCACGCTTATTCTCTTCCGCTCCCACACAGTGACACGTATCCTTCCGAACGCAGCACTGGCTTTGGATATCCTATTGTTTACCGCAGTCTATGTTTGCCGATCTGGATAGGATGCTGTCGAGATAAGCAAAGTTGTCCGCTGGCAGGAGACGCTGGTGTTTAATGTCGATGATTGGATCGTAGTACTGCTCTCTATGGGCGTGCTGGAACATGACCTCTGTTTTCTTGGTTTTAATGGTAAGACCAAACATATCTCATGCCCTTGAGAACTTGTCCATGTAAGTCTGCATTTCTTCCTCAGAGTTGGTAGCGAGGGCGCAGTCATCAGCAAACAATAGGTTTAAGATAGTTGATTCTTTTACCTTGATGGAGGATTTTAACCTCCTAAGATGAAATATATTACCGTCTGTCCTATATCTAATCTTTACCCTATGTTCATCGCCTTCCCAAAAGATATCCATGAGCATGGCAGCAAACATCACGCTGAAGAGTGTTGGGGTCAGTGCGCAGCCCTGTTTGACGCTATTGGTAACATGGTAGGTCTCGATAGCTCCTCTTCATCAAGTACACGCGTCATCAAGCCCTCGTGAAACTGTTGAACGATCCCGAGCACACCAGATACAAGAGCGTACAACCTGAACATTAAATCAAGAGGAAGGGGCGGACAAAGAAAAAAGATGAATTGATGGAGTTAGACATCTTAAAACTCCACAATACCACAGCATATCAAGCGACCGAACGTTCACTATCTCGGAAACCAATCATCAGTTAATCCTGCTACGCCTAACGGCAAAAAAGCAGAGAAGGACAAAAGAAAGAAAGACTCAGAAACTTGCTATTTCTCATGGAGATTATCAGTCAAAAGTTCTTCAGAAAGCCCAAGATGGATTATCATAGCTTTTCAAACAAATAATAAATCAGAACAAGATAAAAATGCCTCACTTTACAGGTGAGGTGAGTCTAGTTATCTCTTGACAGGTCAACTAGTTCATATATTGACAGGTGAACCTAGTAGTCATTACCTGACAGGTGAGCCTAGTAGTCATTACCTGACAGGTGAACCCAGTGGCGGCTAGGAATCATTTTTGTTGGTGGGGCCAGACACAAATTTTCGGGAAAATGGTTTTTAGTTGTTATGTTTTAATTTATAAAATAATTTTTTTTTTTTTTTTCCGATCCAGAAGCATTTGAGCTTTTCAGCTCTTCGGCTCGGTGTCATGGACATCGTAACCCTTCGGTTCGGTGCCACGAACACCGTAAATCTGGGGAATCTGTGGCTTTTTCTGCCATCCCGCGGAATCGAACCCGCACACACAGAGGGATAGTCACCGGTAGTCCAACGCGCTACGAACACGCTGGGCAGACCGGCATTATAAAATAATAAATACACGTTACACATTCTTTTTGGTGGGGCCCGACCCCAGTGGCCCTTAATGACGAGCCGCCACTGGGTGAACCTAGTAGTCATCTCTTGACAGGTGAATCAGTTAAAACATTACCTAGTAACGAGAGACAGCCGTAGTAGCGTAGTGCACTTGCTTTGTACACTTGTGGTCTCCGGATCATCTTCCACAGTGATATGTCTTCTTCAGCCACACCAATCCTCATGTGGGTACCCAGCTGTTATATATACAAATTCTAACTATATACTGTCCTGTGTGGGACTGTTCTTCTTCTTCTGCGTTCTCACTAGATTGGGATTTCGGATTCTCTAATAAAGGCAGCCGTCTGTATCAGATTATCAGCCACGCCATACCGTTTGTCTTCTGCGTTCTCACTAGATTGGGATTTCAGATTCTCTAATAAAGGCAGCCGTCTACCTCAGATTATCAGCCACACAGGACAAAATTCCAGACAGTGAAATCCTCACAAGAGTAAAGATCCCAAGCGTCAACACCCTGTTGCAGAAGGCCCAACTGAGATGGGTCGGTCACGTTGCTCGAATGCCTGATAAACGCATCCCAAAACAGTTGATGTATGTCGAGCTTGAAGGGGGCAGACGTTTAGCTGGTGGACAGAAAAACGCTTTAAAGACACTCTTAAAGTGTCTCTGAAATGCTTCGATATAGACAATACGTGCTGGGAATCCCTTGCGCAAGATCGCCAAATGTGGCGCTGTAACAACAAAGAGGAACCCGAATAGCTGAGAATCATCGTATTGTTGAGTCACAGAGAAAACGAGCAGCGCGAAAAGACAGAGCACACAACACGCACATGTCTAACCTTGATCATGTATGCCCCACCTGTGGTTGGGGATTATGTTCTAGGATTGGACTCTACAGTCACCTACGCACACACCAGAGAGGTGCAACAGCACACGTCTGAGATTGTTGTCATCATCGCTTGCGATGGACGGCTATTATCAGCCACGCCATACAGTTTGTCTTGGGTCGCTAGTGTAAGTGGGCCACCTCTTTCTTCTCAAGTCTGCATACTGGGGGCAGTTCTGGAGAATATATATCCTATGATTTCTGCTTCACCATTTGTGCCGACCTCTTCTCGCAGTAAGTTTTGGCCACCCCCGTGATAGTAGGTCTGACTTTCTTACTGCGTGGCTAAATCTCTGAGGCAGAGTAGAATCTGTTATCCCATTCCTCATTGTGAGGGGTCGTTGCACTATGTTATGCGCCTTACGGTCTGGTGGATCCGTTTTTTGCAAGCATTTGTTTCGGGTTAGCATTCCCTAGCGGACACGTGCAAACCGATTTCAGCCAAACCTCCTTACTCGCCTCTTACGACATGCGTGGCACGTAACAGTGGTTCTATTCTTTACACCCCAAATTTTAGCCCCGGTAACCACTCCGGCGGAACTGTTCAGAAACCACCTGGTTAAGTATATCATACTGTTAGGTACAACAAAAATATTGAGCCCAACCACAGCCAACTCTAACTGGGCCTGATAACTGACGGGAAAACCCATGACCTAGTTTAAGTTGGGGGCTGGAATATATATATATATATATATATATATATATATATATATGTTTAATAGAATACTGCAAGCTTTTTTGCAATTTTACTCAATTCTGCGAGTCTTTAGTTATTTATTGGTGAAAAATATCAATAATATTGATATTACTTATTGTTAAACTTAACTTGTTGCATAATATAACTGATTTAGCATTTTGTCTTTTTCTTCTTTACTCCAATCCGGTTTGTCTCACAGCGTCAGGTCAGGAAGAGATTTCTAAAACTGTTTGCCTCACAGCGTCAGGTCAAGAAGAGATTTCTAAAACTGTTTGCCTCACAGCGTCAGGTCAAGAAGAGATTTCTAAAACCGTTTGCCTTACAGCGTCAGGTCAAGAAGAGATTTCTAAAACTGTTTGCCTCACAGCGTCAGGTCAGGAAGAGATTTCTAAAACTGTTTGCCTCACAGCGTCAGGTCAGGAAGAGATTTCTAAAACTGTTTGCCTCACAGCGTCAGGTCAGGAAGAGATTTATAAAACTGTTTGTCTCACAGCGTCAGGTCAAGAAGAGATTTCTAAAACTGTTTGCCTCACAGCGTCAGGTCAAGAAGAGATTTCTAAAACTGTATGCCTCACAGCGTCAGGTCAAGAAGAGATTTCTAAAACTGATTGCCTCACAGCGTCAGGTCAAGAAGAGATTTCTAAAACTGTTTGCCTCACAGCGTCAGGTCAGGAAGAGATTTCTAAAACTGTTTGCCTCACAGCGTCAGGTCAGGAAGAGATTTCTAAAACTGTTTGCCTCACAGCGTCAGGTCAAGAAGAGGTTTCTAAAACTGTTTGCCTCACAGCGTCAGGTCAAGAAGAGATTTCTAAAACTGTTTGCCTCACAGCGTCAGGTCAGGAAGAGATTTCTAAAACTGTTTGCCTCACAGCGTCAGGTCAAGAAGAGATTTCTAAAACTGTTTGCCTCACAGCGTCAGGTCAAGAAGAGATTTCTAAAACTGTTTGCCTCACAGCGTCAGGTCAAGAAGAGATTTCTAAAACTGTTTGCCTCACAGCGTCAGGTCAAGAAGAGATTTCTAAAACTGTTTGTCTCACAGCGTCAGGTCAAGAAGAGATTTCTAAAACTGTTTGCCTCACAGCGTCAGGTCAAGAAGAGATTTCTAAAACTGTTTGCCTCACAGCGTCAGGTCAAGAAGAGATTTCTAAAACTGTTTGCCTCACAGCGTCAGGTCAAGAAGAGATTTCTAAAACTGTTTGCCTCACAACGTCAGGTCAAGAAGAGATTTCTAAAACTGTTTGCCTCACAGCGTCAGGTCAAGAAGAGATTTCTAAAACTGTTTGCCTCACAGCGTCAGGTCAAGAAGAGATTTCTAAAACTGTTTGCCTCACAGCGTCAGGTCAAGAAGAGATTTCTAAAACTGTTTGCCTCACAGCGTCAGGTCAAGAAGAGATTTCTAAAACTGTTTGCCTCACAGCGTCAGGTCAAGAAGAGATTTCTAAAACCGTTTGCCTTACAGCGTCAGGTCAAGAAGAGATTTCTAAAACTGTTTGCCTCACAGCGTCAGGTCAAGAAGAGATTTCTAAAACTGTTTGCCTCACAGCGTCAGGTCAAGAAGAGATTTCTAAAACTGTTTGCCTCACAGCGTCAGGTCAAGAAGAGATTTCTAAAACTGTTTGCCTCACAGCGTCAGGTCAAGAAGAGATTTCTAAAACTGTTTGCCTCACAGCGTCAGGTCAGGAAGAGATTTCTAAAACTGTTTGCCTCACAGCGTCAGGTCAAGAAGAGATTTCTAAAACTGTATGCCTCACAGCGTCAGGTCAAGAAGAGATTTCTAAAACTGTTTGCCTCACAGCGTCAGGTCAAGAAGAGATTTCTAAAACTGTTTGCCTCACAGTGTCAGGTCAAGAAGAGATTTCTAAAACTGTTTGCCTCACAGCGTCAGGTCAAGAAGAGATTTCTAAAACTGTATGCCTCACAGCGTCAGGTCAAGAAGAGATTTCTAAAACTGTTTGCCTCACAGCGTCAGGTCAAGAAGAGATTTCTAAAACTGTTTGCCTCACAGTGTCAGGTCAAGAAGAGATTTCTAAAACTGTTTGCCTCACAGCGTCAGGTCAAGAAGAGATTTCTAAAACTGTTTGCCTCACAGCGTCAGGTCAAGAAGAGATTTCTAAAACTGTTTGCCTCACAGTGTCAGGTCAAGAAGAGATTTCTAAAACTGTTTGCCTCACAGCGTCAGGTCAAGAAGAGATTTCTAAAACTGTTTGCCTCACAGCGTCAGGTCAAGAAGAGATTTCTAAAACTGTTTGCCTCACAGCGTCAGGTCAAGAAGAGATTTCTAAAACTGTTTGCCTCACAGCGTCAGGTCAAGAAGAGATTTCTAAAACTGTTTGCCTCACAGCGTCAGGTCAAGAAGAGATTTCTAAAACTGTTTGCCTCACAGCGTCAGGCCAAGAAGAGATTTCTAAAACTGTTTGCCTCACAGCGTCAGGTCAAGAAGAGATTTCTAAAACTGTTTGCCTCACAGCGTCAGGTCAAGAAGAGATTTCTAAAACTGTTTGCCTCACAGCGTCAGGTCAGAAGAGATTTCTAAAACGGGCCCTTGTATGCGCTTCGTAGATAGTCTCTTTCGTCGCCTCTGTTATCTCTGACGTCCATCTTTTGAGTGGCCGGCCTTTTGCTTTGTACCCATTTGTATCGGAGCAGCATTGCTTTTTGAGGTGCACTGTCTGTTGGTAATCTGCTTACGTGGCCAAACCATTTAATTTGTTGTTTCTTGATGAACCCACTTTTTTCCTGATGTCTTCATTTCTCAACCGGTCTCTTCTTGTTACACCCAGCATTCTGCGTAGACACTTCATCTCTGTCGTGACTAGTTTTCTTCTATCATTTGTTGTCAGTGACCAGGTTTGGCACTGATAGCATAATGTTGGGAGACTGTGTTGTAGAATGCTCTTTTAGTGTTCATGCTGACATGTTTGCATTTCAAAATTGATGCTATTTGTTCTATGATTGGATGTATTGTATCTATGTTGAATTTAAGCTTATCATCAATATAAGAAAGAGGCAGTCATCTTTTTCGGACATGTGATGAGGAGGAGAGGTTTAGAACACATTGTGACAACCAGTAAAATCGAGGGTAGACGAGACAGAGAGAGAAAATGTTGGATAACTTGACTTCATGGCACGGTAGAGCGTCATTTGAGTTGATAGCAAATACCAACGACAGAGATCTGCGATATCGCGATCACCGCCCAGACTGATGTACCAGACTTCCCCATAAATTCTATTCATGTGGAAATCTGATTTATGCAGCCTTAGCATTGGTGTGTTTTACTGAACATCTTCAGCACCAATTGGAGCTCTGGTGCTTATCCTTCGGCGATGTGTCCGGTTTCAGCCAGCGTTTACTTGGTTCGCTCTCCGCTCTGTATCCATCTAGTGTTTTTACGGTGTGGGGTAGCTAGCCCCACGTCCAACCTCCATAGTCGCCTCTTACAACGTGTGTGGCAGGTAACAGTGGTTCTATTCTTTACACCCCAATTTGGGCCCCGGTAACCACTCGGCGAATCAACAATCTCAGTTGTACCACACAACAACAACAGTTTCTAATTACAAAGTCCAGATATTGACAAAACAACTGAGTAACAACTACAGTAATCACTAGCTATACCTAGTTTTCTGTTTAGTCATATTTACAAACATTGAAAGGCAACACAGACATTGATACAATTCAGATTCACAAACAATTGATGCATATGCCTACAATTATTGTCCCTTTTTTTAATCTCTCATTTTTCCATTCTTCAAAGCTTGGTTATACTTCAGTCACACACACATTCTCTCGCTCTCTCTCATAAGTACACTATATCCAGTATTGTCTTGGGTCGCTGATAGCAATATTGATGACACACTGCACTAATAGCCAAATGCTGAAGGAATTCCAACGTGCAACGTGGTCCAAAAATAAAAATGTTATCAGTGTGTGCACGCTTGGAACTACAAGAGACCCTCATCCTTTACCTGGGTATCTATATTACAAGTACTTCTGAAGTCGGAGTAAGTCTTGCCAGAATGGTGAGGGAAATGGTAATAAGGACAGTACATCTTCACACAAAAAGTCATATGTGATAGATTAGACACCCAGACTATGCCAGAAATCATATCGGGTGATGCCCGAGTGGTTACCGGGGCCCAAATTTGGGTGTAAAGAATAGAACCACTGTTACCTGCCATGCATGTCCTAAACGTGTAGAAATATATGCGTTTAGGGGCCTACCAAAACCAATGTGCAACATATACACGTTCTTGGCAAAGATCAAACATATCACAAAGAGTGATTAAAAATGGTCGTAAAGTACGAACGCAAAAAAAAAAGATATTGGGTGAAAGGAGAGAACAAAATGAATCCATTATTGTTCTAATCTGGAGGAGCATCTGGCCGAATAGATTAGAATGTGGCTCCAATGCAGGATATCTATGATCAATCCACAGTAAAGCCAAGAGTTTTTTCTGTCGGGGTATTTTAAAAATCCTATCCTGAACAGTTTTGCAGTGAGTGCATTGGTCTTGTGGCAATAAAATTTCGCCCCCTTTTCTGTATAGTATGTTGTTTATCAGCCAATTCTCTTTAACATTTAGTTCTTTCAGGACATCAGTGTTCTTTCTTTTTTAGACCATACTAAATCAATCAACCAATCAATCTGGACCTATGCTATGCAAAATCAAGAAATCAACCAACATCTAGATCATACTAAATAAATCAACCAATCATTGTGAATCTAGGCCACACTAAACCAACCAATCATTGTCAATCTAGGTCACACTAAACCAACCAATCATAGCATTTCTAGGTCATCACCACATTCTTACAAATATATACAAACCAAGATTGATTATTCTTAATAAAGATGTTTAAAACATACATCAATTATGTAGGTAAGATTTGGTCACAAATGATTCATACACACTAAAAGAAATATGGGAGCATGTTATTAGTCAAACTACATGTCAATACACATCCTATCTCCCTCCCTCCTCATATATTGTCTATACAGGTCAGTAAAACAAAGTTGAAAGGTCAAATGTCAGGTAAATTTCCATTACATGACAGACAAATAACATTGGACATTCAATAATGGAACGAGTTAGGTCAAGTTTTTTTTAAAAACAATATTTATGAAGACATTATAAAAAAATAGTATCCACCTGAAACAGCTGAGGTTTAACTTCTCGGTGGGAACAGGAAGGACAAGTGTGAACAATGTGTACAAAACAGTTTCATGCGAGAAGTAACAAATTTTGTTTCATTACTTCGTTACATTGGATAAGTAGAAGCATAAATAAATAGTAGAGCTGCTGTAGCGCAGTTGTTGGTGAACTTGCTTCTTATGTTAGTGATCCGCTGGGTTCAATTTCACACAATGGGTGCGAAATTTGTTACAACCGTAACAGCTCTCAGGTCGAAACAGCCAGGAAAACATTGGGAAGCAAAGGCGGCAGTCGTGATGTTGACTACATCACCCATTATGCGCCGACAACGGTCAATGAAAAATGCAGGCCTAACACCGCAGTAACGTAAATACCATGTGGTGTAACGAGGGTTTCTTTTTTTTTTTACACAAATAAATAAGGAACAAATATATATATATATTCTGACCACAATTCTTGTAGCTTTCTCAATCAAATCTACACAACTGTTGAAGCTACGATGAAGGAATTTTGTCCAATATGACAGTTCTGTTGCTTGTTTCGTCTCAGTTTAACTGTCACATATACTCTGTTACAATCATGCTATGTAAATGATATCTTTACAAACTGAAGTCTCTCTCTCTTTCTCTCAAAGTAAACAACAATATCTAATATTCAACAAACAAATCAGTCTAAATAGATAATTTTTTAAAAACTGTACATTAGCCCAGCGTTACTTGACAAAAATATGATCATATTGCTCTCCAAATGATTCCTAAAGACATTTCATAGTCACACCAACGCTCAAATGACACAACATCAAGGTCTATCTCTCTCAAATGTTGATTATCTACAAGTGAATATTATCTGAACATCTGTGTGCGTAGTTTCAATATACAAACTTACACCATACTAGTTATGTTGAAGTATTATTGCTGTCACTTTTGTTTTCCATTATTATTTACAAACTATTTTTGAAGTCACGTCATTTAAAAAAAAAATACTTATTGCCCGTGTGGTGCTGGGGTCAACAAGGGAAGCAAAGAATAGTACCACTGTAACCTACAAGGTATGTCGTAAGAGGCGACTGATGTAGGACCTAGGAAGCTACCATAGTAAATAAAAGCATCGCAGAAATCGGATGTGCTGGCCTACTTCTAGATGCATAACGGGCACAATGTACAATCGCTCTTAGGCTCAGATCACACTGAGTGGTTAACAAGTGTTCGATATGGAGCATTCGAAGAAGAAAATACATATTATTCCTATTTTAACTTATTTAAAGGAAATGAACTTGATTTTCATACCATGAGGTCTAGACTGTCCCATGTACGTCCTCGCTAGAAAAGGATGCTGTCCCTACAACACAACACTACATTCAAAACTAAATGGTACCAGAGATGAGCTCCAGACAAGTTGACTTCATCATAAAAACTTGCCTGATGGTAAATAGTGATCGCAAAGAAAAGAAGACACCATGAGATATATTGAAGAATATTGTTACCCCAGTATTTTTCTCTGCTCAGCGACATATGATCGGTGATGTGGGCTACATCACGTCGGTCGTCTTCACTTCATGTTTCTTTGGTACCCAATTACAGTTGCTTGACATGAGTACAATATAGTTAGACAAAAATCTCACCTCATAGTGATATGTCATTCTGAGAACATGTGTCAATAATACATGTGCACTAACAATGACTGATATTTAACTAAAATGTCAGCCGGTCTGCCCAGCGTGTTCGTAGCGAGTTGGACTACCGGTGACTATCCCTCTGTGTGTGCGGGTTCGATTCCGCGGGATGGCAGAAAAGCCAGATTCCCCAGATTTACGGTGTTCGTGGCACCGAACCGAAGGGTTACGATGTCCATGACACCGAGCCGAAGAGCTCAAGTGCTTCTGGATCGAAAAAAATAAAATAAAATGTCAAGGCTGTCGTTCTGTATGAAGCGGAGACATGGAGAACAACTAAGGGGACCACCAAAAATTGCAGACATTGATCAATAGATGCCTTCGCAGGATACTTCATCTATGATGGTATGACAGGATCACAAACAGGGAACTGTGCAATAGAGCAAGACCACAGCAGTTGGAGCAAGAGATAATGGGCAGAAGGTGGTGATGGATAGGACACACACTGAGGAGACCTCCTGACAGCATCACGAGACAGGCCCTCCGATGGAACCCCCAGAGTAAGAGAAGACCCACGAACACCTTGTGTTGTAAATGGAATGCAAGAAAATGGCGAGCAAGTGGAGAGATCCAGAAAAGATGGCGTTGAAAGGCATTGGTTGCGGACATATTCCGTTCTAGGGTTGAAGAAGATTAACAACTACAATATCGTGACTGTGCATATTTGAAAATATTGAAAGTAATAATCTGCATACAGTACTACATTCTTCTCCAGTGTACAATAACAAAACAGCAAGTTGAACATTTCAAGAAAGCAGTGGTCAGCTTTTATCATTTTCACCAAAGTTGACAACATGTCATAAGTTTTCTTTCTCTTTTTCCTCACCAGTACTTGTTAAACAGATATTCTGTTGTCACTTTGTACATGTGTCACAGTCACACTTATCAAGACTTTCTAACGGTCAGATTCTCTCGAGATGTAACATGTTCTTTGCTGAATGTTGTTGATATCATTATTATTATTCTTGCATTCGTCTACTATGAATTCAGACGGCAGTCAGGACACTAGGTATGGCTCTTCAGAATTTTGCATGAATGTCTGCTTTCCTTCTTATCAGTGTCTTCTGCCACACAGGCGTGCCTTCTCCTACTTTATAGGTTCGTGCGCCCGAGTGGTTACCGGGGTCCAAATTTGGGGTGTAAAGAATACAACCACTGTTACGTGCCACGCATGTCGTAAGAAGCAACTAAGGAGGCTTGGCTGAAATTGGATGCACATGTCTTAAGCGTGTAGAAGTCTATGCATTTAGGGGCCTACCAAACCAATGTGCAACATATACACGTTCTTGGCAAAGATCAAACATATCACAAAGAGTGATTAAAATTGGTTGTAAAGAATGAACACAAAGAAGAAGGCGCTAGGTTCGTTAAGATAATGGCTTCTAGTTTCTGAATAATGTCAAATACTTTATAAGGTGACAATGAATGTGATTAAAAGCGTGTAATGGTTATGTGGTGCAAGGAGGGATCATGCAGATAAATTAAGCATTGTCTATTTATTATATAAATGCACATTTCAATTAAAAACTGTGCCATCATAAAGTCTATTGGTACAAGCATCCTGGTGGTTCGGAACACTCTTCGCCCGTGTGGTGCTGGGGCCTGCAAAGGAAGCAAAGAATAGTACCACTGCGACCTACAATGCATGTCGCAAGAGACGACTGATGTAGGCCCTAGGGATGCTACCTTAGTAAATAAAAATCAGTACAGAAATTGATGTGCTGGCCTACTCAGATTATTCCAACAACGTACAATCACTCTTAGGCTCAGATCACATACAAATCACAGAGTGGTTGATAGGTAATCGATATGGAGCTTTCGAAGAAGGAACACTCTTGCTACTTACAGTTTGGAGAAGTTTCCACAGCTTCAATGTATCATAAAACATACGTATATATCTATGTATGATTCACGTAATAGCGGTGAATCCACAACACTAACCAGACTGCAAGAACTCAAAGTTAAGTGTGGTGTAGCTCGACAAGAACGCTATGCTGGCAGACAAAGACGAATTGTAAACCAACAAAGAACTGGTGTCATTAGTCGCCACACGCTGATAGACATACTGAGGGAGAGATCGAAGCACTTATGGACTAATTTGTTCGACGTGCAGTGATGGTGATCCGACGACTAAACTAAACTAAACATATATATCTAAAGATGCAAACACTCACTTATGCATGCATGCTCAGCGACTATGAGCATGATACAGAAGATCAAGACCGGTTATGTTTGAAGGCAGTGGATGCAATTAATACAAAATCCGACAATCCATACACTAAACTTTATCTTTGTCTGCACAGAATGTCAGAGAAAAATCACAAACAGCATTAAAAGCTGGGGTTGATTCGCAAAGTCCTGTAAAGGATATGCAATTAACTTTTAACTTAGATACATCAATCTGCACAACAGGTGGGTGTTATTAGTCTAAACACACTGAAATATATGTTTGGGAGGAGAGCGAAGCAATTATGGACATGTCCGATGACGATCCTCAAATGATAAATACATATATATAATAGAAATATCATCATCATCAAATAGTTTGTCCTGAGCAGAGCTTTGCCACCCCAACAGTCCTCCAGAATTCCTCTTTCTCATAGGCCAGATGTCCTGCCTTAGCAGCCATAATGTTCAAACCATCAGTTACATCCTGAATCCATCTTCTCCGTGGCCTTCCTCTTCTTCTCTTTGCCGGTATGCCTCCCTCCATGATGGTCTTCTCCAGCCCTTCATGTCTTTGTATATGTAGAATAATATCTCAATTTATAGAAATGTCAGCATACACAAAATATGTATACTTTATATCCTACAATTTCTTCAACAAATGAGGAACAGTTTCTGCCAATATTTACTGCATTTCAATGACAAACAAACACAATGATAAAATAGATACAACAGACTCTTCATCTTAGCACACCTGTTTGACTTTATGAACTGAAATCAATAAATAAATATCTGAAGTAATTCTCATTCATGACTTCCAAGGCAGCTTCAAGGAGGATTCTACAAAACTACACTCATGCGTGCATTCTGGATTGAGTATGATCCGCAAGGTAGAGGATGGTTCGGTGCGCATGCAATGGACTGAATCACTACAAGCGTCAACAATTTGCAGAATCACACTTATCTTCGTTCCGGGGCACATGGGTGTCATTGGCAACGAGAGAGCAGACAGACTGGCTGACTCTGCCACCATATCAGAGGGCCAGCCAATGGATAGAGCTGATATTTTGAACGCCCTCATAGAGTGTGGCCACAAAGAAGATTTGCATTTAAACCAATCCACATCAACTACTAGATTGTAGGAGCTGGGTTTGAAAATTGCAGTAGCAAGAACAGAACAGCGTAACAGGTACGTGAGTAGGCTCATCAATCAAACTCGAACTGGTACGGTCAGTCGCTGGACGCTGTTGGAAATATTGCGACGGAAATCGGAGCACCTATGGACATGTCCGGAATGCAATGAAGATATTCCAAACTGAAACTGAGGAGGACTTGATATACACGAGTGCAGTTTACTTAAAGTGATCCGTTTCCTAGCACGTCTCAACAATGCAGCACATTTTCTACTGTGAGTCAACCTACATCTTTCCAGTCCTTTGGTTCATTACCGTGTTGTGGTCAAGTGATAATTGACTGTTACAGGCAGCCACCTTCTATGACCATATGTACTGGTCAGTGGGTATCTTCAATCATTTGTTGTGTTCAAACTAACCACTTTCTTTAATTACTGTTTGCGCCGCGTGCCGTAGCGCGTTGGACTGTGGGTGACTAGCCCTCTGTGTGTACGGGTTCAATTCGTGGGCAGGCAGAAAAAGCCACAGATTCCCCAGATTCACGGTGTTCGTGGCACCGAACCGAAGGGTTACGATGTCCATGGCACCGAGCCGAAGAGCTGAAAAGCTCAAGTGCTTCTGGATCGGAAAAAAAAAAAAATTACTGTTTGCATTCAATTCTTACTCCAGTTACCTCAGTTACAGCGCTCAATTTCGCAGTTACTGTGCTAGCACTCAATTCTTACTTCAGTTACTGTGCTAGCACTTATTTCCTTTAATTACTGTGTTGCACTCAATTCTTACTTCAGTTACTGTGCTAGCACTTAATTCTTACTTCAGTTACTGAGCTTGCACTTAATTCTTACTTCAGTTACTGTGCTAGCACTTAATTCTTACTTCAGTTACTGTGCTAGCACTCAAATCTTCCTTAAATTACTGTATATGCATTAAATTCTTCCTACAGTTGCTGTGCGAGCAATGACCAGTGCCACATTTATCCTTTCTTTTTAACATCCACTCTGGACATCAATTTGAATATGTTAAAAAATACAATGATCTGTTTCAAGTGGTCAATTTAACCCGTCCACTCTCTGACATCAATTTAATAGTTAAAAGAATACAATAGTCTGGATCAAGTGGTTGATTTAACCCGTCCACTCTCAGAGAATATGTTAAAAGAATACAATGATCTGCTTTAAGTTGTTGAGATCCCCAAAGAACTTGTCCTGCAATTACAGCTGCCATATCAGTCTGTTCTGTACCCAGCCTTAACTACGTAATCAGGAAAACACTGGAAGCGAAGGTGGCTGGCATGATCTTGACAATATCATCCATTATGCAGCTTTCAAGTCGACCAAGTCTTAACTGCGTAATCAGGAAAACACTGGAGGTAAAGGCGGCTGGTATATCTTCACAAAACCACCCACCTTGTGCCGCTAGTCACATACGGCCCTACAAACCACATTCTCAATCAAGTTAAATAGCACGAAAGGGTTCTTTATTGCTCCTCGCACGTTGAACAATTTTATAAAATACGTTCAGACGTCAGTTTTATCAGGTCCAGTCACAGTCGTAAACACAGTCAGAACTTTTGACTACTTTACCACACACCTAGCACACACAAAATAAAATTGCACATTCCTGTTATTCATAATCAAATACTGGTATTTATATCTTAATCAATGTTGGTTATGTTCAGATTGTCATACTCCATGTATCGTAGCAAATATAAAACACATACTGACACAGACCCTAATCATAGCAAATATAAAACACATACTGACAGCAGACCGTAAGAGTCAGCTTTTTGCTGCACACATCCATTTGTTCCGGTTTTTTCTTTATTATTAAACCACTCTTCCTTTCTGAGCAAACATACCCAAAATTAGTTTTTTTTTTTTTTAAATAGGTGACACGGATGAGCTTGGTACTTCTCAAAAGAGGGAGAGATGGTGATAAGGAGGAGGAATAACTGTCCTACTAAATGACTGAAATCAGAAATGAAGATCTTAATATGAGCCAAACCTCACATGGACAAATAAAAAGACGAAATAGAGTGTAAGACATATAAAAAACTGACATCAACCAAATTGAAAGGAAAATCCAGGAAAACTTCCATGCTGTTGTTGGTGACCCCCGTGGTTGAAGTGTCCACCTCCTGGATGGCCTCCAAATGTGAATCCACTCATATTGCCTCCACCAAAGAATGCTTGAAATATTTGATTGGGGTCAACTGTTTCTGCAAAGAGAGATTGAGGCAAGTTAAGACGTTTCAATCAAGCAACAAACTTTTCTTATCAAAGACTAATAATTTTTACTTAGTATTTTAAAAGCAACATTAAAATAAAAGATAACAGACTGCTCTTCTTCTTTTTTGCCATCACACTGCTACCGGTTTGTTGCCCAGTGTTGAGGTTTTCTGATTTTGTCCTGTGCTGCTCTAGTGGCTTGGGCGATAGTTATCCTTCCTTCCTCCTTCCTTTCGTTTGCTTGAAATTTGTCTATATATTCAATGTTATCTCTTGTATGAACTTCACTTCACTGTCTTTTGTAGCTCACACAGAGGTTATGTAGTTTTCTGCCACGTGCTGTTTCGTTAGGCCAGTGAGTTTGCCTCAGTGTATCATATTCAGGGCAGTCTTGAAGTATGTGCTCTGCAGTCTGGTGTGCCTGTCCACATGTACGCATGGCTGAATTGCCAATCTTGAATTTTGTATACATCTGTCTGCGGAGCCGATTGTGTCCTGTTCGAAGGCGCAGAATGACAACTTGTTTTAATCTGCTCATATTATAGTAGTCGTCTTGTGTTGGTATTTGTGGCTTTCTCATTGATTTAATCATCCTTTTCTTTTGGTGGTAGGTAACTGGCACATCCGGTTGCTCTGCTGCAGCACCTTCCTTGGCCAATAGGTCTGCTGTTTCATTTTCTGGTATTCGACAGTGAGAGGGTATCCACTGGTGATAGTTATTTTTGCTATTTAACAGGATTCTGCTATCTTCTTCTTCTTCAGCGATGTGGTTAATTTACTGTGGACCACAAACTGGGCAGCCAGCTTCAGGTCTGTCAGGTTTCCCCAAAGCTTAGTTTCAGGTCGACTGGGTGTGGCCACATGTTGCTTCTATCACACAGGAGAGGACAGTCTTGCAGGATGTGTCTGTTCCGCCTGCTGACACTGGCAGAGAGCTGTTTGACTTATTTCTAGTCTATATAAGTGTTTGTTGAGTCTGCAGTGTCCTGTGCGTAGTCAAAATATAATGACCTGGTCTGTTCTGCTTAGGTCTTTGAGGGAGTCTTTTCCATAATCATATCCAGTGTTTGTCTTCCAATCTACTGCAGATTTTCTCTGTATGAGGGTTTTAATCTCTCTAAAAGACAAGGGTTGGTAAATTTGCTCTTTGGCATTCTGCTATCTCATAACCATCTTGTTACTGGTCTTCTTCTCACCTTCTTTCCTGATGTTCTGTTGTAGAAGACTGTATACAGTGAAGTTGGGTTGCATTCTTATTAAGTGGTCAAACAACATCATTCTTTGTTTTTCAATGTAATTCAAGCAAGTTTCTGTCTCAACTTTCTTTCATATGCTGATGTTGGTAACTTTTCAGTCATTGCATTTCATATGTAGTTATTTTTCTCAACTATACTTTGCTCATTGTCTATGTTTGGCTCTCGTAACACAGAGTAGGCATCAAAATGTTGTTGATCATCTGTTGTTTAGTTCTCAGCTAGATGTTTGAGCAACTTTACAATGGGGCTGGCAGGTTACAGCATTTATTTTTTTTCCAATTTAGCCTGTCTCTCGTCTAGTGGAAGTAAGTAAGGAATAATGTGTGAAACATTAGAGGACTTACCAAATCCAAAACCTTCTCCATCCTCCAGATCCTGACCACTATCATACCGTGCTTTCTTCTTGGAATCAGATAAAATACTGTAAGCTTCACCCAGTTCTTTAAACTTCTTCTCTTCTTCCTTCTGTTTATCTAGAGTATCATGTGAGTGACGATCTGCAAACAACAACAGAAACAATTACATACAAACTATATACTTCTTAATGAGAGTTCACTTTTTTGTTGGTTAGAGCAGAGAATTCAATCACTTTATGTTAATGATAATTGAAAATGACTAAAGATATAGAAAGCAAGTTGAATGCATTTGAAAATAGATGTTTCGAAAAATTACGAACATAAAATGGAGCGAATTCAGGAGAAGTGATGAAATCAGAGAAATGTCTAGTCAACCACTCGTGACAACTGTTATAAGAAAGAGAAGATGCAGATATGTTGGACACACCACACCTTGAGGAGAAATGATCAACGAATATCAAAGAAGGCATTGAAGTGGGATGCAAAGGGTTCAAGAAAGAGAGGATGACCTAAGGAGACCCTGAAACGAACTTTGCTGAGAGAGGCAAGAAATATCGGTCTCAGTTCCATGGAGGAGATTGAGCGAGTTGCCCAGGATAGAGTGGTATGAAGAAATTGCTTGCAGGCCCTATGTAATATAGATGCGAGAGGAATTATTATTATTATGTTAATGATAACACATCAGATGGTATTCGAGTCATTGGGATAGTTTTCCAGAGATCCCTGATCTCAGCAAGTCAAAGTAGCAATTGTCATTATGGTAGACTAGAGAATCTGCTGTAATATTAACATAGATGAAGGAACACACCAAGATGTCAATGTTACGATTGAAATGAAAATCATGACATATCCTTTACTGGACATCAACAACAGTAAACAAGTTGCTGATTTTCTAGGCACCATTTATACATTCAGTAGTTTGCAAGAGACTAAATCAACAAGTCCTCATGTGGTCACCAGTTGGGAAAAGAAAACGTGGACGCTCTAAGACCACTCTTCGAAGAACCATCCAACAAGAAAGTAAACTATTGGGATGTAAAACCATACAAGATCTCCAACTGCTAGCAAAGAACCGCATCACATGGAGATCTAAAACCTCTACACTATGTGCCACCTTTGGCACGAAAGGAACAAACTAACTAAACAAAGTTTGCCAATAATGTATGAATGATGAGGTCCATTTTTACCATTCGTAAAAAAAAATTGTTAGGAGTACTAATGTCAGATTTGCTGTCAATTTTCTCTGTCCAGTTAGGAACATGAGAGCTTTGTCTCTGGAGAATAAGACTGGATTGTTCAACATAAATGTAAAAACTGTCCTCTATTGCACCAAGTTATGATAAGTGACCAGGAATACTATATCCAAGATGCAGTCAGTCACCAATAGATGTCTCGGTTTCATAATTTGTATCATATGGCCGGAAGTTATAGCAAATACAGACTGTGGCTAAGTGGTTATGCCGTTCTTTTTTTTTACCGATCCAGAAGCACTTGAGCTTTCAGCTCTTGGCTCGGTGCCATGGACATCATAACCCTTCGGTTCGGTGCCGCGAACACCGTGAATCTGGTGAACATGTGGCTTTTCTGCCAGCCCACAGAATTGAACCCGCACTCACAGGGAGCTTGTCACCCGCAGTCCAACTCGCTACTAATACACTGGGCAGACAGGCATGCCGTTCTCTTACGTTCCGAAGATCGTGGGTTTTAACTATCTTATTCCCAGCCCTTCAGAAAAAGTTACTACCGAAATCCAAGGGCAAGGGAAATAACCCAGCAACAACGAGACGTGCTCGTGAAATAAAATTCATAACAAATACAATTTCTAATCAATATTTGTGATTTAAAGTCCATTTTACAGTTAAATGGATGAGGTACTAGTTTGTAAACATGTATGTTGCCAATACCATGCAAGTTGGATGTAAAAATTATACAAGTGAAGAAATAAAAATAAATGACAATATTGAACGTATGTTTCTCTAAAAAATGTCAGTTTTATTGAGGATAAATGTAAATTGAAAGGTTGAAAAGCAATCCCCCTAACAGAGGTTGACTTTACATGTGGGGCAGCTATCACTTGTCTCCACACATCTTCGTGGTGCAGTCATCTTCATTTAGAAACGCTAACCGCTGCTCTGCATTCTGCCAAACAGTAGAGTTGAGTCCGTTGATGGTTGGCATGAATGGAGTTGATCAGTCCTGCAGTATCTGGGAGTTTATCAGTCCTGCAGTTGCCTAGCCTGCATGTTTGTACGGGCATGAGGGCCCTCATACAATCAAGACAGAGGTTCAACCTTGCACATGTACATATTGTTCTCATGGAGCGAATTTGGAATTGACATTGAAGTACAAATATTTGCTGATACTTTCAAATCTATTTCTTGACACTATATCTGACAAAACAGGCACATTCAACAGTTTATCGGTAAACCAAAACATTCTGTATTAAGGTAACTGGTGAGTTCGACACATATAGTTTACATAAAGAAAGATATTGATGTAATGAAAAGGAACAGTGTCCATGAAGGATCTGGATTTTTAAAATTTTAATAGAGCAAATTATTTGGTTCGCTCTGTCCAGTTCTAAAAAAATACCTCGTAAAATTGGAGCGTGCCGTAACGACGTAAATCACAAATAGAGAATACTCTGAATCAATGTCATTTGCAGAACCTATTTCTTCACTAAATTGTTCGATATTGATAGTGCTCAGCTGTTGCGACTATTCTCTTTCAACTTTACAACCTAGGTGGACGGAGGAACGGCGATGTTCACATCCATCGACAATCGTAATTCATCGTAACTAATAGTTATGCAAATCGTCATAAACACTAGAAATAGCATCGTAAATATTGCACGCAAATATTGAATTAATTATATATCAATCAGATTTATCCACGATCTCGCCGGCAAATTTTCCATCAACTGAATCATAAATCACAACAAGTTTTCCAGAAAATAAAAGAACTTTTTAAAAAATTCAGCGATACAAATCCACTAACACTAGAAACACGCTGATTTCTAAAATGACAGCAGCCATTATTGGCAATGACATCAGGGCTAAATTTAGCGTGTCTATTCGAAAGGAAAGATATAGAAAAAACGATTTAAAAAGGTATATACCCGCGATGTAACGCCGATTCGGCGCTCCAGGAATAAGAGGGTTAATCCAGAGTGCATTTTTTTCAAGTCCAAGGCAGAGATAAAAAAAATACTCAAATCGATCCTACCACCATGACAGGATCTTTATAAACAGTTTTTCCGTTTCTGTGGCGGCTTGCTTTTTTTTTTATAGAGTGGGGTTGCCGGATCAGGAACTATCCTCTTGGTCCCCTTTTACAGCATGGAAGAAAAAACAGTGGTTCTATTCTTCATTACCCTGAAAACCCCACCTACATACAAAACTCTACATATGTCCCCCACACCTGCACATTACAATCTATCTACATATATCCCCCACACCTGCACATTACAATCTATCTACATATATCCCCCACACCTGCACATTACAATCTATCTACATATATCCCCCACACATGCACATTACAATCTATCTACATATATCCCCCACACATGCACATTACAATCTATCTACATATATCCCCCACACCTGCACATTACAATCTATCTACATATCCCCCACACATGCACATTGCAATCTATCTACATATATCCCCCACACCTGCACATTACAATCTATCTACATATATCCCCCACACCTGCACATTACAATCTATCTACATATATCCCCCACACCTGCACATTACAATCTATCTACATATATCCCCCACACCTGCACATTACAATCTATCTACATATATCCCCCACACCTCACATTACAATCTATCTACATATCCCCCACACATGCACATTGCAATCTATCTACATATCCCGCACATTACAATCTATCTACATATCATAGATAAACACAACCTCACTCACCTGGATGGTGTATCAATGACGCCTTCTTGTATGCTCTTTTAATTTCATCTTCAGTGGCTGTTTTATGAACACCCAAGATCTTATAGTAGTCTTTCCGTTTGCTTTTTTTCAATTCTAACTTTGCTTGATTAAGAAGCTGTTTGTTTTCTGTTAGAATACATATAGAATCAGTTGTTCACCACACTAGATAATTACATGATCTCTAAGCACTACATGCATATGGTAGAATAGCTAACAAAATCCAGCATAAATATGGTAAGACAAATCAAGGGACAAATGGCACCAATTTTGAAATGCAAACATGTCACCATGAACAGTAAAACAGCAATGTTCAACATGATTAGATGCCCAAGTGGTTACCGGGGCCCAAATTTGGGGTGTAAAGAATATAACAGCTGTAACATGCCACGCATGTCGTAAAAGGCTACTAAGGAGGTTTGGCTGAAATCGGATGCACATGTCCTAAATGTGTAGAAGTCTATGCGTTTAGGGGCCTTCCAAACCAATGTGCAACATATACACGTTCTTGGCAAAGATCAAACATATCACAAAGAGTGATTAAAATTGTGTAAAGAACACGCAAAGATGAACATAATTGGACGCTGACATTATACGATAAAAGAAAACTAGCCATGACAGAGATGCACAGAATGCTAGGAGTATCAAGAAGAGACCAGATTTAAAAATGATGACGTCAGGAATAGCGTGGGTACAACATCAGTAATGAACTTGATCAAGAAACAGCAAATTAAATGTTTTGGCCAAATAAGCAGATTACCAACAGACAGTCTGTCTCAAAGAGTAATGTTTCTCCAATAGTGAATACAAAGCAAAAGGTTGAACATGCAAAAGGTGGACCTCAGAGATAACAAAGGCAGCGAAAAAAACACTAAGAAGCACACACATAAGCCTGTTCTATAAATCTCTTCTTGCCCGAATGCCCAGCATGTTTGTAGCGCGTTGGATTAGGGGTGACAAGCTCACTGTGAGTGCAGGTTCAATTCCGCGGGCTGCAGAAAAGCCACAGGTTCTCCAGATTCATGGTGTTCGTGGCCCCGAACCGAAGGGTTACGATGTCCATGGCACGGAGCCGAAAGCTCAAGTGCTTCTGGATCGGGAAAAAAATTTCTTTTATCCTGACGCTGTGAAACAAAACAGGATAAAATAAAAGAAAGAATACTATACACACACACACACACATGATTGAAATGATATGATAGAGCAATGCAAATCCTAAAATAGAAAAATAAAGAAATATGACTGAACAGGACCATAGAAGACACTGGAAAAGAGATCTACAGACCCATAACCAAATCCAACAAGAAAAGATCGAAACATCATTTTGTGATTTCGAACCCAACACATACCACTTAATAACCACATGAACAAAATTCAGCCACAACACACTCTAGAGTGCCAGCTGTATGCCACAACACACTCTAGAGTGCCAGCTGTATGCACATCATCATGAAACTGTTCACCACCACCTTCTCAGGTGCTAGGAAGATCCTTCTTCCTCCAAGACCAGATAAATAGAGCACATTATATGGTACAAAAGAACAACGTAAAAACACAAGCAGATACCACTACATAGTATTGTGCCAAAGGCAAAGAGCCCCAAACACAGCTGATCATTTTGAAAATGTTTAAATTATCTATGGTTCAACATCTTAGCTTACCTCTGGTTTCCTTTAAATCTATCATAATCTCGGACACTTTCATACAGTTCTGTGTCTGTAGCTGATCCAAACAATGTTATTAGACATTTCAATCAAAGAAGGAAAAATTACTTCGGATCAGTATGCCATCTTCTTGTCTGTTTATTAAACATAGAACTATTTTATGTCTGTTTATTAAAAAAAGACAATTTCTTCTGTTAGAACATAGACCACTCCTATTATGTCTGTTTGATATAGCTCTTCTAGTCTGATAAGACAGACCACTCTTTCTGCTCGTGTTTTGCATAGACCTCTCTTCTGATTTTGTTTCCGATCATGTTTATCCTACTACCGTCACTGTATAGAAGATTTCTAAAAGTTTTGGAAAAGGCTTCTAAAGTTCTAACGTGTCTCTCTATTAATGCTATGTCTACCTTTTTGTGTAGCTGGACGTTTGCTTTGTATCCACTGCATCGGAGTAGCGCTGCTCTTTCAGGTGCACTGTCTGTTGATAATCTGCTTATGTGGCCGAACCATTTAATTTGTTGTTTCTTGATGACGTTCAGTACTGATATTGTACTCACTTTTTTCCTGATGTCTTCATTTCTAAACCGATCTCTTTTGATACTTTCAGCATAGATACTTCATCTCTGTCGTGACTAGTTTTTTTCTATCGTTGATGTCAGCGTCCAAGTTTAGTACTAGTACGCATAATGTGGGGGAAAATTGTGTTGTTGAATGTTCTTTTTTTGTGTTCATGGCGACGTTTACATTATAAAATTGGTACTACTTGTCCTATTATTTGATTTGCTTTGTTGTATCTATATGTCAGATTTCATTACTCTTCTATTTGCTGAGAAAATAACTATGAATGTCTACTGATTGAAAAAGTCGACAACATCAAGCATATATAAACTCACCACTTGGCTCTTCTCATGTAAGCTTTGAGGTAGACATCATCCAACTCAATGGCTTTGGTACAGTCATGAATGGCCTCTTCAAGCTTACCAAGCTGTTGAAGGATACGACAACACAATGCACTCAGTCATAGAAACAAAATGCATGACAGAAAAAGATATCACTATCATTCTGTTTTGAAATAATGGATACCCCATTCGATATGTATTTACAAATTCTAACTGTTATTTGGACAGTTTCAAATCAAACAAAAATCTTTTTCAAAGATGCATCCATTTTGCAAGCTCTCCGAATAAACTTCCATCCCAAGAAGTGATAAGCTCATCAACAGTAACTATCAAGATCTTTTCTTCTTTAGCTCGTCTTCGACCAATTTAATAACTCTTTGTGATATGTTTGATCTTTGCCAAGAACATGTATACGTTGCACATTGGTTTGGTAGGCCCCTAAACGCATAGACTTCTACACGTTTAAGACACATGCATCCGATTTCAGCCAAACTATCAAGATTAAGTCTATTGTCTTACCCCAGGTGGTTGATGGAATTGATTGCCCACTCCTGCCGTACGCGAGAGGTGGGAGTTTTAATTTGCGTCCATGGCCAGATGAGTCGACATTGTGTTATATCCATGTTTATTTAGTGTGGTCGTGATATTGCCCATACATCTTTTTCTTGGTCTTTCCTTGGCTCTAGTTCCTGATCTCTTTTTACTGTATGCTGTTATTGGTTGTATTCCATTCTCATTAAATGTCCAACCACTATATTTGTTGTCTTTCAATGTATTCGGTGCAAGAAGTTATGCCCAATCTGCTTCTGATGTCCTCATTTCATAGTTATCTTTCCTCGTGACTCTACTGCCTTCCTTAAGAATTTCATTTCACCACGGTGAGCTTTCTGTGATGTGTTGCTGTCAGAAACCAAGTTTGGCACTGGTAACAAATTGTTGGTAGAAAAATACTTTTATCTTCTGTCTTTCACTTCCATCTTGATCTTTGGGTCAAGACTGTCCTCTCCTGGGTGAGCTGAGAAGCAACATGTGGCCACACCCAGACAACCTGAGAACTAAGCTTTGGGGAGACCTGACAGACCTGAAGCTGACTGTCCAGTTTTTAGCCCACAGTAAATTAAGCGCATGACCAGAGATTGGTGAAGAAGATCTTTGGGTGTTGTAGTAATGGTGTCAGCTGGTAGGTCACTGCATTTGCTTTTTTGGCATCTTGTCTCTATTTTCCTATTGAGTTAAGTTTCAGGTAGAAATATGACCACAATCATACTTTTGTGTACACAAAGTGTCCAGATTACAAGGCATTTCACAATCATATAGACAACATATCTATATGTTCAGTATGAATATGTTACAGCTGTTAGCCTAGTCTTTACAATTTCTTCATCTTCCTTCAAGGAAGTTGTAGGTAGCCACCTTCAAGAGCTGTTAGAACAATCAAATAGCAACCAGCCTTGTGTTCACGTGCCCAAAGTGGAGCAGAGAATAGTAATATGCTACCTACATGGCATGTCGTAAGAGGCGACTCAGGTAGGGGTCTAGGGAAGCTACCTTAGTAAATAAAAAGCATCGAAGAAATTGGATGTGTTGACCTACTGTAGGGCATAACTGACATCAACTTACAATCGCTCTTAGGCTTGGATCACATACAAATCACTAAGAGTGGTTAACAAGTGGTCAATAAGGGAGTTGTAATAAAGTAGCAACCTTTCAGAAAACTGCTTAACACTGCCTACTATAAAACTTCTAACCAGGCATATGATAACAGAACTTACTTTGGAACATACTGTTGCTCTGTTGCAGAAAAACTGGCTTAACACTGCTCTACTATAAAACTTGTAACCAGGCAGTATGAAAGAACTTACTTTGGAACATACTTTGCTCTGTTGTCAGAAAAACTGGCTTAACACTGCCTACTATAAAACTTCTAACAGTCATATGATAACAGAACTTACTTTGGAACATACTGTTGCTCTGTTGTCAGAAAAACTGGCTTAACACTGCCTACTATAAAAACTTCTAACCAGGCAGTATGATAACAGAACTTACTTTGGAACATACTGTTGCTCTGTTGCAGAAAAACTGGCTTAACACTGCCTACTATAAAAACTTGTAACCAGGCAGTATGATAAAAGAACTTACTTTGGAACATACTGTTGCTCTGTTGTCAGAAAAACTGGCTTAACACTGCCTACTATAAAAACTTGTAACCAGGCAGTATGATAAAAGAACTTACTTTGGAACATACTGTTGCTCTGTTGTAAACTTGTAACCAGGCAGTATGATAACAGAACTTACTTTGGAACATACTGTTGCTCTGTTGTCAGAAAAACTGGCTTAACACTGCCTACTATAAAACTGTAACCAGGCAGTATGATAAAGAACTTACTTTGGAACATACTGTTGCTCTGTTGTCAGAAAAACTGGCTTAACACTGCCTACTATAAAAACTTCTAACCAGGCAGTATGATAACAGAACTTACTTTGGAACATACTGTTGCTCTGTTGTCAGAAAAACTGGCTTAACACTGCCTACTATAAAACTTGTAACAGGCAGTATGATAACAGAACTTACTTTAGAACATACTGTTGCTCTGTTGTCAGAAAAACTGGCTTAACACTGCCTACTATAAAATTTCTAACCAGGCAGTATGATAACAGAACTTACTTTGGAACATACTGTTGCTCTGTTGTCAGAAAAACTGGCTTAACACTGCCTACTATAAAAACTTGTAACCAGGCAGTATGATAAAAGAACTTACTTTGGAACATACTGTTGCTCTGTTGTCAGAAAACTGACTTAACACTGCCTACTATAAAACTTGTAACCAGGCAGTATGATAACAGAACTTACTTTGGAACATACTGTTGCTCTGTTGTCAGAAAAACTGGCTTAACACTGCCTACTATAAAACTTGTAACAGCAGTATGATAATAGAACTTACTTTAGAACATACTGTTGCTCTGTTGTCAGAAAACTGCTTAACACTGCCTACTATAAAACTTGTAACAGGCAGTATGATAACAGAACTTACTTTGGAACATACTGTTGCTCTGTTGTCAGAAAAACTGGCTTAACACTGCCTACTATAAAAACTTGTAACCAGGCAGTATGATAACAGAACTTACTTTAGAACATACTGTTGCTCTGTTGTCAGAAAAACTGGCTTAACACTGCCTACTATAAAAACTTGTAACCAGGCAGTATGATAACAGAACTTACTTTGGAACATACTGTTGCTCTGTTGTCAGAAAAACTGGCTTAACACTGCCTACTATAAAAACTTCTAACCAGGCAGTATGATAACAGAACTTACTTTAGAACATACTGTTGCTCTGTTGTCAGAAAAACTGGCTTAACACTGCCTACTATAAAAACTTGTAACCAGGCAGTATGATAACAGAACTTACTTTGGAACATACTGTTGCTCTGTTGCAGAAAAGTTTTGAATTTGTTGCTTTGTTGTTTGGATCAATACTCAATGCTTCAGAATAGAGGTCATAAGCTTCTTGGTATTTAGACCCACGAAATGCTGCATTGCCTTCTTCCTTCTTGGTTGCCAGAGCTTTTGCTTTCTACAAAGATGTTAATGGAGAACTTGAGTTAGAAATATAGTCTGTGCAATCACAGCAACACACAATCACTTTCTTCCACACAAAATCATTAACATTCAATACAGAACACAAATTAATGAGCTACAGAATAACTATCCTAAAGAAATCAAATCGTCATCTCAACTTCCATTTTTTTTTTTTTTGGATCCAGAAGCACTTGAGCTTTCATCTCTTCGGATCAGTGCCATGGACATCGTAACCCTTCGGTTCTGTGCCACGAACACCGTGAATCTGGGGAACCTGTGGCTTTTCTGCCAGCCAGCGGAATTGAACCCGCACACACAGAGAGCTAGTCACCCGTAGTCCAACGCACTACGAACACGCTGGGCAGGTGGGCCTCAACTTTCATTACATATTCCCATCTCATGAATACACAACAGAATCATAAACCAATGTGCAACGTATACACGTTCTTGTCAAAGATCAAACATATCACAAGAGTGATTAAAATTGGTCGTCTTAACGCAAAGAAGAACAGAATCTTTCTTACTCTGTAAATTTCTTTTGCCTTATGATGATCTGGTGCTCTTCGCAGAACTTCCTGGAAATGCTGGAAGGCTTTCTCTGTGTTATCCTGATAGTAGAGACATGTTCCTCTAACATACAGGGCATCTGCATTCATTCCTTCTCTCTGTAGAATGTCACTGTAACAAACAAACATAACAACATTAATCAAGTGATATTTTTTTTGGTGTATTCATGCCGCATCCGTCCGATTGTTATGTGTATTTGTGCCGTTCACCTGCTATCAATTCAAGGATAGTCATGGTGTCTTCCAACGCTCTGTATCGACCACTTGTTAACCACTCTGTGTGATTTGGAGCGCTCAGTACTGACCACATATTAACCACTGTGTGGTTTGTATGTGATCTGAGCCCAAGAGCAATTGTACACGAAGGTCTGCTTTCTTTATTATCAGTGTCCATCGCCATAGAGGTGTGCCTTCTCCTACATCAGAGGTGCCTTTCTCTATTTAAATTAAAGGTTAACTAGCTTGAAATAGTCTGCTGGATGATATCTCTTCAGGTAGTCATCAACCTCGATGTCTTCGCTCCAGTTGAAGATATTTCTACGGTATTTACATTGTCTGATTTGATATAGAGCATGTTCTTTCAATGTAATCTGGTGCTGAGTTGTCTTCTTATTCTTTGCTCTTCTGTCAGTCATCAGATCACAACAGCTTTAATGAACTGAAGGATTTACATCAGGGTGAACTGAAGGATTTGCATCAGGGTGAATTGAAGGATTCACATCAGGGTGAACTGAGTGATTTGCATCAGGGTGAACTGAATGATTCACATCAGGGTGAACTGAATGATTTGCATCAGGGTGAACTGAATGATTGCTCAGGGTGAACTGAATGATTCGCATCAGATTTTACATAGAATCCCTCAGGTTTGGAAAAAGTGTTGTCGGTTTACCATATTTTTTGTTTTACCTGTGGAGTTCAACATGCAAGAAGAATATGTTCTTCAGCCTCTGAGCTCAGCCTACAACTCTGCTTCACACATCTTAAGTTCTCTGTACATTTGACCTCTCAATCTATTATATCCTGTTCGAAGTCTGTGTATAAGGGGGGTCTCTGTGGCTACACCTTGTCTTGCGCTCAAAGGTTGTGGGTTCTAATCTGGACCGTGAACGTTCTGTTCCCGGGCACATTTTTGTTCAGAGACCCATGGGATTTTTGGCAGAGCTAAGAAGTTTGCGATGCTCTCAGCAGGTGGCATGCCATTTCTACAATTGGGACCAAGCCATATGGTGAAAAAACAGCGCATTGAACTCAATCCTTCAGCCTTAGACCTTTTAGTCTGTGTATAAATGTTTCTTGTGCATGACATTTGGTGTTAGGGGTTCATCTTCCTTTGTCAAGAAGTCAGCCTTTTCATGTCCTATAATGCCACAGTGGGCTGAGATCCATTGCTAAACTGTTTCTTTTAAATTACAGAAAGGAGTGTGTGAATTCCTTCATTCATGAGACGATTTTTGAAATCTTCAAGTGCCCGATAATGCTGACTTTGCAGCTTTTGAGTTTAATAAACAAACACTTACTTTGCAAGTTCCTGAGCTTCCTGGTATCTGCCCATAAGGGCTTGTGCTCTGCTTTTGAATTTTGAAATGAAGGGCTGCACAGCAATGTTCTATACAACGTTCTATGTAGAATATGGCCTGAATATCAGACAAACACATGAATTACTAATAAGAAGATGAAGATAGAGATCACATGGAAAAATAAATGAAGTAGCTTGCAACAATATTAGTGCTACCTTAAAACTGATGAGAATTTGGCCTGGTCCTAGGCCGTAATGTGACTGACTAGCCAGCCCGGATGTCATGACACTCTGTCCATGCTCAACACATCATACTTTGCCATGTGACTAGCTAAACCTGGAGACCAGATGCATAGAATATTATCTACTTCTCGTGACTTTTAATCGTCAAATTGAATATTTGTAAAGACAGTGTTGTCAGTCGAAGACTGTCGATTTCTTCTGTGTAGATTTTCAAATGTCAACTTCATTATATGTAATCAAAGTAGATTCAGTCTAGACTGTCAATTTCTTGTGTAGATTTTCAGAAGTCAACTTGAATATTTGTAAAAAAAAAAAAAATAAGAGGTCAGTCTTCTTCTCTCTAACAGGGCTGTGAGTTTTCACCTTGGGCAGTCAATGCCAATTTGTAGAATCTGCATGTGTTCTGTCATTGTGAAGACTCTTCTAACCAGGGCTGTGAGTTTCACTCTTGGGCAGTCAATGCCAATTTGTAGAATCTGCATGTGTTCTGTCATTGTGGAAGACTAGTGTAAAGGGTATTATGAACAGATGAGTGTGGTGGGAGGAGTTCTTGTCTAACTTTATGTAGTCCAGGGCATTCAAGCAAGATATGCTGTACTGTCTCACATGAATGGGTTCACTTTCTACAGTGTGGTAAGAGATCAGTCTAAAACTGTCAATACCTTCAGGTAGACTTTCAGATGATGACATAAATATTTGTAAAGAAAGCATTGGTCAGTCTAAGACTGTCGTTAGCTTCTCTGTATACTTTCAGATGACTTTCTAGGCCTGCTGCCTGGCTTTGCCAATACATCCGCTATCTCGCTGCCAGGTAATCCATAGTGGAATGTCATTCACTGTAATGCTACTCTTTTTTTAAAGTTGCATATTTGGTGCGGTGTTGCTTGCTGTTCCTTAAAAGCTTGTTTTCTTCATTTTTTTTAGTAATCACAGAGCATCAGCCAAAAATACACATTTTTAAAATACATATTTCTCTGACGTTAGGACTGCTGTTACAAAAATCCTTTTCTTTTTAATATTTATGCAGGGTCTACCACACAACAAATTGAAGGATCCGGTTAAATGATCTTGTTTATTCAGCATTATCCAGATCTATTTCTGGTGCTCTGGGCCTAGGGTTAGTGACTCTGTCTATTAACCCGACCTTCTGAGTTCGAATCACACTGCGGACAGTTTGCTTGCAAATTGTTTCCGTTGATTTTAACAAAGGACGATGGCGCCACCGTTCAGAAAGCAATGGCAAACTACTGAACGTATAAGTGGTGCCTAGAAAATCAACGACTTCTTTACTGTGGTTGATGGCTACATCCTTTGGGATATGCCACGATTTTCATTTTCATGTCCGGTGGTCTCTATGGTTAAGCCGTTAGCCTGAGCCCCTAAGGTTCGAATCCAGACCGTCCGCTTTACTGGTGCATTTTTCTCCATAGACCCGTGGACTGTTGCCGAAGCTATGGAGTTCATGCTTTCTGCAATACTAGAGGCAGGTGGCAAGCCATTTCAGGCAGAAAGGACTGAGCTATATGGGGAAACCTGGTACAATGAAGCCAATCCTTAGTCTTAAAACCCGTTATCCAGAGCTATATATGTGTTAGCAGGTATGATTTGACTAAAGCTGATGTTTGGGCAGGCATTTGCTTTGAAGTAAACCCCTGAAGAACATCATATCTATAGTCTGTCCATTAATTCATGAGCACGGTTGACATTGATTTTCTCGAAAACTGCCTGTTGGATCTCAGTGATTTTTGCATGCAGCCTTAGAATATCCATGACGCTAAAATAAAGCTAACCAGTAGTCCATAGATGCTACGGATTTTGCACATCGGCAATTCCTTTGATCTTTTATGACAATTGCAAATACGGGGCTCAAATTTTAGATTTTACAGTAATCCCTAGAATTTGTCCATGTCAATTCTATTCATAGGTGTATCTCCATATTAACTTGATAGGTCAAGTAACTAAGTGTGTTGCCCTTTATGTGCAATCGTGAACTTGGATACAATATGCAACAGTTAGTCCTCCCCTTCGGTCACCATTAGACCCCAGGGTGTCTTAACTTCACCACAAATTGTATGATGGTAGACGAATTTGGATATGGAAATGTATACGTTGCTATTTCTCAGTCTGTAATCAAAATATGATTTGTATCATCCCGAATCTGACGATTCCATGAGGTTGATAATTGTTACTGGCTGGACAAATTGTAATCCATCTCGGTGCCAGTACTCGCTTCCTCTCGGAGCACATGTTCAACACACTTCTTCCAGAACTGCATGTCTATCATTGAGAGGGACTCACGTGTCAGAACTTCAACATCACACATTTTAAACGTCCTGTTCTGTTCGGCAACTTGCCCTTTACTTTAGCCCAGACAAGCTCTATCGGATTGAGGTGAGCATGATATGGAGGTAGTCGCAAAGACGTGTGGCCGTATTCGCAATGATTTTGTCAATATGAAACACCTTTGTCTTATTTGTCATCCTCACCAGGTGCAACAACTCGGTTTCAAATATGTATCATCGAAGCTGACATTTTCCTTAGCAAGCCAAGTTCGAATTTGATCTTTTGTATTTGATGCAGTTGATACTTTGTCTTCCGCTGATACTGCGTTGTGATAGGATGCATTATCCATTACCAAGCATGATGGTCTGTTTAGAATTGGAAGTAGATCTTTCTCCATCCAGTGCCTGAAAATATGTCCATTCATTTCTGTGTGGTAGTCCTACCGTCGGTACTTTTTGATTGGAAAATAAGTCCAGCGCCATGGACAAGACCTTCTTCACTGCTTCCTGCATGTGTTAGTATAATACGCTGGCCTTTGCTGCTTGGTATTTTTCTTTTCTGTTCACCGTCTACTGATTGTCATTCTTTAGCATTGGTGTGGTGAGCATTGACCCAGGATTCGTCCAAATATACAATATCATAGCCTTGCCTCCGCCGCTCACAGATCTGTCTCAGGTATTTACTTCGGCAGCAATTAAATGTGGCTTTTCACAAATAATATTCCTGCCACCTATAGTTTTTCTGAAGGTGAAGCCGGTGGCTCTTACAATTTTCCATAGAGTACTTTTAGAAATGTCTATGCTGCAATCTGATTGTAGTTTTAATTTCAGTTTCCTGAGAGAAACAAGTTGATTTGTCGCAAACATTTTCAAGAGCTCCCCTCTTATGACATCTATGTCAAAGTCGTCAATTGTTCTTTTCCTTCCTTGCTTGACATTAGTGCACTTTGTGTCCTGTTTAATCCATCGGGAAAAGGATTCTCTATTCAGACCAAGCGCCAGTTGCGTTCGCTTCTCAGGGTTATGAATATCGCAATATAGATGACCTCTTAGATTCCCTACGGAAGTGTTGGTATAGTAAAACTGTAACCTTCTGCATTGTTATAAATGTGCACTTCAGACTCATTATGAATGTGATATCAATGTCAGTTTTGATAAGCCAACAAATATGATACAATAGCTTCATACAAATAGCGAGATACACCTATAACTATACAACGGTATCCCAATTATAACGTCATATGCTTTCCGCTTTCAAAGTCGACTGAGTTAGGTGACGGGGAAATTCATGAAATTGTTGTTTACTCACGATATTTCAATGTTACCATAATGTATTTTTAGAACAACGCTGTGTACCGTAGATCTGTTACTATTGTGTACAATCCTGTGAGGTTGATTTTAATATAACCTGAAGAAGAAATATTTCAAACTACATCAAATTTTCTTGGAAAAAAATATTTCTCTAGCGTCATGGATATTCTAAGGCTGCTTGCAAAAATCACTGAGATCCAACAGGTAGTTTTCGAGAAAATCAATTTCAAACGTGCTCACGAATTAATGGACAGACTATAACTAAATTTTACGTTCAGTTTATGTACATAATCGGGGGACTGCCTAGAGTAGTTGATAGTAGCACGGCCTGCTAGCTGTGAGACGCCTCATAGCTCGGGTTCGAACCTACTGTCCGGCATTTGTTCGAGTCCCTGATCTTACTCAGGACGATAACGTGAGTACCTCTGAAGTCTAAGAAAATCTGCCTGTATGGCGAGGGAATACTAATTGAAAGTACATTGAGCACACGGCTGCCAGTGTAAGTAATTTACAATGTGCACGCTGCTGCCATTGTAAGAAATTGGAAAAACGGATTTTCACGCAAAAATCAGTTTCAGAGATGAAACTTCGCCTGAGTTGAAAGCGACCAAAAATTGTTTAAAAATGTACATAATACAGGGTGTTCAAGATAAAAGAGCCTGTTAAGGAAGCCAATTTGGCATATATTTATGAAATTGAGGTTCAATTATGATGTAGTATAGGTCAAGTGCTTCAGTAGTGCAAGTGCAAGTAATTCAGGAGAAGTGATGAAATCAGAGACATGTCTGGTCAACCACTAGAGACAACTGTTATAAGAAAGAGAAGACACAACTTGAGGAGAAATGATCAACGAATATCAAAGCAGGCATTGAAGTGGGATGCAAAGGGTTCAAGAAAGAGAGATCAACCTAAGGAGACCCTGAAACGAACTTTGCTGAGAGAGGCGGAAATATCGGTCTCAGTTCCATGGAGGAGATTGAGCGATTTGCCCAGGATAGAGTGGTATGAAGAAATTACTTGCAGGCCCTATGTAACGTATAACGGATGAGAGGAATTATTATAGGTCCAGTGCGCAAGTCTTTTTGTGATGTTTAATTATGGTGCAGGAAGAGGTGATGAACCAATGTGACGTAGAACAAGCTAATCAGAACCGGTTTAAATAGTAAATAGACAAAACACAATGCATAACTGGCAACTTTTGATTTTTCAATCAGGCTACTTTTATCTTGAACACCCTGTATAACACTATTGACAAACATGTAGACTTACAGTTCTGTAATCTCTCTTCTCAAAATTAGCTTCTGCCTTGCCTATATGTTCCTGCACTTGTGATGCAATATTTGACTGGCAAATAAACATGTTCATTATGTCAGATTCACATGACATGCTTTATATGACATATGTTCAAATTATCAGCATTCTTTTGACATGTTTTGTCATCTGTCAAACTCGTAAGAGAGTCAATACTTTTTCCCTTGTGTCAAGTAGAAGTTTTTCTCTCTTTCTCCTATGCCAGGTAGCAGAGCATTTTTTAACATTTCCTGTGTCAAGTAGAAGAGCTTTTCTCTCCTTTTCATGTGTTAAGTAGAAAAGTTTTCTCTCTTTTCCTGTGTCAAGTAGAAAAGCTTTTCTCTCATTTTCCTGTGTCAAGCAGAAGAGCTTTCTCTCTTTTGCCTGTGTCTGGCAGCAGTGTTTTTCACTCAGAGATATACAGGTTGTGTCAAGTCTGTCTTCTGTTCCCCCTCCCTTCTGTCACTGAGAGATATACAGGTTGTGTCAAGTCTGTCCCCTCTTCCTTCTGTCACTGAGAGATATACAGGTTGTATCAAGTCTGTCCCCCCTTCCTTCTGTCACTGAGAGATATACAGGTTGTATCAAGTCTGTCCCCCCTTCCTTCTGTCACTAAGAGATATACAGGTTGTATCAAGTCTGTTTTCTGTTCCCCCTTCCTTCTGTCACTGAGAGATATACAGGTTGTATCAAGTCTGTTTTCTGTTCCCCCTTCCTTCTGTCACTGAGAGATATACAGGTTGTATCAAGTCTGTCTTCTGCCCCCCTTCCTTCTGTCACTGAGTGATATATACAAGTTGTAAAAGATCATTCTAGTCACACATAGGATAATGAAAGAGAGGAGTATAAATATACAATAAGAGGCTTGAAATCAAATGTTACCAAATATTATCTATATGCAATACAAAAACACTTTCTTTTTAACTTCACTAATATCCTCACCAATCTGTCTTCTGTACATTTTTTGTTTCCCATGCGAACATAAAAAACCTGCCCTTTCTCGTACATCTATCTGAATATATGTTATGTTTCATAATCTTACCTCTTGCTGGGCTACTGTGTTATTGGGTTCTAACTCTAATGCATGTCTATAACTGAGTTGCTGCACGGACTACCCAGTGCTAGGTGGCATTTGCCTTCCTCAAGTAGCCCTGAAAAAAGCAATTATTTCAAACAATCAATTTCAATTTTTTTAAATAAAGAGAATGTTGTTGGTACTGAGATGAACTCCAGAGGGTAAACAAAACTGTGGAAGACCTAAAATGACCTAGAGGAGAACATTAGAACACTCTATCTACTCTATCTGTGTTGCCTTTCAGGCGTCAGGGCTGAAAAATTGACCCTGGAGCGAGCCTCCTTATGTGCTTTGTACAAGGTGGAACAATAACTGAAAAAATGAATCACAGCTGGAACACAATACAGAGGATGGCCAAGAATAGTGAAAAATGGTGTGCATTTGTTGCTGCTCTAAGAGCCGGGGGTGTAACAGGCTAGAGAGAGCAGAGAGAATGTTGTTTTGTGTTTGCATATGTTCTTATGAACCAAATCAATCACTCTTTGTGATCTGTGTGGTTTGAGACAAGAACGTGAGTATAGGTAGCGCACACATATTAGGCCCCTAGTAGACCCCTGGCATGTTGGACAGGCACATCCGAATTTCAACAAAAACCAGTTTAATCTTCTTCTTTGCATTCGTTCTTTACTACAATTTTAATCACGCTTTGTGATGTTTGATCTTTGTCAAGAATGTGTATACATTGCACATTGGTTTGGTAGGCCCCTAAATGCATAGACTTCTACACGTTTTTTTTTGTTTTCTTTCGTCCGCTTTCAACTCAGACGAAGTTTCATCTCTGAAACTGATTTTGCGTGAAAATCTGTTTTTCCAATTTCTTACAATGGCAGCAGCGTGACATTGTAAATTACTTACACTGGCAGCCGTGTGCTCAATGTACTCGTAATTAGTATTCCTCGCCATACAGGCAGATTTTCTCCGACTTCAGAGGTACTCATGTTATCGTCCTGAGTAAGACCAGGGGACTCGAACAAATGCCGGACAGTAGGTTCGAACCCGAGCTATGAGGCTCACAGCTAGCAGGCCGAGCTACTATCAACTACTCTAGGCAGTCCCCCACTTCTACACGCTTAGGACACATGCATCCGATTTCAGCCAAACCTCCTAGTAGCCTCTTACGACATGCGTGGCAGGTAACAGAGGTTCTATTCTTTACATCCCAAATTTGGGCCCTGGTAACCACTCGGGCGTACCAGTTTAATGATCTAGCTTGACCAATGATCTGAGCACAGAAAAACAACTCATGCAACTTAATAGAAGTTATGTGAATAGCCATGATAGACAAATATTTTACTATTTGATGCAGTAGATCACACAGGAAACAACAAACTAAATGGTTTGGTTGTATAAGCAGATTATCAACAGACAGTATGCCTCAAAGAGCAATGCTACTCCGATACTGTGGTTACAAAGCAAAAGGCTGTCCACACAAAAGGAAGACCTCAGAGATAACAGAGGCTGAGAAAAACCCAGTGTTTATGAAGTGCATACAAAAACCAGTTCTATAAATCTCTTCTTATCCTGAAGCTGTGAGACAAGCAAAACAGGATTAGAGAAAAGAAAGATCATACAGATCTTATGAAACATCAACATAAATTCTGTTAATGGTGATGTTTTAGTTTAGTTTAGTCGTCGGATCACCATCATTGCACGACGAACAAATTAGTCCATAAGTGCTCCGATCTCTCCCTCAGTATGTCCATCAGCGATGTGGACTAACGACACCGGTTCTTTGTTGGTTTACAATTCTTCTTTGTCTGCCAGCATAGCGTTCTTGTCAACTTTGAGTTCTTGCAGTCTGGTTAGTGTTGTGGATTCGCCGCTATTACGTGAATCATGTACACGCCCTCTCTCCCTTAAGGAATTTATAATATCAGCCTGGTCCATTGCTCGTCCGCTTTGGACAGCAGTCATACCTGCAAGCTTATCCGCACGTTCATTCCCCCTTACACTTGCATGCCCTGGCACAAAAATAAAACTGATCTTTGTCAGCTTAGACCTCCCCAGCGACTCTATCCAATGTCTCCGAGCCCATCCTGTTTCAATCTTCCTGAGCATACTCATTGAGTCACTGAGAAAACATGCATGGATAAAGTCTGTGATTCTAGCCAAATCATCGCTTTGGTAAATGATGCAGACAACACAACCCACTTGTCGTGGAGGCAGAGGTTCAGGCATTAATGGTGATGTACGATCATAAACTTAGTAATGTATGTGCCTGTTTTTTCTTCCACCTTGTTTTCTCTAGTATAACCACTTTATAAATCTCTGTAATTTTTGTGCAATCTGAACCTTTGAATTGAGAGTAGGAATGCTATTCTAAGGCTTCGATTGTGTTGAAAATAGTCAACTGAAAGGTGTGGATTTTGCAGATGATATTGCCTTGTTAAATAAAAACAATCAAAATATGCAAAGAAAAACAGGCAAATTATCATCCTTTAAGACTGTAGATAAGCTGTGAAAAGACAAATATAATGAAGACCCATAGGATAAACAATGCAGATATCATGCTGGAATCTAAAATGATAAAAATAACAGAGCAGTTCCACCTATTTAGGTATGAATTTTGACTGCAACGGAGATTTAAAAAAGAAATTATGCTACGAATTGTCAAAGCAACATCAGCTTTTAAAAATAAAAAATGGGAACTCCAAGTTATATAATTTTTAATCTAAATTATGAATTTGGAATTCCAATTTTGTATCAATCTTAATGTTTACAAGCAAGAGTTGGAAAATGACTAAAATAAATTTAAAGTATTTTGGATATACAAAAAAAAACAAAGGGTTGGAGAGAGTTATGAAAGCAAGGAAAAAGAAAAGAAGCAGACCATGAATTCAGGATGTGATTGACAATTTGTGTGTGACGGCAACAGAAGCAGGACATCTGGCCTATGAGAGAGAGACATTGTAAAGGACTGTTAGGGTGGTGGCAAAGTTCTGCTCAAGACAATAGACCATATGTCAAATGTACGTAAGGCAGACAGATTATATTCTCAAGTTGTTGATTACCTTAACAAACCCTGTGTCAAGCTGTACTGCAAACTGGGCATCTGCTAATCCATCTTTATACCTCTGAAGCATGATGTATGCAGCTGATCTGTTTCCATAATAGGCTGCACAGTTGGGGCATAAATCTGACAAGAGAACAAGATAAATCTGCCTTGGTATACTGAGAAACATAAAACATATACAAAACATACCGGAGAAACATTATCTGATGTTTAGTTTTCCGATCCCCTAGTCATCTGAGCATTTGCCCTTCAATATTAAGATCTTAAACAATATGTGACACAAGTTAGAAAAATCTCTGATGTCAATATCACTGAAAATTTGGTAATTAGATTTACTCAACTGATTGGCTCCTATCAAGGGCACACCTTGAGGAGAAATGATCAACGAATATCAAAGCAGGCATTGAAGTGGGATGCAAAGGGTTCAAGAAAGGAGAGGTCGACCTAAAGAGACCCTGAAAGGAACTTTGCTGAGAGGCAGGAAATATCGGTCTCAGTTCCATGGAGGAGATTGAGCGAGTTGCCCAGGATAGAGCGTTATGGAGAAATTACTTGCAGACCCCATGTAACGATAACGGCATGAGAGAAATTATTATTATTATATTGGCTCCTATAAGCCGCTGTAAGTGCCACTATTGATTTGTGTTCGAACGATCTTAAAGAAAATTCATTTACCCACAAAATGGTATATTACTTATAAAACTCTGTTAATAATTAAGAAAACAGCAGCTCAATTTGTACATACACCTGCAATTGTCTTCTTCTTCTTGAATGCTAGGAGCGACAGACGTGCGCGCCTACAAGTAGGCTAGCACATCCTATGTTTTTATTTACTAGGTAGCTTCCTAGGTCCTACATCAGTCACATCTTGCGACATGCCTTGTAGGTTGCAGTAGTATGATTCTTTGCTGCCCTTGCTGGCCCTGGCACTACACGGGCGGCCACCTGCAATGAGAAAAATATGACCAACATTTTATTCAGCCACAACGGTTTTTCAAGTCAGTAGCTAATCAGTTAAACGATGCTTACTAATTGCCTCTGAGTAACAATCAAGTGCCTCTTTGTATTTGTGTTCTTTGTAAAATTCATTTCCTTGCTCTTTCTTCTGTTCTGCTAGCTCCTGTCCTCTGAAAAACAAAAGATAATAATAAATTTACCAACCTTATACTTATCTTGTTACTACTACACACTATAGTACATGCTATGATGGATGCTAGGGTTGGATAGAATAGGTACTCTGAAGTGATCCAGAAATTTCATCACTAGAACTCCCAGTAGACATCGAAAACTAAGATGAAGGACAGACCAAAGACAATCTGGTGGAGAACAGTGCATAGCTCGAATATAAAAGCAATAAACAGACAACCTAGGGTCAGTGGATGGTTACTTTCAAACTTAAACAAATGTCCGTCTTTCTCCCCTCGGCCTCTGTCGCCAGTGAGTGTCGCCTGGAACTCTTCTAGACGACTATTCTTAATTCTATAACTAACTATGTTTTCTAGCATTTTAACTACTACACAAATAGCAAATTGTTCTCAAAATATCACTGAGGGTAAACAATATCAAAGAGAAGCTAATTCTTACGAATGGAACATTGTATTCTACATTTTAAAATAACCAAATATACCGTTTTCTGTTCACATTTAGTGTGATTTACACTGTAATGAAATGTCGAGCAGATCAAACGGAAATAGAACATAAGTATGTCGTGGTGGTTTTTTTCTAGGTCTTTCCATTGGAAACCGAAAGTTTCATACTTAAATTACAAGCCCCTGAACTCATGTTTCTCATTCATTTTAAACACTGACAATATGATAAAAATAAGCAAAATATAAAACTCAACTGTTCTTCAATTAAGTCTGGATCTGTTGCCTGTTCAACCATTACACAATCCTGAGAAACCTCTTCATTTGTCATCTCTGTGTCCGACATTTTGTCTTTAGTGGAAAACCACACACACCTTGATGTCTCGCGTGATGTGACCGAGAATTGCGAGAATTGATTGCTGTGTCGTGTAAGGAACGCATAAAACGATGTCGTCAAAAAATATATTAATTTATTTGTTTCAACTGTTTATGCCTTGCACATATCATAATTTTTCATCGTGAGTCCCTAAATTCTTCTTTGCGTTCGTTCTTTACGAACAATTTTAATCACTCTTTGTGATATGTTTGATCTTTGCCAAGAACGTGTATATGTTGCACATTGGTTTGGTAGGACCCTAAACATATAGACTTCTACACGTTTAGGACACGTGCATCCGATTTCAGCCAAACATCCTTAGACGCCTCTTACGACATGCATGGTAGGTAACAGTGGTTCTATTCTTTACATCCCAAATTTGGGCTCCGGTAACCACTCGGGCGAGTCCCTAAATATAACCTGATTGTATTTATTGATATTTTGGTCATTATTTATATTCAGCGTCCATCGATTCATCCCAGTCTTCTTCTTCTTCCAACGTTTTCAGACATCGATTTGTATACTTTAAAGTAGTTAGTGGTCAACCGGGGTCCATGTACATCTCCGTATAGCTTGTCTTGGACTGATATGGGATTGGCCATGTGTTTTTCTCTGTTCCATGTACGTTGGACATTCTTGCAGTATGTGTGTCTCTGTCATCTTGCTGGTGCCACATGTACATATGTCAGATGGGCCTATTTTATACTTGTTAAACAGATGGTACCTCAGTCTATTGTGCCCTGTTCGTAGACGAAAAATGACAACCTGTTCCTCTCTACTTAGTTGGTGGTAAGCATCGTCCTTTTCATGCCCTGGGTGATCTCTCAGCCATTTGTTCTTGTAGGCCATTTTTTTCCATACTTTTGCTTCCTCATATGTCATACTGGTGTCTGTCTGTGGTAGCCTGCTTTTGCCAATATGTCTGCAGTCTCATTTCCAGGTATTCCGCAGTGAGATGGTATCCACTGTATTACCACTCTAGAGAAGATGTTGCATACTTGGTGTAGTGATGCTTGCAGTTCCTTCAAGTTGTTATCGTCTTCATTTTTAGAGCAGTAATTACTGACAGGGCATCAGTAAGATTCATCCCAGTGATGAGGCTCCTATGTATCTAAATGTTTTTTGCTCTTATATATCATATCTATAAATCACAGATAAAACACACAGATCGAAAAATCTCTAAGGGCCACAGAAATGTGGTTTTATAGAAGAATGATGAGAATCCCATGGACTGCTAAAATGACAAATGTTGAGGTGCTGAATGAGATCAAGACACAGACAGCTTATCATCAATATAAGAAAGAGGCAGTCATCATTTTTCGGGCATGTGATGAGGAGGGGAGGTTTAGAACACATTGTGACAACCAGTCTCCTTCTTCTGCGATCAACGTTTGCTATGCGACTACTCCGGTATGTGTCATAAATAGGGCGGTGCGCTTGAGGTCTTCACCGGTTCCCCATAGTTTATCTTGTAGTGTTGTGACAACCAGTACAATCGAGGGTAGACGAGACAGGGGAAGACAGAGACAGAAAATGTTGGATGGCCTGACTTCATGGCACGGTAGAGCGTCAACATCTGAGTTGATAGCAAACACCAACGACATAGATTGTGGAGATCCATGATCATCTACGCCAGCCGGCACGGCTCCTGATGATGATATCATATCTATAATGACGAAATCTATATCTCAATGTGTCAAAAACAAAAATAATGACAACAGATCAAATGAACATAACAAATGATATTTTTATCAATGGAGAGAAAGTAAAAATGTGAACAGTTTTGAATATCTTGGTTCACTGCTAACAAGAGATGGAAATGTGATGAAGGAAATTAAAAGAAGAACAAACTTGGCTTTGCAAAAAATTAAACAACTCAAAACAGTATGGAACAGAACTGATAAGAAAACAAAGATCAGAATACTAAGAGCATGCATATTCCCAGTGACAACTTATGGGTGTGAAGCATGGACATTTAATAAAGCAGTGGAAAAACATATATGTACTTTTGAATATAAGTGTTACAGAAGAGTCCCTCGTAGCTCTTGGACAGAGAAGTGAACAAATAGATCTATCCAGAAAGAACTTAAAATCAAAGAAAAACTGGCTGATGCTACAAATAAGAAAAAGAAAATTGAGATATTTTGGACATATAAAAAGACATGAAGTGCTGGAGAAGACCATCATGGAAGGAGGCATATCGGCAAAGAGAAGAAAAGGAAGACGACGGATAAGATGGATTCATGATGTAACTGATGGTCTGAACGTGACGGCTGCAGAGGAAGGACATCTGGCCTATGAGAAGAGAAATTCCGGAGGACTGTTGGGGTGGCAAAGTTCTGCTGAGGACAAGCTATTTGATGATGATGATATATCATATGGTTTGAACATAACGGCTGCAGAGGCAGGACATATGACCTATGAGAGAGAGAAATTCCGAAGGGTCTACATCAGTCACCTCTTACGACATGCATTATAGGTTGCAGTGGTACTATTCTTTGCTACCCTTGCAAGCCCCGGCAATAGACGGGCTGTCTGAATTCATAGAAGGGAGAAACGCAAGAAGAAGAAATAAGACCAAATCCTCTTTGCATGTCGTCGGTTCTACCGGAAGAAAGAAGATTAACCGTGACGGTTCTTTTTTTTCCAAACATGAAGTGTTCTATTCTTTGCTTCCCTTGCGGGACCCGGTACCACACGGGCGACAAGTAAATCTGAACGTATGCAAACAATTTGGGAAATTAGTAAATTTGTCCTCAATTTTACAAGTCAAGACAAAATGAACACTCTAGCCTGTGCCCCTGCAATATGGCAGACATGACGGCAGAACACGTCTTGCAAGACTGTCAACGTTTAGCAGGTATAAGGAAAGAGTACTGGCCACAACACACAGAGCTTCGCGAAAAGCTGTACGGAGAAACGGAGTCCCAAAAAACAACAGTAAAATTCATGATAAAAATTGGTTCATCAGTCTAGGCCGGGAACGCAAAGGAAAGGAACACTCTGTCGGCGATATAATGTGTTAACCACGTGGTTTCTTTCTGTTCTCCAATCCTGTTTGCCTCACAGCGTCAGGTCAAGAACACATTTCTAAAACTGTTTGCCTCACAGCGTCAGGTCAGAAGAGATTTCTAAAACGGGCCCTAGTATGCGCTTTGTAAATAGTCTCTTTCGTCGCCTCTGTTATCTCTGAGGTCCGCCTTTTGTGTGGCCGGCCTTTTGCTTTGTACCCATTGTATCGGAGCAGCATTGCTCTTGAGGTGCACTGTCTGATGGTAATCTGCTTACGTGGCCGAACCATTTAATTTGTTGTTTCGTGATGAAGTCTAGTACTGATGTTGTACCCACTTTTTTCTGATGTCCTCATTTCTCAACCGGTCTCTTCTTGTTACACCCAGCATTCTGCGTAGACACTTCATCTCTGTTGTGACTAGCTTTTTCTATTGTTTGTTGTCAGCGTCCAGGTCTGGCACTGGTAACATACGTGTAACTGCGTAAATGTGGTTTTCTAACTTGGCACTCGAAACAAAATCTACCATATTTGGAAATCTACTAAAAGAGAAATGTGTACCTACCTATAAAAATCAGTGCCAGCTCAAAAAGGTGGTGTGACTATAATGAAAACTGTAGGAGCAGTGCTAGTGAAATGTACTCTGATATCGTGAAGATATCACAGTCTTCTTTGCTATTCAAGCACACAATGCTTCGGTAGCAAGACTATTTTCTTTAATCAATGCCTAATGGACTAATGTGAGAAATCGTCTTAGTGTGGACTTGGTCAAGTCAATTTCACTTGTGAATTGAATTCTAAACATTTCACATACAGGCAATTTTATGAACATTTGATGCAAAAGAAAGACACGCTAAACAAAGATCAGGTCATCAGAAAAATATATAAGTGGAACACAATTTAAAAAGAATTTAATGTTAGGAGGTGTTCCCATTTCGGAATATCAAAATATGGCAATCTTAGAGAATGTATTCTTTTCGGAAGATCAAAATATGACAACCCTATCTATAATTTCGATATCTATCTATCGATACTTTTCTAGTGCAGTCACATATTCGCTTAGTTCATATAGTTCACACCCCAGCAGACAATCGGCTACTAAAAATACTTCTTTGTGGTAAGATCTTTCTTTTCTCGAATCATGTTTTGCCTCACAGCGTCAGGATAAGATGAGATTACTAGAACAGGCTTTTGTGTGAGCTTCATAAACAGCTTTTTTCGTCGCCTCTGTTATCTCTGATGTCCACCTTTTGTGTGGACGGTCTTTTGCTTTGTATCCACTGTATCGAAGTAACATTGCTCTTTGAGTGGCACTGTCTGTTGGTAATCTATATGACCGAACCATTTAATTTGTTGTTTCTTGATGAAGATCATTACATATGTTGTATCCACTTTTGCCATGATGTCTTCATTTCTAAACCGGTCTCTTCTTGATACTCCCAGCATTCTGGGGATACATTTAATCTCTGTCATGATTAGCGGTGAGATGCCATGATGGCAAAAACTATCTAGACACGCGTAATAGTTCATTTCTTCTTTGTGTTAGTTCGTTTTAACCTTTACGCAGAGAACGTGAGTACTTTGCGCCACGGTTTTTAGGCAACCTTTGACAGGCACAACCAAATTTCGGCATAGAAATACAACACTTCTTCCTCCGCGATCAACTTCTGCTGTGCGTCGATCGACATCAGGACACATTATGCATTCCCATGCTTGCTCCGTCATCCGCTTTAGCAGCAATCCCAAAGTCCACTGAGCCGCGGTAGCGTAGTTGTTAGTGAACTCGCGTCTCAAGGCTGGTGGTCCGGGTTCAAGTCCCGGAGTGGGCGTGGAATTTTTCCCGACCGCGACGGCTTTCAGGTCGACCCAGTTTGGCTGAAATCGGATGCATGTGTCCTAAACGTGTAGAAGTCTATGCGTTTAGGGGCCTACCAAACCAATGTGCAACGTATACACGTTCTTGGCAGAGATCAAACATATCACAAAGAGTGATTGAAATTGGTCGTAAAGAACGAACGCAAAGAAGAACGTCGACCCAGCCTCAATTGGGTACCAGACATGCTCTGGGAAAGTAAAGGCGGCCGGTGTGACGCTGACCACATCACCCATCGTGTGCCGACGGTCAATGAAAAATACAGGCCTAACACTGTATTGCCCTATATACCACAAGGTATGAAAGGGTTCCTTACTTACTTACAACAAACTCCACTGCTTACCGTACCCACGAGAAGTTGATTAATATATATTTTCTCATTACCACGAAGACGATACTGTCTGGCATGTCCAAATTTAAATCCAATTTCTCACAATCTATATCTAAAATATCCCATAAATGGACACGCACCGCATTGATGACATGGGCTCTGTCCATACTTATGCCAGCTCATGTATGTGTCATAAACTGGGCGGTGCGATTGATAATTGAGGTCTTCACAGCACCCATAGTTTTTCTGAAGGGTTGTTCCCGTTGACCAGATTTCCATTCTCACTCTGCTCAGTCTGGGGCGATCTGTGCTCTGGTTTCTCTACATGTACAGGCAGCTGAGTCACAGATACTCATTCGATGGAGGTGTGTCCTTAGACCGCAGTTTCCCATTCTAAGTCTGAAGGCTTTGGTATGTGCTTTTCTGTTTAATTTTATTATGTTTTCCTGCTCTGGTAAAACTACAATATGTTCTGTTTATATATTACCGCCCGAGTGGTTACCGAGTGGTTACCGGGTGGTTACCGAGTGGTTACCGGGTGGTTATCGAGTGGTTACCGGGTGGTTACCGGGGCCCAAATTTGAGGTGTAAAGAATAGAACCACTGTTACCTGCCACGCATATCGTAAGAGGCGAGTAAGGAGGTTTGGCTGAAATCGGTTGCACGTGTCCGCTAGGGAATGCTAACCCGAAACAAATGCTTGCAGAAAACGGATGCACCAGACCGTAAGGAGTATAGCATGGTGCAACGACCCCTCACAATGAGGAATGGGATAACGGATTCTACGGTCGCTAATCTGCCTCGGAGATTTAGCCACGCAGTAAGAATGTCAGACCTACCATCACGGGGGTGGCCAAAACTTACTGCAGGAAGAAGTCGGCACAAACGGGGAAGCAGAAATCATATCCTACAGAATTGCCCCCAGTATGCAGACTTGAGAAGAAAGAGGTGACCCACTTACACTAGCGTCCAGAACAAACTGTATGGCGTGGCTGATGATCTGAGGCAGACGGCTGCCTTTATTAGAGAATCCGAAATCCCAATCTAGTGAGAACGCAGAAGATGTTTACATATTTCGTCTTCAGTGGTTTGTAGTTTTTAACGCATGCAAACGTAGGGTTCACTGAGCTGATTCCTCGCCCCAAGTTTGCTTGCTTGTTATATGAATTCTACTGTTACTATTACTATATTGCTCTCGTAACATCGTTATATGTAACATAGGGACTGCAAGCAATTTCTCTATACTTTTTTATCACGGGCAACTAGTTCAATTTCATCTATTGAATTCAATTTCATATTTCTTGCCTCTCTCTTCTTGAACTAATTGTTTTCCACTTTAATGCCGACTTTGTTATTCTTTGATCTTTTCTTCTCAAGGTATGCCCAACATATCTCAATCTTCTCTTCTTATAACACTTGTTACTAGTGGTTGACCAAACATATCTCCATCTTCTCTTTCTTATAACAGTTGTCACTAATGGTTGACCAGACATTTCTTCTCAGAGTATGCCCAACATATCTCAATCTTCTCTTTCTTATAACAATTGTTACTAGTGGTTGACTGTCCAACATATCTCAATCTTCTCTTTCTTATAACAATTGTTACTAGTGGTTGACTGTCCAACATATCTCAATCTTCTCTTTCTTATAACAGTTGTTACTAGTGGTTGACTGTCCAACATATCTCAATCTTCTTTCTTATAACAGTTGTTACTAGTGATTGACTGTCCAACATATCTCAATCTTCTCTTTCTTATAACAGTTGTTACTAGTGGTTGACTGTCCAACATATCTCAATCTTCTCTTTCTTATAACAGTTGTTACTAGTGGTTGACTGTCCAACATATCTCAATCTTCTCTTTCTTATAACAGTTGTTACTAGTGGTTGACTGTCCAACATATCTCAATCTTCTCTTTCTTATAACAGTTGTTACTAGTGGTTGACTGTCCAACATATCTCAATCTTCTCTTTCTTATAACAGTTGTTACTAGTGGTTGACTGTCCAACATATCTCAATCTTCTCTTTCTTATAACAGTTGTTACTAGTGGTTGACTGTCCAACATATCTCAATCTTCTCTTTCTTATAACAGTTGTTACTAGTGATTGACTGTCCAACATATCTCAATCTTCTCTTTCTTATAACAGTTGTTACTAGTGGTTGACTGTCCAACATATCTCAATCTTCTCTTTCTTATAACAGTTGTTACTAGTGGTTGACTGTCCAACATATCTCAATCTTCTCTTTCTTATAACAGTTGTTACTAGTGGTTGACTGTCCAACATATCTCAATCTTCTCTTTCTTATAACAGTTGTTACTAGTGGTTGACTGTCTAACATATCTCAATCTTCTCTTTCTTATAACAGTTGTTACTAGTGATTGACTGTCCAACATATCTCAATCTTCTCTTTCTTATAACAGTTGTTACTAGTGGTTGACTGTCCAACATATCTCAATCTTCTCTTTCTTATAACAGTTGTTACTAGTGGTTGACTGTCCAACATATCTCAATCTTCTCTTTCTTATAACAGTTGTTACTAGTGGTTGACTGTCCAACATATCTCAATCTTCTCTTTCTTATAACAGTTGTTACTAGTGGTTGACTGTCCAACATATCTCAATCTTCTCTTTCTTATAACAGTTGTTACTAGTGGTTGACTGTCCAACATATCTCAATCTTCTCTTTCTTATAACAGTTGTTACTAGTGGTTGACTGTCCAACATATCTCAATCTTCTCTTTCTTATAACAGTTGTTACTAGTGGTTGACTGTCCAACATATCTCAATCTTCTCTTTCTTATAACAGTTGTTACTAGTGGTTGACTGTCCAACATATCTCAATCTTCTCTTTCTTATAACAGTTGTTACTAGTGATTGACTGTCCAACATATCTCAATCTTCTCTTTCTTATAACAGTTGTTACTAGTGGTTGACTGTCCAACATATCTCAATCTTCTCTTTCTTATAACAGTTGTTACTAGTGGTTGACTGTCCAACATATCTCAATCTTCTCTTTCTTATAACAGTTGTTACTAGTGGTTGACTGTCCAACATATCTCAATCTTCTCTTTCTTATAACAGTTGTTACTAGTGGTTGACTGTCCAACATATCTCAATCTTCTCTTTCTTATAACAGTTGTTACTAGTGGTTGACCAAACATATCTCCATCTTCTCTTTCTTATAACAGTTGTTACTAGTGGTTGACCAAACATATCTCAATCTTCTCTTTCTTATAACAGTTGTTACTAGTGGTTGACCAAACATATCTCAATCTTCTCTTTCTTATAACAGTTGTTACTAGTGGTTGACCAAACATATCTCAATCTTCTCTTTCTTATAACAGTTGTTACTAGTGGTTGACCAAACATATCTCAATCTTCTCTTTCTTATAACAATTGTTACTAGTGGTTGACTGTCCAACATATCTCAATCTTCTCTTTCTTATAACAGTTGTTACTAGTGGTTGACTGTCCAACATATCTCAATCTTCTCTTTCTTATAACAGTTGTTACTAGTGGTTGACTGTCCAACATATCTCAATCTTCTCTTTCTTATAACAGTTGTTACTAGTGGTTGACTGTCCAACATATCTCAATCTTCTCTTTCTTATAACAGTTGTTACTAGTGATTGACTGTCCAACATATCTCAATCTTCTCTTTCTTATAACAGTTGTTATAGTGGTTGACTGTCCAACATATCTCAATCTTCTCTTTCTTATAACAGTTGTTACTAGTGGTTGACTGTCCAACATATCTCAATCTTCTCTTTCTTATAACAGTTGTTACTAGTGGTTGACTGTCCAACATATCTCAATCTTCTCTTTCTTATAACAGTTGTTACTAGTGGTTGACTGTCCAACATATCTCAATCTTCTCTTTCTTATAACAGTTGTTACTAGTGGTTGACCAAACATATCTCCATCTTCTCTTTCTTATAACAGTTGTTACTACTGGTTGACCAAACATATCTCAATCTTCTCTTTCTTATAACAGTTGTTACTAGTGGTTGACCAAACATATCTCAATCTTCTCTTTCTTATAACAGTTGTTACTAGTGGTTGACCAAACATATCTCAATCTTCTCTTTCTTATAACAGTTGTTACTAGTGGTTGACCAAACATATCTCAATCTTCTCTTTCTTATAACAATTGTTACTAGTGGTTGACTGTCCAACATATCTCAATCTTCTCTTTCTTATAACAGTTGTTACTAGTGGTTGACTGTCCAACATATCTCAATCTTCTCTTTCTTATAACAGTTGTTACTAGTGGTTGACCTGACATTACTCTGATTTCATCACTTCTCCTTATTGTAGAATACTTTTTCTTCTTCTTCTTCGAATGCTCCATTTTTACCACTTGTTAACCACGATGTGTGCTCTAAGTAATCTGAGTCTAAGAGCGATTGCATGTTGTGCCAGTTAGGCACCTACAAATAGGCCAGCACATCCAATTAATGCGGTGCTTTTTATTTACTAGGGTAGCTTCCCTCTCTCTCTCTTTGCCTTTTACTCCCGGGTTGGGGCATAGGCCCTCAACCAACTCATGCCAAGTCTTCCTATCTCTAGCTATCTCCTGCAGCCCTCCAGCTCTTCTTTATATTGTTGATCTCCGCCTCCAAATCTCGCTCCATGTATTTCTCGGCTCCCTTCTTTCGCTGCTCTGCGGGTTCCAGGCAAGGACCCTTCTTGTTATATTCCCTCCGGTTTTCCTAGGTCCTACATAAGTCGCATATAACAAATGCCTTGTAGGTCACAGTGGTACTATTCTTTGCTTCCTTGGACCCTGGCGCCACATGGCGACTGTAGAATACCAGGAAATGTGTCCATAAACAAACTAGCGAATGAAGACGCTACAGGAGGGAAACAGGATGTACCAGCTACCTATCACCAAAAGAAAAGGATGATTAAATCAATCAGAAAGCCACAAATACTAACACAGAACGACTATCAAAAGATAAGCAGATTAGAACAAATTGTCATTCTGCGTCTTAGAACAGGACACAATCGACTCTACAGCCACATGTATACAAAATTCAAGATTGGCAATTCAGCCATGTGTACGTATCCCAGACCGCAGAGCACATATTCAAGACTGCCCAGTATAATATACTGAGGCAAACTTACTGGTATAGTGAAACAACACCGGACAGGAAACTACACTGATCTCTATGTATGCTACAAGATTCATGTTGACACAAGAAGGACCTCTAAAGTTAGAGTAAGGCTCAACTGAACGGCGAGAGACTCTGGTGATACGGACATCAAGCCTTCATGCAAAAATAATTAAGAGGCACCGTGATTACACCTAAATTCATAGGTGAAATAAAATATGCATGAACCAACATTGAAAATATAGACAATATTTCAATTGACTGAAAGAAAGGAAGAACAAAACAAAGACAAACAAATGGAGATATGTATTCTTTGACCGCTCCATATTGACCACTCTGTGATTTGTATCTGATCTGAGCCAAAGTGATTGTACGCTGTACCAGTTATGCGTCTACAAGCAGGACAGCAAATCCGATTTCTCGATGCTTTTATTTACTAGGTCGCCGAGTGGTTACCGGGGCCCAAATTTGGGGTGTAAAGAATAGAACCATTGTTACCTACCACGCATGTCGTAAGAGGCGACTAAGGAGGTTTGGCTGAAATCGGATGCACATGTCCTAAACTTGTAGAAATCTATGCGTTTAGGGGCCTACCAAACCAATGTGCAACGTATACACGTTCTTGGCAAAGATCAAACATATCACAAAGAGTGATTAAAATTGGTTGTAAAGAACGAACGCAAAGAAGAAGATTTACTAGGGTAGCTTCCCTAGGTCCTACATCAGTTGTCTTTTACGACATGCCTTGTAGGTTGCAGTGGTACTATTCTTTGCTTCCTTTACGGGTACCACACGTGCAATATTTTAATTGACTGAAAGATAGGAAACAAAGACAAACAAATAAAAGATAGGAAAACCACAATTTGATAAAATGTTTCAATTAAATTTTATTCACAATGTTTATTTTGCCTGAGACCATAAAGCCAAGCAAATTCACTAAAAAAACATCAGTAAATATTCATAATAATATTGACAATAATAACTTTAAATACAAATATGTGTTGTGAAGGTGATGGTGTGTTGTTATATGAGGAACATGACATGCGCGCTACAGATCAATGTTCCAGTGCTGAAATCACTTGTCAATGCAACCTCTTGTGTGTTACATATTCAACAAGTCCATGAGGTTCAAATAGACAACTTTAATAGTTAACAAATATTTTGAAAATAACAAAGCTGAACTAGCAAGAAGGGGAAATGTAATAATATTTACAAAGTTAATTTCAAGAACAAATTAAGCATATGTAACAGACAGTACAAGCATTCAAAACACATAGACTAAGCATGCATACTATATTCACTCACAAAATCTCATTTGTATTAACTTATCAGTGGGCGTCTGTGGCGTAGAAGTAGTAAGCTTGATCACAACTGAAGAGTACCTAGTTCAAACTATGTGGTTTGGAAGCAAATTTATTCCTGTGGATTTTTTACGGATGGTAAAAATAGACCTCACCGTCCAGAAAGCAATGGCAAACTACAGAACGTATAAGTGGTGCATGGAAAACCAAAGACTCATTTACTGTGGTTGATGGCGAAGTCCTTACAGGATATGCCACGATTTTCCATTCATCAGATGATAGAAGAAACCTAGTCGCGACAAAGATGAAGTGCCCACCAAGAATACTGGGAGTAACAAGAAGAGACCGGTTTAGAAATGAAGACAGCAGGGGAAAAATGGATACAACATCAGTACTGAACTTCATCAAGAAACAACAAATGAAATGGTTCGCCCACATATGCAGATTATCAACAGACGTTAGGCCTCAAAGAGCAATGTTATTGTGTTAAAGTGGATACAAAACAAAAGGCTGTCCTCGCAAAAAGGCCTCAGAGATAACAGAGGCATTGAAAACCACTATTTATGAAGCACACACTGTTCTAGAAATCTCTTCTTATCCTGATTCAGTCATGGCAAAACAGGATTAGAGAAAAGAAGACATAAAAAAAAAGTTCCCATAGCCTTTTCAAATCTTAGGGTTAAGAAGTTATTCCACTTTACATTTCTAGCCCCTAGTGTGCAGGAGGGTCAATTCCTTTCTCAGGCGCGAACGCCGAGTGTGGGATTGAACTTACAACCCACCCGTACTGCTGTGGCGCAAAGAATAAGGTAGGGGCCAAGGAGCTACCTCTCTCTCTCTCTTTGTTTTTACCCCGGTTGGGGCATAGGCCCTCAACCAACTCATGCCAAGTCTTCCTATCTCTAGCAGCTCCTCCAGCTCTTATTTATATTGTTGATCTCCGCCTCCAAATCTCGTCTCCATGTATTTCTCGGCCTCCTTTTCTTTCGCTGCCCTCAGGGTTCCAGGCAAGGACCCTTCTTGTTATATTCCTCCGGTTTTCGCAAAGTGTGTCCTATCCAGCGCAGCGTCTTTTTTAAACCTGTTCGCTCACTGGAATCTGTCTTGTTCTCTCCATAAGTAAGCTCCTCTTGCCTTCTGTATTCTTATTTTAACATCTCTATCTGTTCCACACTCTTGGTCTACGTTGCTGCCCAAATATGTGTATGATTCTACCTCTTGAAGTGGGATTTCCCACAGGGAGATCGAGTTGTCGCTTGCTTGGTTAATTCTCAATATCTTTGTCTTTCCCTTATGAATGTTCAGCCCTGGAAGCTACCCTAGTAAATAAAAAATCGCTGCAGAAATCGTGAGTGCTGGCCTACTTGTAGGTGCATAAATGGCACAACGTACAATCGCTCTCAGGCTCAGATCACAAAGAGTGGTTTAACAAGTGGTCGATATGGAGCGCTCGGAGAATAAGACCCCACAACTCTCTTGTGTCCGAGTTAATAAACAAATCCTTATACGTCACTTTACTATATGGCTCAGAAACATGGACAGCCTACTCAAGGCACGAGAGAAGACATATCTTTCACCTTCGATGTCTCCGCAAGATTACGAACATCAGGTGGTACGACAAGATAACCAACTCTGAAGTACTGCAACTGCAAACTTGCCTTCCATCATGGGCATGCTCAGCAGTAGAAAACTTAGATGGCTAGGGCATGTGCAAAGAATAGACAATGGCAGCATTCCAAAACAAATGGTCTGTGAACTTTCAGAGGGGAAGAGGCACCAAGGCAGACCACTGCTCAGATATAACGATGTCTGCAAGGCTTCAATGAATAACTTTTCTATCGGTCCCAGCAAATGGGAAAACTGGCTGATGATCGAGATATATGGAAAACAACATTGCGCAAAGGTGCTGAATCTTTTGAAGAGAGACTTGGGGATGAGCTGAAAGACAAGCGAAGATTCAGAAGTTGGCACAGTGAAACCCTTGCCAATTGACTGTCTGTAAAGACAAGAGAGACAAGCGAAGACTCAGAAGTTGGCACAGTGAAACCCTTGCCAATTGACAAAAAAGGCCATATAACAATATATATATATATATAAAGACATACACAGACTGTATGTGCTGATTTGGTCAACATGTGTACTCTGTCTGCTAATAAGTCAACAGTCTGTCAACAATAGGAATACAAATTTTGATTTATAAAAGAAATGCAGCATTTTCACTATGTCGTACACAACAAAATTCTCTGAATTCACAACAAAATTACCGCAGCATGCAACAAAATTGTCCAGAACACACAACGTTACTCACACACACATAACGTCAACATAAAATAGATGTATACAACATCATCAAGCATCTAAAATATTTTAAAACACTTTGGTCAAATTTAACAATTTCTGAATCTTGTTATTGGTTAAGAGTATCAGTTTAACCTCACTGTAGAAAGGGCCTATAGGTGCTCAATGTTTTCCAGCAGACAGTGCAAGGCGAACAATGAAAAATGTAATAAAAACTAGTAAGAGTCGAGCTGACACTTTGAAAAGAGAACAAACTTAAAAATTATAATAAATCATACTTTAAAATGCAATATAAAAGATTGTATGATAAGCCACGATGACAATTCCCTGATAGACTGGGCAAAATGATATCCAGACAAATTCTTGTCTATTATTAACAGATTTTTCTTTATGCCCCCGACAGAAAAAAACTAATTGGTCCTACCACGGATTGAACCAGAGTCTTCCTGTAATAGTGAATTTACACGCCCGAGTGGTTACCGGGCCCAAATGTGGGGTGTAAAGAATAGAACCACTGTTACCTGTCACGCATGTAGTAAGTGGCGACTAAGGAGGTTTGGCTGAAATCGGATGCACATGTCCTAAACGTGTAGAAGTCTATGCGTTTAGGGGCCTACCAAACCAATGTGCAACGTATACACGTTCTTGGCAAAGATCAAACATATCACAAAGAGTGATTAAAATTGGTCATAAAGAAGAAGAAGAGTGAATTTACAAACAAGATATTACAGTAAACGCCCTCCTTCCCCAAATCATATAATGCAGCATTAAATGGGTGTGACCTCATTGTACTCTACTTCAAATCTTCACAGTTTGGCAAATCATGTCATACGTATGTAAAATGTACACAAGTCTAACGTAGAAATCTAAAAGTAAACATGTAGTTATATAACAAGAAGTTGTCAATAGTAAACAATGAATATAACAAAATCTAATCACTGATGTATTGTAACAACTCTAGAGTGTATTCTAAAGTGAATAATACAGTCTTGTCATAGTGCACAAACTATAACATGTGAGAGACACAAGGCAGTAATGATGATCTGTTGATTTTTCCAAGCAGTGTTTATTTCTCTCAGGTGAAAATGGCGATGGGTGCAGCATACCCTACGGAAGACACAGCCGAGTGTCACCAGACAAGCACTTGAGTGGAACCTGCAAGGAAAACGAATGTCCGAAATAGACCTGGAGACAGTCTTGTTGAGGAAATGATGGGTGTTGGACTGTCCTGGGAGATCATAAAGAAAACAGCCTGAGACAAGGAAAAGTGGCGAATAACTGTTGAGGCCTTATACTACATGTAGAAGGACATAGATATCCCGTAGAAGGATATCGCTGTCCCTCCATATAGCAAACAGAACAGTCAACGACAGCATACACGTACAGGGTATATAAGTTGTGCACGGAGACTGCATACGAAAGTAGGAAGGTTAGGACAATAAAACGTAGCACGCTGGAGGTTGATACAGAGTCGCTAGGGTGAGACCGATAGAAACCCTAGACGAACATGGACTTGTTTGTAAACATTGGGAGTAATAAACAGTTTGCCTCATACCAGCCTTGTTATGAATTGTCACTATGTACCAGGTCGGGCAAAGCTATGAAAGGAGTGTAATAGTATTACTGATAAGACCTTCCTACTGAGGAGTGGAGAGGAATAAGTTAAGTATTATTTATGTCTCAGTGAATCTTTGACCTCCCTCAAAGTCACTACCTTGTAGCTGTGGTTAGTTGGTGTATCTCCATGTTCTGGTAAGCTATACTGACAAGACCTTTGCTCCTGGTAGGTACACCCATGTCTAGCAGGTTGAAGGATAGAGAGCAGACAAAATGTGACCTTCTGGAGATTCAGGTTGGGACAAAAGACTGACAACCCATTCCTATATAAAATAGTGTTACAGAAACAGAAGAGTGTTATTATACAACATCTTAGACAAGTTGAAGACACTCCCAAATAAATGTTTAAGAAGACTCCTGCAAATTTTCTGGCAAAATACAATAGCAAATTAAGAATTTGTACAAACTGTCCATCATTGGAGACTTAGTAAAAGACAAAGATGGATGTATATTGTGCAGATGTATGCCAGTAGGAGCACTGGCTAGGACAGCTCTCCTATACACCCGAGTGGTTACCGGGCCCAAATTTGGGGTGTAAAGAATAGAACCACTGTTACCTGCCACGCATGTAGTAAGAGGCGACTAAGAAGGTTTGGCTGAAATCGGATGCATGTGTCCTAAACGTGAAGAAGTCTATGCATTTAGGGCCTACCAAACCAATGTGCAACGTATACACATTCTTGGCAAAGATCAAACATATCACAAAGAGTGATTAAAATTGGTTGTAAAGAACGAACGCAAAGAAGAAGACAGTCACTGATTAATAGATTACTATAACGGCCTTCCTATGACCAATCAGATCTGATACCATGCTATAGTATAACTCCAGATGTGGTACTTTACAGTGGGTTTTTTTTCTCTTTGTCAAATCTTACAGTTGTCCATCTGTATAACTCTGTATCCTGTTTTACAACAGGCATACATTTTGGCCAAAATTCAGTTGTGTGCCTGTCCTACATGCCGCAGGAGTCTAGTTTTAGTTTGGAATATCTTCATTGCACTCCGGACATGTCCATAAGTGATCCAATCTCCTTTGCAATATCTCCAACGGCGTCCAGCGACTGACCATATCAGTTCGATTTTGATTGATGAGCCTACTCACGTACCTGTTATGCTGTTCTTTTCTTGCTACTCCAATCTTCAAACCCAGCTCCTGCAATCTAGTAGTTGACGTGGGTTGGTTTAAATGAAAGTCTTCTTTGACGCCACACTCTATGAGGGCGTTCAAAATATCAGCTCTATCCATTGGCTGGCCCTCTGATATGGTGGCAGAGCCAGGTCCATTGCCTGCGCATCGAACCAGCCTCTACCTTGCGTATCATACTCAATGAATCACTCAGAATGCACAGGTGTAGTTTTGTTACTCCAGCCAATGTAAAGCATTAGTCACCGCCAGTACCTCCATTGTCATGCTGCTTGTTGTCATACGAAATGCACCACTGGCCTCATGAGCTTGCAGAGAGTGTAATGGATGCATAAAGCACATTTATTCTTCTCGACGCAAACCACACAGATCACAAATAGCAGTTAACTTGGTTGATAAGAATGAATGCAAACAAACAAACAACAACAAACAGACTGACTTATCATTCAATAGCTTGCACTCAGCAGACTTTGACACCCTAACGATCCTTCAGAATTTCTATCCGTTACAGAGCTTTGCTGTCGTCATGCTCAAATCAAGTCACACCTTAAGCCCATCTTCTCTGTGGTCTTTCTTTTCTCCTTTTTGCCAAGAAGTCCCTTTCACAATAGTCTTTCCAACCCTTCATGGTCTTTTTATGTGTCCAAAGTACTTTTAATTTTCTCATTCTTATTTGCATCATCATCTGGTTCATAGATTGACCTAACTCATATAAATGTGTCCATAGTTTGCACAAAATATTCTAAAAATAAATTGGTTAAAAGCGTCATCTGTATCAGTCACATTTATCCACAATGTTCACATATCTGTAAATATCTGCCAGTCATCTGCAATGTTCACATCCATTATATCCATCACATTTATCCACAATGCTAACATTAGTTATATCTGTCACATTTATCCACAATGTTAAGCATCATTATATCCACAGATTTATCCACAATGCTAACATCAGATACTATAAAATAACAACACGATATCTACATATTTATTTACTTATAAACAAACTTGCTGCCGCCTGTGATTACACTGCTGGCCTTGCTTTAAATAGAAACTGACATCGATCTCCAGTTTAGGTACCTGTTAACTGACCCAGCTGTAAAAGGGTACCGGTTTCACTGAGTAAAGGAAGGAAAAAGAACGAGGAAGAGAACTGACGATACCACATAACAAAATCAAGTGCTGTACGTAGGATCACTTCATAAACCTGAGGCATTATGTGAGATGTGTCTATCTTGGCTGGGCAAAATATTCTTGGTGTGCACACGGTACATGGTTGGACTACAGGAGACTGATAATTTAACTTGGGGATGTAAATTACAAGTACATTTGAAGCTGTAGTAAGGCTTCCCTGAATGGAGAGGGACAGTGGTTATAAGGAAAGTAAGCTTCACGCAAAATTAAGTCAGAGGCGGATATTAGGCACCATGATTGCAACTTAATTTATAGAAGGTGAAAAATTATACGATTCAACATAAATAAGAAAAGACACAAAAATATATGCAAGAATGTGTTTTTTTTATAAAACAAGTCTACCTACAATACACGGATGATCTTAAAATGAATCCCAACAATTGCTCAAATGTGGAGAAATATAGGAACCAAGAACAATTTATATGAAATATCAACTTGCACAGAACAGAGTTTTTCAGGACTGCTGAAAATATCCAGAAGGGACAAGCTACTTGATGAAGAAAAAAAACCCTTGAATGAGGTGTCCACAAAACAACCGGTACGCTGGCGCTCATAAGCCCGGGAGGGCAGGCGCCTAAAGGTCGCTGCCCTAAAAGAAAATAGCAACCTGATGCCTAGCAGGTTTGGCTGGGGACAGCAAAGGGCTAACGGAGAGCGAACCCAGTAAACTCTGGTTGAAACCGAATACACCATCGAAGGATAGCACCTGAGCTCCAATCGGTACTTAAGGTTGTGCATGTACATCCATTCTTGAAGTTTGGCTGCTTATATATCACATTAGAAGATTAAAACGACCTAAGAACGATCACGCGAGAAAGTACACTGAATGTGTGATCAAAGTCAGGGAACTGTAGTGTTTTGAGCTCAACCAAGTTCTCGTATTAACAAAACCACACATTACTGAAAACAACATTCTAACAGTATTTACCAGAATTCCTCATGAAATCACTATGTATAAATTCCTTTGTGAAATAAAAATAATATTATAAATACAATTTGAACACAGTAAAAGGGAGTAGATTAACTAAATTAACAAGTAAAAACTGGCAGCAATCAAACGACAGTGTTCTTTAAATCACATTTTTTAGGCCTTTTCTTAAGAAATAAAATTTGCTGACAATGTGTCAGAAACCTGGATACGTACGGACACAACATTTTTTAACACTAATAATGTTTCTCAACACTTTTGTATGGATTTATTCATGCTGTACACACACAATATTGTTTAACTGTGAACTGTATGTAGTCCCCACTCTCATGCATACTCCCCTAAGAATCATCACAGACACACTATCAATCAAACGCATGTGTGCTCCTTCCTCACACAGCACCAAGTATACTACTCAATAAGCTGTTCTTATGATCTCTACATCATGACTTATTCCCTTATCTGATTCAATAGTCAATTCCCCTGGCCCTACCACATCAAGGGGCCTGCTGTCATGATGGCAAGAAGGATGAGGAGTTTCAGATTCTCAATCTCCTGCCGTTGTCTTCAGATGACATTATCCTGAGGAGAATAATCAAAGATCAAGTCAGCAAATCATCACAGCGTATATTTGGTTGTATATATATTAACAAGATACCCAATAATTGTACACACTCAATGCTGCTTCGATATGAAAATAGCAGTCCATAGCAAGCGATGATGACAATGGCCTCAGACGTGTGCTGCTGCACTTCTTTGCTGTGTGCGGAGGTGACTGTAGAGTCTAATCCTAGAACACAATCCCCTACCACAGGTGGGGCATACATGATCACGGTTAAACACGTGTGTTGTGTGTTCTGTCTTTTCGGCAGCTCTTTTCTCTGTGCCTTAATATAACAATGATTCTCAGCTATGTGAGTTCCTCTTGTGTTGTTAAAGTGCCACATACGGCGATCTTGTGCCAGGGATTCCCAGTCTGTGGTGTCTATAAAGGTTTTCTGTCACCAGATGAATGTCTGCCCCTTCAAGCTCATCATACATCAACTGTATTGGGATGCGTTTATCAGACATCTGAATGTGACCGGCTCATCAATATGATACACAGTACTGAGCATATAAAAAGGACACCGCAGGCTCAACCATCACAGTGTGCATTTCAGACTGAAACACAGACTCCAGTCCTGTCAATCATACATACACCAACAAAATGAAACATTGTCCCATGAACAAAGCTTACAGAGCAAGCTAGCTATGGAAAAACTAATCAAATCTAGTGAGACTTTTCTAATTGCAAGCAACTAAAGAATTGATCAAACAATAGCAAGTAGATCCTGAATAGTTGTACTCAGACATTACTTCAGCATGTGTGGCGCCGGGCCAGCAAGGGATGCAAAGAATAGTACCACTGCGACCTACTAGGCATGTCGTAAAAGGAGACTGATATAGGACCACTATGACCTACTAGGCATGTCGTAAAAGGAGACTGATATAGGACCACTACGATCTACTAGGCATGACGTAAAAGGAGACTGATATAGGACCACTACGACCTACTAGGCATGACGTAAAAGGAGACTGATATAGGACCACTGCGACCTACTAGGCATGTCATAAAAGGAGACTGATGTAGACATGGGGAAGCTACTCACAGTCTTCTTCTTTGCGTCTTTATGACCAATTTTAATCACTCTTGTGATATGTTTGATCATTGCCAAGAACATGTATATGTTTCACATTAGTTAGGTAGGCCCCTAAAAGCATAGACTTCTACACGTTTAGGACACATGCATCCAATTCCCAGCCAAACAGCCTTAGTCCCCTCTTACGACATGCTGGCAGGTAACAGCGGTTCTATTCTTTACACCTAAATTTGGGCCCCACTGGCGGCTACTCTAGTAAATAAAATCATCACAGAAATCGGATGTGCTGGCCTACTTGAAGGCGCATAACTGGCACAGGGTACAATCGCTCTTAGGCTCAGATCATATACAAAATCACAAAGAGTGGTTAACAAGTGATTGATGTGGAGCATTCGAAGAAGAAACTAACAAAGTAAGATACAGCTTCAGGTTTGAGTGTTGGGGAGAGAAAAAAATCAAACAAGAGATATATAAGAGAAAACAAAACGAAAAATATAAGAGAAAAGTATTTTAAACTAAACACTGACCTTTATCATGTATTGTGGATTGGATTTCTGCTATCCAACCTGTGACGGCTCTCTTCAACTGGACAGATATTTTACTGCACTGCTCACCCTCATTCACCATGGATTCCTCCACAACTTGCCAGCCTTCATGATAGAGACAAATTAATCAAATACTATTCTAAACAATGAAAAAAAAGCTGTCATTACTGCCAGTAATACCGCTTTTTAGTGCAGTGTAGGACAGCAGCCTGAGAAATTTATTGGCCATATGGCTAGTGCAGTCACCACGAAACTGCTCAGGTTAGGATTTTTATGCCCCAGACACAAAAAAATCAAATTATTGGCCTTACCGTGAACTGAACACGGGTCTCCTGCATGGATGGAGCGCTCTAATACATTCGACCAGATGCTCCTCTTTGCTGAATAGTAAAGTAAATAATCGCTCTACGGATCGGAGTGTTGGAGGATGACCAAAGGAGATACTAGCAGGCTGTCAGTTTTCACCACTTGTCTTGCAGAATCTTGGGAATTTTTTTGGCCAGTAAATATCCAATAACCAACTACTCTCAAGACACAAGACAAGAGGCAATGAATGACATACTCAAAAAGAGAAGATGGAAATGGCTCGAACATGTTATGAGAATGAGACAAGAAATGCCTGCAAGGATAGCCCTCACTTGGACACCAGAGGGAAAGAGAAAGAAAGGCAGACCACGGACAACATGGAGGCGCATGATGGAAGAGGAACTGGACACCGCATCTCTGACGGGGGGCTCTGCGCTGAAGGTTGCACGGGACAGGAGAGCATGGAAAGTCCTTTCAGAAGCCCCATGTGTCACTAGGCATGACGGGATTAAGGACAGACGGCACCCCTAAACCTAAATCTTAAGAATCCAAGTTTTTTTATATGGTTCTAAGTTATCAACATAATGTAAAAACTCAATAAAAATTATTTTAAAAATCCAAACACATATTTTCTGGCAAAAATGTTAAATATTGATGTTTTTGGTCAAAAAAAGCTCAAAAGTGACATTCCAATACAGGATGATTTAAGCTCTATTAAAGTAAGCACAAGAAATTTTAGATGTTATACTAAATCACCATATCTTTAGCTGGTAAAAGATTTTTAAAATATAAAAAATGAGACGATCTGAATTTTTTAACCCAAAATCCATATTTTGATTTAAAAAGAAGTGGGGTAAGAGATATCTTTTACACAATACATAAAAACTATTTAAGAATTCTAATAAAAGTGGTAGGGCTGAGCACATGTGCATAAGGAAGAAGTGTGCAAATTTTTACAGCTTTTCTTTGAGTAGTTTTGAAATAAAATTGTATTTTGGACATACATTTAAGTAAAATAACAGTTTTGAGAAATGTCAAAAACCGACAAATTCTGAATTATTGAAGGCAGTAATGCAGTTTAAAACCTGCCAGGGAAAATAACAATCTTCCCCATCCAACTCTTGAACTGTTAGCAATGATTTTTTATACCTTTCTACCTTTTTTGTATTTAAATTTTGTTTTAATGAGGAAGATATGTGTTTTCTATCTACGGTCAGAAAGCACTGAAAACAATGTTTTCCAAAGGATAAGTCAATTTGTTAAAAATATTATGTCTTCCTAATTCCCATTATTAAAGACTTAGTGGCATCATCAACAGCTATTTCCAACCTTATCCTCCCCACAAATGTGGTCTTAGGACAGCGAGTCCATATAAGATGATGGAAAGATTCATTTGCATTTTGAGTACCAACATGAAGGCATTTTTCAACAAAACCCTCAGAAGATAGCTCGACAAATACAGGCATTATCTTGTCCAAAACAAAGTTAGGTAGTTTGTTTTATCAGCTAAACTTTATCTTTAGGACACAGCTACCACAGTCCTTATGATTACCTTTACGGTGGTTAAAATATTACCAAGAAACTGTTTAGTTTTCTCATGACAGCCAATGCTATACATTGCCAACTGCAATCGCAGGTTGACATTTTCTGTGCACCACTTTAATGAAATTACATGTGCACATAAAGTACACAGTAAAATGTAAATGGCTTTTACTCCAATTAGCACTTCTTTCACTATGAATGTATCTTTGCTACTCATATCAAAACAATTTGAACATGGTAACAATTGAACGAAAGAAATCACATTTTCTATGTCAAGAAATCGATAGCCACTAATTTCTGGAACTTCAGGAACTTCTAAATTTAAAGACTTGTTTAGCTTCTGAAAAGATGATGAAGTTGGAACAGACAGGTTTAAATTTAAACTGGATTCACTAAGGGCAGGTACAGTATCATCAATGTCAATATTAGAATTTGTGGGGTCATCATTTTCAAACTGAAACTGCCCACTGACGCCTCAACACTGTCAATACTACTAATACTAGTATTGATACTAGCATTCAAATCTTCCGTTCTAGAATACTAGTTACCTCAAAATTTCCTTTTCTTTGAACGATATCTATTTGTTTTAATTACTTTATTACTATCCATAATGGTTTAGTAGAGTAATAGCAAATTATTTAGCTCAAAAGATACACACTTCAGTCGTAACGCGCATGTCTCAATGCTACTGTTTACTAATCGTAAATGTAAGCATTTTGTAAGAACCTTTTGATTGGTTGAGGGTTTCAAAGTATCATGGCTGACTATTTATCAACCAATGAAATTTCTTGTTATGTTCTTTATTTGTTTATAAAAAACGATCGCAGATCTTGGGGAGGCTTTATTTTTTGGAAAAATTATTAATATTGTCCAAATAGAAGCAAAGTTATGACAATTTTAAGATTTTGAATATATAATTAGCTTGCTAAAGGTAAAAACATACATAATTAAACAATTTAATTAAAATACATAGCTTAATCTTTATTATAAACTAAAGATGGTTTCTGGTTCAGAATTGAATGTATTATCTAAAATATAAATAACCCCAAATTACGTTTTTTAAGGAAAATCGATAATACCACAGGGCTGTCTGTCCTTACAAGTAAAGTAAAAAGTAAATAATCAGCATACCATATGGTAAAATGTTGGAATATGAGACTTTAGTCTCACATATTTATTTTAATACAAATAGCACACAACAATGATGCTGACCATCTTTACTTCCCAGAACTGTTTTGGTATCCAATTGAAACTGGTGGGCTTAAGAGTGGTTTGCCATAAAATAAATTACGGGGATTGAACAGAGATCAAATCAATCATCAAGACAATATCCTGAATATATTGACAACAAATATTTGTTATAGTTCAATGAAAAATACTGGGCTAAGATTGTATTACCCTGTATACCAAGAGGTATGAAGTAGGGGTTCCTTTACTTTTTACTTTACTGCTTTAGCAAAGTATATTTTACAAAATTGTCTTCCTAGTTGCTCTTCTTCACACTAGGAGCAGAGATCACCCAGAGAGTCATCACCAATGCTATCTTCACACTAGAGCAGAGATCATCCAGGGGAGTACATCACCCAATGCTATCTTACACTAGGAAGCAGAGATCACCCAGAGAGTACATCACCCAATGCTATCTTCTACACTTTGGAAGCAGAGGTCATCCAGAGAGTACATCACCCAATGCTATCTTCTACACTAGGAAGCAGAGGTCACCCAGAGAGTACATCACCCAATGCTATCTTCTACACTAGGAAGCAGAGGTCACCCAGAGAGTACATCACCCAATGCTATCTTCTACACTAGGAAGCAGAGATCACCCAGAGAGTACATCACCCAATGCTATCTTCACACTAGAAGCAGAGATCACCAGAGAGACATACCCAATGCTTTCTTCTACACTAGGAAGAGGTCATCACACGATTCAATCTGCTTCCTCTTCTGGCCATACTCCAGTCTCAGATTCAATTCCTACACATCACAAGTCTGCAAATTATAATCTGTTGTCAATGTCAGATTGTCAATTTGAAGATGTGCATGGTCTTCTGTCTATTATTTTTTAGAAACTTTAGTTTAGTTGTCGGATCCTCATCACAGCACATCGAACCAATTAGTCCATAAGTGCTCCGATCTCCTCCTCAGTATGTCTCTCAGCTTAGTTTAGTCATCGGATCATCATCACAGCACATTGAACCAATTAGTCCATAAGTGCTCCAATCTCCTCCTCAGTATGTCTCTCAGTTTAGTTTAGTTGTCGGATCATCATCACAGCGAACCAATTAGTCCAGAAGTGCTCCGATCTCCTCCTCATTATGTCTGTCAGCGTGTCCCAACTAACGACACAAGTTCTTTGTTTGTTTACTATTCTTCTTTTGTTTGCTACCAGTATAGATCTTTTGTCTAGCTACACCACATTTGATTTGGAATTCTTGCAGTCTGGTTAGTGTTGTAGATTCACCACTATTACTTGAATCATGTACCGTCCTCTATCTCCCTTAAGGAATTTATAATATCAGCCTGGTCCTCACCCGCTTTTTACAACAGCTATACCTGCAAGCCTATAGGCTAATTCATTTTCCCTTACACCTGAATGCCCTGGCACAAAAATCAAATTGATTTTTGTCAGCCGTGACCTCCTCAACGACTCCAACCATTGTCTCTGCCCAGCCTGTTTCAATCTTCAGGAGCATAATTATTGAGTATTTCTTGAAATCTAATAGTAAACATAATTTGCACCAGTACATACCTGTTTTTCCACAAGATCAGCTTGCCATCCCAACACATGTCCAATCAGCTTCTCGTTGTAGTAGTTACTGAGAGATGCTGTCAGCTTGGCTGTCTCCTCTCGTTTCATGGCTGCAGCAGCTGCAAGTGCTTGTGAGGTAACTGCTGCATTCTGGGAGCTGGAGTCGCTAGGAGTTGGGCTACCACTGATGATAAGAAACATAATTTAATTGCACAGTACTGGATTTGTGGTATCGTGCATTCAAGCAGTTAGTGCTTCTTCTTCTACCCTTCCTCAGGAGGCATAGGTCCCAACCAAGGCCATCTTTTCCAGATCGCTCCTTGCAGGGTCATTCTCTTCCTCGGGTGGCGAGCTATGAATTTTCTGGTTGTGGTAGCTAGCCCACGCCCAACCTCCTTAGTCGCCTACGACATGCGTGACAAAAACTACTTGGCCGCACTGGGATTGAACCCTGGTCTCCCAAATGGGAGCCTGCGCTCTAATCCATTCGACCAGACACTCCACATAAGGAAAGTATTTACATGAGATAAGATAATATAGCTATGAAATTATATATGTTAAACATGAGCATTTCAGGTACATGTAAACATTGTTAAAGAATGGAAGAATGTTGGTCTCACCAAGAGCTACGGGAACTTGTAGCTGATACAGGACTTGTTCCCCCCTAGCCATCCTCCACCTGTTCCCCGGGCACCATCCCTATTGATGTTCACCTGGGTTAGCCCTGGTGGTAGGACTGATGACGGATACCCATGGATGTGACACCACAGAGAGGTTCTGACCAGCAGGGTATATAAGATGATGGGATTGTGTTCCTTGATGAGAAGACATGGGAGCAGACTGGTGACGACTCAACGGTCCAGACGGCCCTGAAACATATGTACAAGAAAGGTATTAGCATACAACTGTAGTCTTTTTTCTTCTTCTTCAAACGCTCCATATCTACCTTGCTAAACCTCTGTGATTGGGCATTTGATCTAAGCCAAGAGCATTGAAATGCAAAGAAGTATGTGGCTACAGTAGGCAAGCCTATCTGTTTTCGTGATGCTTTATTTACTAGGTAGCTTTTATTGGTACTACATCAGTCACCTCTTACACATGGCTTGTAGGTCACAGTAGTACTTTTCTTTGCTACCCTTGTTGGTGAAAACTGTAGTGAGTAAACTTTTTTAAAAAAATGGAAATAACTGTATGTAAAGTTGGTACAAGCTATTGGATGATAAACCCCAATATGAACAGAGCAGACATTGGATTAATATGGTCTAAAGCAATCTGGTGCAAAAAAAACTAACTTTGGTGATCATGATTTCATGAGTAACGCAATATTTACAGGTCACATTTTATTTTCACTGACTGGTGTTTATACTACAGACAATTCAAAACATGCATACATTAGAGCTACTGAAGAATTTTGGTTTAGACGCCATGTTGCCGGGGCCTAGAACGGGAGCAAAAATAGTAACACTGCGATCTACAAACCATGTTGTAAGAGGCGACTGAGGTAGGGGCCTAGGGTAGCTATCATGTAAATAAAAAGGCCGGGGAAACTATGTGTGGCCTACTTGTGGGGCATAACTGGCACAATGTACAAAGCTCTTAGGCTCAGATCACATACAAATCAACAGAGGTAAAATGGTTGATGGGGAGCGCTTGAAGAAGGTTCAGACGGTTCAAAACGTTATAAGTTTAGAAATGTTAAAAAGTACAAATCAGTGGTATTAAAAAAAATAAATTTCCGGAGACTTTTCAGACATAGGATGAAGCCCCTTCACATTTGTAGGTCCTAGGGGCAGGAAGTAGGGGGCCCACCCTTTCCTCATACTGGAATGTCAGTGGGTTTAAACCCCAAAACCCCTCTTGTGTTAGAGTTGACAGACAAACATTTATGTATTGTGCTAATCCATTCCACATGATGGTACTAAACCAGTTAAACAAAACCCAAATATTTAATTGAAAACTATAGCAGTTTTTAAAATTAATTTGTTTATCTGTGAGTGACCAATGGTCAACAACTATCTATCTAACAGGTGCTTCCTTATATCCAAACTTAGCCGCCGCTCCAGCGTGTCAGAGCGCTGGGCTCACGGGTACTATCCCTCTGTGTGTGCGGGGTTTAATTCCCCGGATGGCAGAAAAATCCAAGATTCCCCAGATTTACGGGTAATGTCGGGCAAACCGAGCCAAAAAGCTCAAGTACTTGATCTAAAAATAAAAATATCGAACTTATGCCAAGCTAACAACTTTTGTCTGCTGGATACTGTTGAGATGCAGGTTTGACTATATTATTATTATTGAATACTGGGGACTTGTGGTGAAAAATGTTTTTTGTTTTCTAAGCTGGGGTTCAATCTGGGAAAGTGCCGCTCACCTTCTTCTTCTTCTTCTTCTAACCAGGGCTGCGAAGTTTTACTTTGGGCAGCCAATGCCAGTTTGTAGAATCTGCATGTGTTCTGTAGTTGTGGGAGACTAGTGAAAGGGGATTATGAAAGATGGTGTGGTGGGAGGAGTTCTTTTCTAGCTTTTTTGAGTCCAGGACATTCACAAGATATGCTGTACTGTCTCACATGAGTGACTGCACTTCTACAGTGTGGTAGGTGTGGGGTTTATTCTGTGTAGGTGGTAATTCAGTCCAACATGTCCTGTTCTTAACTGGAAGATAGTGCTTTGATCTTTCTGTAGCAGATTTATATTGTCCTTTTGGGGGTTTTGGGCTATTCCATCTCTGCATACATGTCCCACCAGTCGCCCCAAGCCCATCCAGCCAATCTTTCTTGGAGTTGTTTTTCAGAATCTGTTTATACTTGATGCTAACAGGTTTGTCTATTTTGGTTTTGATGATCCCTGTTTGGCCAGATGATCTGCCTTGTCATTTCTTGGGATATTTGTGTGCCCAGGAATCCACTGTAGAATGACATTAATATCAAAGGAGGAACGATTTTGGATGACTAATGCCAATGACTGATCTGCTTGACTGATTCTGCTGTTCTTCTAAAGCTTGTAGTGTGGACTGTGAGTCAGTGAATACTATCATGTCTTGGACAATATTCTCTCCAAGTTCAAACTGCTGGTGGACTAGTTCTACAGCGGTCTTTATGGCTATAATCTCTGCCTCATAGTTAGAACATATATTACCACAAGGAGCACAGTAACTATAGGTAGTTCCATCTGGATATTTCAGGTATATGCAGCCAGCGTAAGTAGTGGCTTTGAAAGCTGAACCATCAGTGTAGGCATGGATAGAGGAAGTTGGATAACTGTCTATTGTCTCCAGTGCGCAGGTTTTTAAGATCGGTGCAAGTGTTGCTTTGTTTATAGTTTTGTCAAGGAGGTATTTCTGGATTACTGGTTGTTTTATGTTTAGCCATGGTGGTGGGCCGGGCATCTTGTGATCGGTTCTCTGTCAGTTGGGAGATGGTAGTGTTCTTCGAGATTTTTCCCAACTTCCAGCAATGATTTTTGCTGGATTCTTTGATTGGATTTCCACCTGTCAATAGTTTGTCTGTTGGGATGGTTTGTTTCTATTCTTTATATCGCCGACTGCTTCTATTAGTGCCCTTCGCCTCCTAATATCTAGTGGTTCAATGTTGGCGCAATTTCACAAGCAGCAGTTGGGGTCGTCTCATTCCCCACATATAAACCTGAGACCCTGATTCTGCACTCTGTCCAGGGATGTTGTGATGTGCTCACTTGCTATAGCTTGTAGAGGAAGGCAGTTGTCCATTGTAGATCTTACATAGCCAAGATATAGTTGCCTAAGGGTGCTTTTGTCTGACCCAGGTGGTGCTAGCAAGTCTTTTAACCATGTTGAGTCTTTTAGATGCTTTTTCTTTATGTTGTTAATGTGTTCTGTCATCCTCAGTTGTTTGTCTAACTTGACTCCCAGGTAAGTCGGGTTTTCCTCCTTTTTTAGCAGTGCTCCATTCATTGTAAGCCGAAAGGTTCTTTGAGTTGTTTTGGGGCTGCGGAGAATGCAGTATACACAGTTTTCTGTTCATTGACTTTAAGCTTCCATAGGTTGCAATATGTTGAGATTATGGCAAGGGTTCTATTAAGTTTAGCCCGAGTTAGTACAGGGCCGTTCACTTCAAATGTGCATTTTTGGGAGATTACTAGGATTGGTACTGGAGCTACGGATTTCATGCTTTGTGCAACTCTTATCAGATAGCGTGTCATTTCTGCTGAAAACGACGGATTCATATGGAGGGAGGGGGGAAGAGATGTTGTCAGGACCCACAAAGAAAGCAAAGAATAGTACCACTGCAACCTAGAAGGCATGTCATAAGAGGCAACTAAGGTAGGGCCTAGCTGAAGCTACCCTAGTAAAAAAGCGAGCAGAAATCTGATGTGCTGGCCTACTTATAGGCGTATAACTGGAACGTAAATCACTTTTAGGCTCAGATCACATACACATCACAAAGAGTGGTTTAACAAGTGGTCGTATGGAACGCTCAAAAGAAATCCTTTTCAAAATTATAATGACCACGAGAAAAGAATGAGAAAAATTGAAGTATTTTCGACATATAAAGAACATGAAGGAGACCATCATGGAAGGAGGCATCCCGGCAAAGGGGAGAGCTATATCATGGAGAAGATGGTTTGAGGATGTAACTGATGGTTTGAGTATGATGGCTGCAGAGGCAGACTATGAGAGAGAGAAATTCATAAAGACTATATGGTGTCAAAGTTCTGCTCAGGACAAACTATTTGATGATGATTACTAATAATCAACAAAATGTAGAAGTAACAAGAGACAGTAGATGATACATGGTAATGTTAAGAGAAAACACTTCAAAGACACCGTTTAAAAAAAAAATATGACAATTGTGGCATATCCTTTACAGGACGTAGCCATCAACCACAGTAAACTAGTCGTTAATTTTCTAGGCACCACTTATACGCTCGCCGCGGTAGCGTAGTTGTTAGTGAACTCGCTTCTCAAGGCTGGTGGTCTGGGCTCAACTCCCGAGTGCGAGTGGAATTTTCCCGACCGCGACGGCTCTCAGGTTGACCCAGCCTCAACTGGGTACCAGACACGCTCTGGGAAAGTAAAGGTGGCCGGCGTGATGCTGACCCCAACACCCATCGTGTGCCGACGGTCAATGAAAAATACAGGCCTAACACTGTATTGCCCTTTTTTTTCCCCGATCCAGAAGCACTTGAGCTTTTCAGCTCGGTGCCATGGACATCGTGAATTTTCGGTTCGTGCCATGAACACCGTAAATCTGGGAATCTGTGGCTTTTTCTGCCATCCCGCGGAATTGAACCCGCACACACAGAGGATACTGTATTGCCCTATATACCACAAGGTATGAAAGGGTTCCTTTACTTTACTTTTACTTATACGCTCAGTAGTTTGCCATTGCTTTGAAAAACCTACACACAGAAAAACAACAAATTGAAAATTTTGCAAACTTACGAATATTTGTGGTATTCTGTTGTGCTCTAATATGCATACTCAGAACTTTCTGTAGCTCTTGAAGTGTTTGTATTGCTACACAGACAAGACAAGAAATAAATCAATCACAACTATCAACAATGAATCATGTGAATCATGTATTTGTAGAAATTATACATGTATATGCACAGCAAGTTACTACCAGTATTTCTACTTTAAACACTTCCCATTGACCACTTGTTAAACTCTTTGTAATTTGTATGCTACCTGAGCTTAAGAACGATTGTATGTTGAGCTGTTATGTGCCTACAAGTAGGCCAGCACATCCGATTTCTGCTATGCTTTTTATTTACTAGGGTAGCTTCCTAAGTCCCTACATTTGTCGCCTTTCGACATGCCTTGAAGGTTGCAGTTTACTATTCTTTGCTTCCCTTGTGAGCCCTGGCAACACGTGGGCAACTACCAGTACAAGTATACATACGCTGTGGCCATTGGTTACTGAAATGTGATCATATCAGTCCGGACAGTCCCATAGATACTCAATTTCCCCAACAGAGGTCGAAGGGTATGCATACTGATGGATCTTGTGACTCGTTGGTTAGCATACTCTTCACTCTGTACTTTAGGCATCAAGTTTTACTTGTACAATGTGTCAAACTCCTTAACCCTTTAGCTGCTAAAGACATATATATATGTTTTGCCCATTCACTTCTAAAGACACATTAACAAGTCTGTTATTATCTCTCCTCTGTGGGCTAAAGAGGTGTTAACACGTTATACATTGCTATTGTCACTGCTATAGGCGAACATTCACGCTTGTGACCTAGAAACAAAGAGTAGCTATTTTTAGCTCAGTCCTCAAAAGTATGTAGCAGCTAAAGGGTTAAATTGCTGGATAGATTCAACATCAGCTTCATTTTGGAATATCTTCATTTCGATGTCCATAGGTGTTGATCTCCTTGCAATATTCCAACAGCATCCAGCTAACCACAATTGATGTTGACGATGAGCCTCTCATAGACTTGGCTATTATTTGGCCACAACTTATGCCACATTTGTTGTGAGCGTCAAAGTCACTCCTCCATTGGTCGTCCCTCAAATGGTGGCAGAGCAGCCAGATTTTCTGTTCTTTGTCACAACCCCATTTGCCCCTGAATGAAGATCGGGAATATAATTCTGGGAATTGTTGACACTTGTTCTAATCTCAGTCTGCCCACTGAACTAGCCTCCACTTCGGATCATACTCAATGAATCACCCAGAATGCAAACATGAGTGTAGTTTTGTGACTAGAGCCAGATTACTGATTATTTTGTATGTCAGAGTATGCTCATGAAATATGATTATTCCTCATTATGTCAGAATATCTTAATGAAATATGATTATTCCCATATGTCAGAATATCTTCATGAAATATGATTATTCCCATTATGTGTCAGAATATCTTCATGAAATATGATTATTCCATTGTCAAATATCTTCATAAATATGACTCTCTTCTTCTTCAGATTCGTTCGTTAATTTACTTGACACAATTGTAATCACTCTTGTGGATAAAATTTTATTTTCAAGAATGTGTTACGTTGCAGGATGACATGTGCATCCGATTCGACTCAAACCTTGCTTATTCCTGCTTTACGACATGCGTGCGGAGGAATAAATGATTCTGTTCTTTATCTTTGAGGCTCCATAACATCCAGTGAAATATGCTATTCCATTATGTCAGAATTTTCTGTATATTAAGAAATATAATTATTCATTTTTATGTCAGATCTTCTAATATCCTTATGAAATAAGACAGATAACTTATACAATAACCTAAAGAAGAATAACATTTTGGTTTTGGGATAGTGTATATAACTTGTTATCAACCAGAAGACTACCATTCTTGGAGAAGTATACATACAGTGAGGTGTACCTCATACTCAAATAGACCAACTTACTTTTATCATATGATCCTCCTTCATTGACAGGCTGTCGATTGACAAGTGTAGGGATGGGATTACCTAATGGGGGTGATGAGTGATGGCCTCCAGGTGTGGTGTTTATGTTATGGGCTGGTGTAGTTGAAACTGCAATGGGTGTACTGGTGGGAGGTAATTGAGGGGTACCACTGGTAGAGGATGGACGAGATGAAGAAGGAGATGGTGAGGGAGATGGAGAGATATCCATCTCATCTATAGTCCCCTGTCCTGTATCTGCAAAGAAAAGAATAAAAAGTCCCAAAAATTACTCTGATTTCTAATTTAAAAAAAAACTGTAAATATAAAAAATGAATACAATTTTATGTCACATGGTAAATTTGGATTGATTGGATCATAATCATTGCACTTGGTGAGTAATCATGTGTGCTCCTGTCTCTTTCTTACACAGGAAGATCTCAGAGACAGTGCATAAACTCTGTAGCACTGGTGTGTGTCCGCTTTAATTTAGAAGAAGGTGAACATATTTTATTTTAAAATCTTTTTCTAATGAATTTTGCCATGGCAGCGACTTTCCAGCCTGCTCTTCTCGATTTTGAACTGTGCCCGGTCAGCACTTTCCAGCCCGCTCTCTCGATTTTGTACTGTGCCCGGTCAGCTGACTTTCCAGCCCGCTCTTCTCGATTTTGAACCGCAATGGTCTTTACAAGCTCAACCTGAACACGGGACTTACATTTTGTTGTATGTCTCAGATAAGACTAGGAACTGGATTTCATCTACAATGAGATTAGGGATCTCTGGAAAAATATCCTGATTGCTCCATGAGGGAGTGAACTGAGTACCTTTGGAACAAGGGGCGCGCACCTCCTAACTTCTATGCCACAGAGACCCCTAAGGCAGTGGTTCTCAATCTTCATAATGCAGGACCCTTTAATACAGTCCCTCATGTTGTGATGACCCCCCAACCATAAAATTATGTAACAATATTTATTTCTAATTATGATAAATATGTGTTTTCCGATGGTCTTAGGTGACCCTGTCTTGGGTCACGACCCACAGTTTGAGAACGACTGCCCAAGGTATATATGAAATACATTGTTACTCCATATTTGTCTCTGACCAACAGCCCACTATAGTTGATCAGCAACACCACAGCAGTCTATTTTACTGCAGAGCCGTTCTGGCACTCAACCGAGTATGGGTCGACCTGAGAGCTATTTATGGTAAAAAAAAAAGGCCATGATGCAGGGGATAAAACTCAGACCACCCAACTAGTAGGTCAATGCACTAATTACTGAGCTACCACAGCTGTTAAACTGTAAATATGATGCAGATAAATGTAACAGAACACAAAGTAAAGCAGTTTTTCAAGTACACAATCTCTCTCTGGTGCTTTTTGAACCCTGGTTGGGGCATAGGTCCTCACAACAAACTCATGCCATAACTTTCACAGCTCTTCTGTACATATTGTTAATCTCTGTCTCCAATTCTCTTCAATATGTATTTCTAGAACTCCCTCTCACTTTCCCTGTGGGTTCCAGGAAATTCTTTTTTTGTTATATTTGCAAGCACAGCAACAGAGAAAATAAACCAGAAGACTTTTGACTAAACACAGACATTTGAATAACCTACAAATCAAAATTCATCAGCTACACTTTAGTCACCTCCCTTGAACATGAGAGGATAAACATATAAACATAATCATAGAAACTGTTCAATTCAAATGTTGTATCAATCCTAACATATGCCAGCAAGAGTTGGAAAATGACTAAAGATATAGAAAGCAAGTTGAATGCATTTGAAAATAGATTGTGGAAAATAATGACCATAAAATGGAACGTATTCAGAAGTGATGAAATCAGAGAAATTCCTGGTCAACCACTAGTAACAACTGTTAGAAAATGAGAAGATGGACATATGTTGGACACACCATGAGAAGAAATGATCAAAGAATATCAAATGAGATATTGAAGTGGGATGCAAAGGGTTCAAGAAAGAGAGGATGACCTAGTAGACCCTGAAATTAACTTTGCTGAGAGAGGCGAGAAATATCAGTCTCAGTTCCATAGAAGAGATTTTGAGTGAGTTGCCCAGGAAAGAACTATATGGAGAAATTGCGTGCAGGCCATATGTAACGTATATGGTAAGAGAGGAATTATTATTATTTAACAGCAACACGATATACATGAATTTACCTCTCATTCTTTTTTGGCCATTTTGATCATTCTTATTGTGATATATAAACAGCCTTTGCCAAGAACATATTTTACGTCACATCATTCACGCCATTTGGAGCTCTAGTGCTTATCCTTCGCGATGTTTCAGATAGCTTTACTGTGTTCGCTCTCCGCCAGCCATTGGCTGTCCCAGCCTACCTGCAAAGCAGGAGGTTGCATTTTCTTTTAGGGTAGCGACCCTTAGACAACCTGCCCTCCGGGATGTTGAGCATCATCTGCCCAGGTTACCTGTCTTTTTTTGGATTACTTGGTTTTCCTACTGTCCAGTTTTGTGTACGTTTTGCTCCGCTAGCCTTTGATTGTCCCCAGTCTAACTACAAGGCAGTAGTAGTTTCCTCGAGGGAAACGCGCACTGGATTCAAGCCTCTGTGGGTTTTCCAGTTTTTCTGCACATTTGGTTGGTCCGCTCACCTCTACGCTTGCTTTGGTGCCTGCCCACCGTGTCTATCAGCTCTCACCGTGCTCATATTCATCATGCCTCTAGGCTGTCCGGATATGGAGCTCAACTCAGACCCCACCACAGGGCTCAGAGTTTCACCCTATTTGGGTCCACATGCAACTCAACTTGAGGCCCCCACCTAGGGCTCCGAGCTCGCCCACCCATCTCTTTCTGGATGCACCCCTCATCCCTTGGTGTTTATTTGTTCAGCTTTTCCCATCGGCCAGGAGAGACGTGCATTAATAGCCACTCTAGGACTATGCTTGTCTGTGTTGCGAACGGATCTCATCCAGCGTGATGTCTGCATCACTACTTATACCAGAGCAGCTCTCCCTCGATCCCTGCCCGCTTAGCCAGACAGGAACCAATGTGTTTCCAGGGTCACCACGTGAAGGTAGGTAGAATCTTGATTTGTGCCAGCTCACTAATCCTGGCGCGATGTTGTCCCTATGCACATTTGACCATATGAATATACAGACTAACAGCAACATGATATACATGAATATATAGATAGACTTAGCAGCAACAAGATATACAGGAATATATAGATAGACTAACAGCAAAAACAGTGTTACTGTCAACTCACAAAAGGGATTGAGAAATTATTAGAAGTGAAAGACAAAAACGAAAAACAAAATCTATATCTCAATGTGGTAAAAACAAAAATAATGACAACAGATAAAATGAACATGACAAAGATATTTTATCAATGGAGAGAAAGTAGAAAATGTAAACAGTTTTGAATATCTTGGTTCACTGCTAACAACAGATGGAAATGGATGAAGGAAATTAAAAGAAGAACAAACATGGCTTTACAAAAATTAAACAACTCAAAACAGTATGGAACGGAACTGATAAGAAAACAAAGATCAGATTACTAAGAGCATGCATATTCCCAGTGGCAACGTATGGGTGTGAAGCATGGACATTTAATAAAGCAGTGGAAAACATATAAGTGCTTTTGAATATAAGTGTTACAGAAGAGTCCTTCGAATATCTTGGACAGAGAAGAGAACAAATAGATCTATCCAGAAAGAACTCAAAATCAAAGAAAACTGGCTGATGCTACAAATAAGAAAGAGAAAAGTGAGATATTTTGGACATATAAAAGCATGAAGGGCTGGAGAGGCCATCCTGGAAGGAGGCATACCAGCAAAGAGAAGAAGAGGAAGACACGGAGAAGATGGATTCAGGATGTAACTGATGGTTTGAACATGACGGCTGCAGAGGCAAGGACATCTGGCCTATGAGAGAGAAATTCGGAGGACTGTTGGGGTGGCAAAGTTCAGCTCAGGCCAAGCTATTTGATAATGGTGACGATGAACAGCAACAAGATATACATGAATATATAGATAGACTAACAACAAGATATACATGAAAAATATAGATAACTAACAACATAGATATACAGGAATATATAGATAGACTAACAACAAGATATACATGAATATATAGATAGACTAACAACAAGATATACATGAATATATAGATAGACTAACAACAAGATATACAGGAATTATAGATAGAACTAACATGATATACATGAATATATAGATAGACTAACAACATGATATACATGAATATATAGATAGACTAACAACATGATATACAGGAATATATAGATAGACTAACAACATGATATACATGAATATATAGATAGACTAACAACATGATATACAGATATATAGATAGACTAACAGTAACATGATATACAGGAATATATAGATAGACTAACAACAAGATATACATGAAAAATATAGATAGACTAACAACAGATATATACATGAATATATAGATAGACTAACTTAACATGATATACATGAATATATAGACTAACAACAAGATATACAGGAATATATAGATAGACTAACAACAAGATATACATGAAAATATAGATATACTAACAGTAACATGATATACAGGAATATATAGATAGACTAACAACAAGATATACAGGAATATATAGATAGACTAACAGTAACATGATATTTCAGAATATATAGATAGACTAACAACAAGATATACATGAATATATAGATAGACTAACTGTAACATGATATACAGGAATATATAGATAGACTAACAACAAGATATACATGAAATAATATATAGATAGACTAACAGTAACATGATATACAGAATATATAGATAGACTAACATAACATGATATACAGGAATATATAGATAGACTAACAGTAACATGATATTACAGAATATATAGATAGACTAACAGTAACAAGATATACAGGAATATATAGATAGACTAACAACAAGATATACAGAATATAATAGACTAACAACAAGATATACATGAATATATAGATAGACTAACTGTAACATGATATACAGGAATATATAGATAGACTAACAACAAGATATACATGAAAATATAGATAGACTAACTAACATGATATACAGAATATATAGATAGACTAACAACATAGATATACATGAATATATAATAGACTAACAACAAGATATACATGAATATATAGTAGACTAACAACAAGATATACATGAATATATAGATAAAACAAGATATACATGGAATATATAGATAAACAAACATGATATACAGGAATATATAGATAGACTATACGTATATAGATAAAAATGATATACAGGAATATATAGATAGACTTAAGAACATGATATACAGAATATATAGATAAACTAACAACATGATATACAGGAATATATAGACTAACAGCAACAAGATAAACCAGCGCATATAGTAAGATCTCGCGATCGTTCTTAAGCCGTTTTTATCATTCTATTGTGATATATAAGCAGCCAAACATCAAGAAAGGAATGTATGTGCATGGCCTTCAGTACCTATTGGAGCTCAAGTGCTTATCTGTCGGTGGTGTGTTCGATCTCTGTTAGCCTTTTGCTGTCCCCAGCCAAAAACCCACAAGGCAGCAGGTTGCCATTTTATTTTAGGGCAGCAACCCTTAGCCGGCCTGCCCCCCCAGGCTTATGAGCGCCATCTGCCCAGCAAAAACCGGTCTTTTGTGGACACCTTGGTTTGTTGCCCGTCCAGTTTTGTGTACGGTTTGCTCCGCTAGCCTGTGATTATAGTAAGATCTAAGAACACAACCAAATCTCACTGCTAGGATTAGCAAAGTCGGGCTTGCTTTCAACACTCTTCATTGGGGCGACTATAGCAAAATGGATACCATGCTTCGCTAGTAACCAAGCGCAATGCTGATTCTTGGGCTGAGGTCAACTTGAGCCAACAACACATTGTGCGACTGGACTAAAAGTTTACTGATTTCTTTATTTGGGGAGCTAAATTACAGGTACCTCATAAGTTGGAGAGAGTCTCGTGTGGTAAGCCCTTTGCCTTGTGAGTCGATGGTCGTGGGTTCGATTCCAGACCGCACCATTCTGTTCACGAGTGTAGTTTTTTGCAGAGACCCCTAGGATTGTTGCTGGAGCTACGGAGCTGCTGTGCAATACTCTGCAGGTGGCATGCCAGTTCTGCGGAGAGGACCGAGCCGTATGGGGAAAATCTTGGGGAAATGAAGTCAATCCGCGGCTTTTAAGTTGGAGTAAAGCTCGCCTGAATGTTGACGGACACTGGTTATAAGAAAGCTAGCCTTCATGCAAAAATCAGTCTAACATGCCATATTAGGCTTCCTGGCCTGAATTAATAGCAGGCAAAAACCACAAAATCTCATTTAGTAAAAAAGTAATGAAACCCTTTTAATATCTCACGGTATATTGGGTAATACAGTGTTAGACCCGTATTTTTAATTGACATGGATACATGGTGGATGATGTGGTCAACATCCCAGTGGCCGTCTTCACTTCCCAGTAGTTTTTTTCTAGTACCCAATTAACGCTGGGTCAATCTGAGAGAAATTATGATCTGAAAAATATTCCATGCCCACTGTGGAATTGAACCGGACCACTAACCTAAGAGTGAGCCGCTGTAGCACAGTTGTTAGTGAACTCGCTTCGCAAGGCTGGTGGTCTGGGTTCAGCTCCGAATACGTGTGGAATTTTTCCCAACCGCAACTGGGTACCAGACATGCTCTGGGAAAGTAAAGGCGGCTGGCGTGATGCTGACCACATCACCCATCGGTGCAGACGGTCAATGAAAAATACAGGCCTAACACTGTATTCACCTATATACCACGAGGTATGAAAGGGTTCCTTTACTTTTTTACTTTACTAGCCTAAGAAGCAAGTTCACTCTAGTACTCACTACCAATTTTTTTAATATAGAAATTAAGTTTAAGAAGGTTCAACAGAAATAAAAATGTGTACTGTTAAATGACAGACATCATAATAAATGGTCAAACACTGGAGAAAGTATAACATTTTACATATTTGAGTAGTAAAGCGTCAAACAACGGAGACACAATGAAAGAAATAAACTCTCGTATTGCTATAGCAGCTAGCGCCTTCACTAAGTTAACAAATATCTGGCAATCTAAAGACCTTAGTATATGTACAAAAGTTAAATTGTTTAGGTCCTGTGTGATTCCTGTACTGACCTATGGTTGTGAAAGTTGGAAATCAACAAAGAAAATTGATATGAAACTGGACAGCTTCGAGAATAAATGTCTCTGAAAATTATTAAACGTAAAATAGTGATTTCATTTCGAACAACACAGTGAGAGATAGAACACAGCAACAACCTGTATCAAATATTATACAGAAACGAAGGTGGAAATATTTAGGTCATGTTCTTAGATCAGACGAAAAGAGACTAAATCAACAATGTGGTCACCAGTTGGGAAAAGAAAACGTGGAAGACCTAAGACCCTCTTCGAAGAACAATCCTACAAGAAAGTAAACTATTGGAATGTAAAGCCATACAAGATCTCCAACTGCTAGCAACGAACCACATCATATGGAGCTCTAAAACCCCTGCCCTATTTGCCGCCGCCTTTGGCACGAAAGGAACAAACTGTTAAATAGTTCCAAGACATTGTCATGTGACCAAAAATATCACATCCTTTTTCTTTTAACGCTCCATATCGACCACTTGCTAACCACTCTGTGTGATTTATATGTGATCTGAGCCTAAGAGCGATTGTACGCTGTGCAGTTATGCGCCTACAAGTAGGCCAGTACATCCGATTTCTGCACTGCTTTTTATTTACTAGGTAGCATCCCTAGGGCCTAAATCAGTCACCTCTTACGACATGCATTGTAGGTTGCAGTGGTACTAGTCTTTGCTTCCCTTGCAGGTCCCAGCACCACACAGGCGTATCACACCCTAACAGATGACATCAAGAGAACATGTCTTCCTTCAGTGCATATTCTGCACCAGATGGCAGCCAGAAGTGATAGCAAATGCAAATTTGTGGACGTCAACAGAACACAAACTAATACATCCATAGGTTAAAGTGAGAAAATGAAAATCACAGATATAACATAATAGACAGAGTTAGCCCCCTACTATTCTTGGTGCATAACTTGATTGGGTCACAAGCACAGCATATGCCGGGTCCAGAAAAGGCATTCAGTGGACACTATGCAATTAGAAGACCTGGACATCGCTGATGATCTTGCCTTACTCTCACACAAGCTACAAGACATGCTGGAAAAAGTGGATGCTCTGGTAGAAACGGCACAATTGGTTGGTCTTAAAATCAGCCAAGTGAAGACAATACTGTGATGCAACAACATACAGCAAGACCCAATATTGATTGAGGGAAGGCATATAGAAAATGGTGAATTTGTCTACCTTGGAAGCAAGATCAGTAAATCAGGAGGTACAGATGATGACATGTGTACTAGTAAACTCACTCAAACGCACTGTCATTCAATGGATACCATCACACTGCAACATAAGTGGTAATGATGAAACTGACAGGCTAGCAAAATAAGGAAGGCGACTACCGCAGACTGATCACAGGATCAGGCTATGAGGAGGACTGAACAAACATCGGCTGGCAGTACAGTAAAAAATGGTCGAAAGACCACCCACAACACAACAGGAGTGATGGGTACTATGGTCTGACCGTAGTGAGCAAGTTGCTATATTCCGCCTCTGTACCGGCCATAACAGACTCCGGGTCCACATGTTTAACAAATTTTAAATTGGCACAACTAGCCTGTGCCACTGTGAAAAGGCGGGCATGGTGGCAGAGCACATACTGCAAGACTGCCAGCTGTGTAGCAGCCCTGAGAAAAGAAATTTGGCCCGATAACACGGAGCTTCACGAGAAGCTGTACGAAGGTAAAAGCAACAGCAAAATTCATGATAAAATTTGGCTCATCAGTCTAGGGGGATTGCGAGAGAGAGATGAGGACATTAATGCCAGGATTAGGAAAGCACGACAAGTCTTTGCTATCCTGCACACAGTGTGGAAATCTACTGCCATCTCCACAAAAACAAAGCTCAGGATATTCAGCTCAAATGTGAAATCTGAGTTGCTGTATGGCTCGGAAACGAGATGAGTCACCAAGTTAAATACAAACAAGGTTCAGACCTTGGTCAACGGATGTCTTCGGCGGATTCTCAGACTGAGATGGTATGATAGAGTTGCAAACATAGACCTGTGGATAAGAACCGGACAAGAACCTATGATGACCCAGGTTAAGAGGAGTAAATGGCGATGGGTTGGGCATACCATACGGAAGACTGTTGAGTGTCACTAGACAAACACTTGAGTGGAACCTGCATGGAAAACAGAAATCCTAAACAGACCAGGTGATGAAGTCTTCTTGAGGAACTGAAGTGTGTTCGACTATCCTGGGAGACCATAAAGAAAACAGAGAGACCAAGTGGCAAACAACTGTTGAGGCCCTATGCTCCACAAAGAGCGGAGAGGAATAAGTAAGTAAGACAGAGTTAGAGGACAATCACAGATATAACATACTATACAAACAGCCATTTGGTTAACACTGGAAACTAGCAACGGTTTGATACAAACATTGACTAAGGGCAATACTCTTCGGACGCCGATCATCTTACACAGAGTGAGATGACGTCCAAGCACCATGGCTGAGATCAGAGATGGTCATAAAGGCGTAGATCCAGGCCGAAATCTACGGCAGAAAGGATTGCACTTCAGGGCGAGCTGCCCGAGTAAATAAACAGCTGGTTGAAGCCGAACACGCCGCTGAAGGATAAGCACCTGAGCTCCAATTGGTACTGAAGGCTGTGCACGTACACCCGTTCTTGGTGTCTGGCTGTTTATATATCACACTAGAATGATAAAACAGCAATAAAGAATGTTCGCGAGTAGTAGACATTACCTCAGTCGCCTCTTACAGTATGCATTGTAGGTCGCAGTATTACTATTTTTTGCACCCCTTGTGGGCACTGGCACAACAAACTTACACTCTAAGACATAAGCTACATACTTCTTCTTCTTCTGCATTCTCACTAGATTGGAATTTCGAATTCTCTAATAAAGCAGGTCTGCTCAGATTATCACCACGCCATCAGTTTGTCTTCTGCATTCTCACTAGATTGGAATTCGATTCTCAAAAAGGCAGCCACCTGCCTCAGATTATCAGCCACGCCATACAGTTTGTCTTGGACGCTAGTTTAAGTTGGCCACATCTTTCTCCTCAAGTCTGCATACTAGGGCAGTTCTGTAGGTATAATCTAGCGAAACACGTGCAAACAAAGTACTATAGTTTTACAAAATACAGAAACAGTGACGATAAACAGCAACGCTTCGACCAAAAGGCCTTTATCAAGCAAACGACACAACAGGAGTGACAAATTTCACAGAACACTTACAAATGGATGATAACGGAAACATTCAACGATCTAATGAATATCTGGGAATAAAACGAATAAAGAAATGAGTGCAACACAAAACCAGAGGTGGAAAAGAAGAGAAACAATATACAATCAAGTGAAAATATAAATTATATATAGGAAGCAAATACACATATAGATTACAAGGAATGAGATGAGAAAGTACTAAGAAGCATAGGAATGTAATGCATTGAGTCGAAACCGTTTTATTTCGTTATATGGTACCTTGCGGCCTCTTGGACTCACCTCATTACATTCCTATGCTTCTTAGTACTTTCTCATCTCATGCCTTGTAATCTATATGTGTATTTGCTTCATATATATAATTTATATTTTCACTTGATTTGTATATTGTTTCTCTTCTTTTCCACCTCTGGTTTTGTGTTGCACTCATTTCTTTATTCGTTTTTATTCCCAGATATTCATTAGATACGTTTGAATGTTTCCGTTATCGTCCATTTGTAAGTGTTCTGTGAAATTCGTCACTTGTTGTGTCGTTTGCTTGATAAAGGCCTTTTGGTCAAACGTTGCTGTTTATCGTCACTGTTTCTGTATTTTGTAAAACTATAGTACTTTGTTTGCAAGTGTTTCGCTATTTTATCAAGTTTTACTGCAGTCTTCCCCTTTTTGGTATAATTCCTATGATTTCTGCTTTCCATTTGTGCGGACCTCTTCCGGCAGTAAGTTTTGGCCAACCTTGTGGTGGTAGGTCTGACATTCTTACTGTGTGGCTAAATCTCCGAGGCAGATTGGCGACAGTTGAATCCGTTATCCCATTCCTCATTGTGAGGGGTCGTTGCACCCGTTTTCTGCAAGCATTTATTTCGGGTTATCATTCCATAGCGGACACGTGCATCCGATTTTAGCCAAACCTCCTTAGTCACCTCTTACGACATGTGTGGCAGGTAACAGTGGTTCTATTCTTTACACCCCAAATTTGAGCCTCGGTAACTACTCGGGTGATAAGCTACATAAAAACTACAAAAAAGTGGTTTAACAAGTGCTAATGTAGAGCAAAAACAGTAGATGGCAATTTTGGGTTTGTTTGTTTTGTTAGTGGACATAAGCTTAGTTTTCTCTGTATACAGAAACAGTCAAAGTAAATACATACCATGATATCTCTGAGATAGCTGGTTATCTGTCCGCCTTCCCCGCAACATTTCATTACTTGATCTTTTGTTGTAATCCATATGTGAAGTGTACTGTCCTTCATGCTGCAAACGTTTGTAGTCAATATGTTGTGAATCTGACAAACCATTGTTTCCACCAGGTGTAGAGCCTGAGCGGTGTAACGCCGCCTGGTGGTGGTGATAGTGGGAATTATTCGGTGCAGATTCTGTTGAACGAGTTCTTTCAATGCTAGATTTATACATGTCTCTACTTTCCCGCATGCTATTGTCTCGAGACAACTGTTGGTTCTCTCGTGTTTCTCGATTGTCCCTGTAATGTTGTTGATGTGTGTTTGATAAATCTGTGTCTCGCCCAGGCTGTGATTCTGCTGCATTGTCAGTGCTGTTAATGCTGTGACCTCTTGTATGTTCATGCTGGTGCTCGCTGGAGCTGGAATGTCGAGAGGTTCTGCTATCTGCGCTGACTGTAAATGAAGAAATATTTCTGTTTAGAATCAGTTGTCAATAAAATATTATTTAGAATTTAACTTTAATTTAAACTCTTCCACAGAACACTACAATAAATGTACATTATTTCTTTGTGTGTATATATGTATACCAACCTCTGCTTCTGTCATACGTTACATAGGGTCTGCAAGTAATTCCTACATAGCGCTCTGTCCTGGGCAGCTCACTTAATCTCTTCCATGGAAGAGTCCAACATTTCTAGCATTTCTCAGCAAAGTAAGTTAAGAGTTTCCCTAGGTAGTCCTCTCTTTCTAGAACACTTTGCCTCCCACTTCAATGCTCGCTTTGGTATTCTTTGATCATTTCTTCTCAATGTATGCCCAACATATCTCCCATCTTCTTCTTCTTATAACAGTTGTTACTAGTGGTTGCACAGACATTTCTCTCATTTCTGTGTATAGCATGATGGAAGAAGAAACACATGGAGTAACTCTATCTGCTTCCTTGCAGGTCGGCTGGGGACAGTCAAAGGCTGACGAAGAGTGAACCCAGTAAACGCTGGCTAAAACCGGACAAATCGCAGAAGAATAAGCGCCAGAGCTCCAAATGGTGCTGAAGATGTGAAGAACCACACCAAATGCTAAGACTGCGTGAATCAGACTTCCACATGAATGAGATTTATGGAGAAATTGGGTATACCGGTCTGGGCGGTGATCGTGAGAGTAGCTCTGACAGTGAACACTGAGGGCCACAAATGACAGAGGAGCATTGAGATGTTCCACAAGACAGAAAGAAAATAAAATAATTACTTTGTAAAATAAAAATTTATTACTTGTCTTTCACAAGTTAAAAACTGATATTTCTGTTTCATGATCATGACGCCCGTGTGGGGCCGCAAGGAAACCATGAATAGTACCTCTCGACCTACAATGTATGTCATAGGAGGCGACTGATGTAGGCCATAGGGATGCTACCCTAGTAAATAAAAGCAGAAATCGGATGTGCTGGCCTACTTGCAGGCACATAACCGGCACAATGTACAATCACTCTTAGGCTCAGATCACATACAAACCACACAGAGTGGTTGACAGGTGTTGATATGGAGGTTGGAAGAAGAATGATGATGAAAGAGCACTAATAATTTGTTGGACATGTATTGAGAACATCATGTAAACAGGTTAAACATAAGGAAGTTCAAGTAAATAAATACTAGTCATGTTTGTTGAAAAGATGTTATAACACTTCGGGATAGCAATTGGTTCAACTTGATGACTAAGACAGTTCAACTCTGCATCACTAATGTACCACACAGTATGATACCGTTTCATTACCTTTTTATTCTTCTTCTTCAAACGCTCCATATCGACCATTAGATAAACCACTTTTTGTGATTTCAACCTAAGAGCAATTGTACCATGTGCCAGTTATGTGTCTACAAGTAGGTCAGCACATCCAATTTATGCGATGCTTTTTACCTACTAGGTAGCTCTTCCCATACCTAAGTCGCTTATTATGATATGCCTTGTAGGTTGCAGTGTTACTATTCTTTGCTCCATTTGCGGGCCCTGGCAACACACAAGTGTGTCTACAGTATATAAGCGCCCACTATTCACAGAATTATGTTCATCTTTGTTCCGGGGCACATGGGTTTTTATGGCAATGAGAGAACACAGACCGGCTGGCATTGCCACCATATCGGGGGGGGTGGGGGGTGGGTCAGCCAGCCAATGGATAAAACTGACATTCTGAACAGCCTCATGAGTGTGGCCGTAAAGAGAACTTTCATCTACACCAATCCATGCCAACTGCTGGATTGCAAGAGCTTGGATTGGAGCGGCCAGAAAAGAACAGTACAACAGGCATATGAGTCGGCTCATCAATCAACAACCAACTGGTAGGGTTAGTTGCTGGATGCTGTTGGAGAAATTGTGCAGGAGATCTGAGCCCCTACAGACATGTCCAGAGTGCAATAAGATGAAACGCCTGTCAGCTATAACCTAGTTTGCTGAGTATCAATCCCAATCTGATACGCCCAATATCAGTGACAGAAAAGAAGTAAAACAAAACTTAGTACTTACTTTGGTTTGCATGAGTATGAGCGATCGGTCTGGGCCTAACATCCTTTGATCTGTGATCTGGAGTCTTGCACCTATCACATTAGATTGAACATTTTTAATAACTTGATCAAGATATTTTATATTTCTAACTTTCCTTCTGATTAACAGGACAGACCTCACTGCATTCCAGACAGACCCATAGGTGTCCACAGTCTACCCTAGTAGATGGTAATGGGTACATTACTTGTCTAAATTGCGCATAGACTATTCAATTGTAAATGATATGGCAGTAAATTAACTCTTGTTGTATAATACATGGACCTCTACCAACAAATACATAACAAAACACATACCTGTATATATATATTAAAGAACAGAGGAGAATCTTTGGAAACAAAGTGCTAGAGAAAAATTCTTAGAATGCTCTGGGCAGAGAAGAGAACAAAATATTGACATCCTACAAGACCTGAACATCAAGAAATATTGTCTCATATAGATTATCATATCCTGAAAACTATTATCAGCACTTTGATGAATAATTGAATAATTATGTGTGTTTCGGTCTTGCACGTGCAGATATCAGAGGCAATGCATGAACACTGTAGCACTAGCACCTTATATAATTTTGAAAATTGTTGCAGGAATGTTATTTTAATATTTTAAACTAAATTTTCCAGGGTAGAGCAAGCTTAATCACTCATTTTTCAAGGGTTCTTTTATATGCTCAAATTAACATGAGAACTATTTTTGTATAGTTCGTCTCTGATATGACTCAAGATGGATTGGACTATCATCATTGCACTTTGGTGAGTAACCATGCGTGTTCCGATATCTTCCTTACACAGGAATCTCTCAGTAGTAGTGCATGAACTCTGTAGCACAAGCGAGGGTCCTGAAAATACTCAAGATATAAGTTGTTTGGGTTCTGATGTCGGTCTTCTTCTTTGCATCCGTTCTTTAACGACCAATTTTAATCACTCTTGTGATAGGTTTGATCTTGGCCAAGAACGTGAATACGTTTCACATTGGTTTGGCAGGCTCCTAAACACATAGACTTCTACACGTTTAGGACACGCATCCGATTTCAGCCAGACCTCCTTAGTCGCCTCTTACGACATGCGTGGCAGGTAACAGTGGTTCTATTCTTTACACCCCAAATTTGGACCCTGGTAACCACTCTGGCGATCTGACATCAGTAAAGAATAGTGTCAAATTTAATGATAGCAGGTAACATGAGATTAAATATCAAGTAAGGACACTTATACTGAAAGATTGACTAAAAATAACTTGCTTCCGGTTATTAAAAATAACATCCACATGAATTATGCCATGAGCAATGACAGAAGTTTACCTTTCAAAAAAATATTTAGTTGCTTTCATTACTTAAGAAAATCAGTAATTTCAAAAACAAGACTCCACATTAGAAACCTTATTGTGGCTGGAGGGTTTGTGTCTTGATGACCCTTCAGGTTATGTGGCGGAGTTTAACTCTTGGCAGGTCCTTCCAAGTCAAAAGACTAAAGGTGAAAGCCAGAACAAAGGGATGGGAGCAGGATGGGGCCCTATAAGGTAACAGCGCAGAACCCACTGGCGAGTGATGAATAATCTGGCCGCAACCAACCCATCCCCCAGCTATGGTATAAATAGCAGTTGTCTTCTATCTCCCTTGAGGAGGACATCCTTTTTCTTTTCTGTTCACAACTGTATTTTCTCCAGAGATCCTAGGATTGTTGCGGAGCTACAGAATTCGCGCTTTGTTCAATATTCTCGGCAAGTGGTGTGCCACTTCTGTGAAGAGTGACTGAGTCATATGGGGTAAAAACCTGGTGCAATGAAGTCAATCCTTTGACGTTAGATCCATTTTCTTGTCTCCTACTTCTATGACACTTTCCCCCAAATATATCTCATCCACATTGTGATCAGGGATCTCTATAAAAATATCCAAATCGCTTTGCATGGGGAACAAACCGAGTACTTTCACAGCAAGAGGCGAGCACCTTACCTCCACACTACAGTTTGGACATATTTTGTTCTCTCACTCTCCTCCATAAAGTAAAGTTGATAGCACACAGTTGCTGTTTATATTTATATTGGTTCTGATGCTGTATTAGGCTAATTTTCAGATTGACTGAAGAATCAAAAATTCACTTTGGTGACTCAATCTGTTCATGTTATTAGATCTGACTTTGTTTCTGGTTGACAACACTTTCAAGATATGTGAAAGCAGTTGTATTTAGACAAGCCCACACATAGATTTGGAAGTCTCTATGGTGAAATGGCAAAGACTTTTGCCTGTGGTTCTGAAGTATGTGAGTTCGAATCAGAACCGAGTCACATGTGCAATTTTTTTTAATGAGATACCTAGGATTGTTGCTGGAGCTACAGAGTTTGTGCAACACTCTTGGTAGATGGCGTGCTATTTCTGCAGACAGGGACAGAGCCATATAGGGAAACCTGGAGCAATGAAGTCAATCCTTCACTGTAGACAAATAAATAACTAAACAGACAAAACAGCAACATACAATGTCAGACCGACAGATATACAGAAATTTAGATTTAAAAAAAAAGTCCTCACGTTTCTGTGTTCCATTCCTTTGGTTTTTCCCACTGTGAAACTTCTGTTTTACAATTGTAGTAGTACCGTTTTCCAGAGCTACTGATGTGCTCTGACCAGTCTCCAAGCACTCGAATCGCTGACTTCTGAACCTGATGACAAAGTTATTAATACATTATGTCAGTCTAACCCCCTTCATCAACTTAACACAAGTTTGAGGGTGGAAGTAAATGGAATGGACATACATGTATCACAACAAGTTTAATACAAATCAACAAAAGATGATTTTTTTAAAATAAATGTATGAGGACTCAAGTCTGAGTAGCTGTGTGATATGATCATATATTCTTCTGAGTTCTGATACACACCAGAAAACAGCACACAATTTTCAGATTATGCTCAGACTGCACAATGGATTTCTAGTTTCGAGATGGCAGCGAGCGGCTGTGTTTAGACTGCAGGTTAGTGATGAAACAGGAATGGGTTATTAGCCCTTGCCCAACCCTAACCTGGAGGATATTTCTCCAAATATTTGAACCCTTTCGCTGCTACATACTTTCCGAAGATGGATCTAAAAATAGCTACTCTTTGTTTCTAGGTCACAAACGTGAATGTATGCCTATAGCAGTGACAGTAGCAATGTATAATGTGTTAACACGTCTTTAGCCCACAGAGGAGAGATAATAACAGACATGTTAATGCGACTTTAGAAGTGAATGGGAAAACATAATATAAGTCCATAGCAAAAAGGTTAAGGACATAAAAATGCTATATGACTTGGAACATGAATAGTCTGTGCCATAAGTCTGAAATGTTCTAAGTTCTATACATTTTGTGGGATGACAACTGTACAGGAAAACAGAAGACATACATGTGCCCTCCTCTATTAGGTGATTTAACGCCTGAGTGGTTACCGGGGCCCACATTTGGGATGTAAAGAATAGAACCACTGTTACCTGCCACGCATGTCTAAGAGGCGTCTAAGGAGGTTTGACTGAAATCGGATGCATGAGCCCTAAACGTATAGAAGTATATGCATTTAGGGGCCTACCAAACCAATGTGCAACGTATACAGTTCTTGGCAAAGATCAAACATATCACAAAGAGTGATTAAAATTGGTGTAAAGAATCACGCAAAGAAGAAGATTAGATGATTGAAGTGTAGCTAAGCGATACATCTATATCTCATCGTTTTTGGCCATTTTGATCAATCTTATTGTGATATATAAACAGCCTTTGCCAAGAACTCTTCTCTCTAGCGATTTACGTCACATCTTCAGTACCATTTGAAGCCAGTGCTGTGTCCTGGCGATGGTCCGATTTCAACTAGCGTTACTGAGTTCGCTCTCCATTAGTCTTACTGTCCAGCAACCTGCAATGAGCATGTTCAGAACCCTGCATCCATTCAGAAAACCTCTTAGTCGCTCTACGCAGCGTGGCAGGTAACAGTGGTTCTTTCTTTACACCCCAAATTGGGCCGAACCCTGGGCAAAGCGATACATTTAACTTATGTGCCGTATCCTTCCTTACACAAAATCAGTCGAAGGAATCTCCAGAGTTCATAGCGTGCAGAAGCAGAAGAAGGATATCATTGTGTGTTAGCAGAACAAAGGATACAACATTTCCATATTGGTTGTCTACAGCTCAAAATCAAGATAGAAACAAATAAGAACTCGACATCTTTCTTTCTGGAGGTTGACTGTTTCCATTGTTGGCAGCTGTGCAAGAACATAAGGTCATATATGATTTCTAGGACTAGTGTAAACCTATCATCAGTGATGTTGTTAGAGCTTTAATTTTATTCCAAAAGCAGCATATGGCTGCAACTTATTACCAACATTTGTATTAGTTTTTCAAATCAGCATTCCTAATCAAACATAGGCATGAAATTGTGAGTAACACAAACAACAAATTATCATGATACACTAAGTGAAACCAAGATTACCTCTTCTTCTCTTCCACCATTTACTTCTTTATAGAAATGTTGGGGTGAAACGTAGTAATCTTGTGTGTGCTTGTTTTAAGGCACTTTGTAAGCTGATATTCATGTTCGTAAGGCTGTTCTTGATGCCGTCGCGCCATCTTTTGCGTGGTCTTCCTCTTGCTTTGTACTCATTACAAAGCTCTCTGTGGTAAGCGATACCAGGGCATTCTTGTTAGGTGTCCAAACCATTTAATCTGTTGTTCTTTTATGAATTGCATGACTGGTTTCACATCCAGTTCTGATTTCTTTATTTCTAATTTTGTCTCTTATTGTCACCCCTGCAGCTTTTCTAAGACACCTCATCTCTGTCGTTATGATTACCAGCAAACAATAACTTGTATATTTGCATTTTTATAATTAGATCCCTTCACTTTCCAGTTTTACGGTCTTGGATGTGGTTTAGCTATAGGACGGACTCACAGAAAATGAAAATTGTGGCATATCCTTTACAGGATGTAGCCATCAACCTCAGTAAACTAGTCGTAGATTTTCTAGGCACCACTTGTACATTCAGTTTAAAAGGGTTTTAAAGCCAAAGGATTGACTTCATTGCACCGGGTTTACCCCATACGGCTAGGTCCCTCTCAGCAGAAATGGCATGCCACCTGCCGAGAGTATTGCACGCTACCTGTCGAGAGTATTGCTTATTCAGTAGTTTCCCATTGCTTTCTGAACGGCGAGGTCTATTTTTACCCTTCATTAAAAATCCCTTGAAAATGAATTTGCAGCGGAGTTTGAACAAGGCACACTTTAGTGTGATCGAGACTCCGCAGCTACAGCGCACACACTAAAAATGTTACGCCCTCTGCAACCCATGCCTATACAGATTTCATAACAATGATGATTACTAGTTTTTCTCCCACTCCCTTCTCACCCTGATTTCGTTCTTTCCATTGACCTGAAGATGTTGGTTGGTTCGAGTCTGGAATGCCACCGATACTGCTTTGTTCTCCACTGAAGGCAAAACTGGTTTCCATGGAGATTGGACGACCCAGGCTACCAGTGGCCAGGTAGTGACTGACTTTCTTCTCCGCGAGACTGAGGGATCCTATAAAATAACAATGATAGAATATAAGAAAGAAAGAAATATATCTTCAGTATCGATAATGCAACCTGGCAGAAAATACTAGTATTTTTAATTGCACCCTGGAATCTAAAATGATAAAAATAACAGAGCAGTTCACCTATTTAAGTAACAATTTTGATTGCACTGGAAATGTTAAAAAATAAATTATGATACAACTTGGCAAAGCAACATCAGCTTTTAAAAGTCTAAATAAAATATGGAACTGTTAAGTTATATAGTAGGTATTAAAAGCGAAATTAAGAATTTCCAATTCAAATGTTGTATCAATCCTAACATATGCCAGCGAGAGTTGGAAAATGAGTAAAGATATAGAAAGCAAGTTGAATGCATTTGAAAATAGATGCAGTGCATGAAAAAAAACATAAAATGGAACGAATCAGAAGTAGTGATGAAAATAGAGATATGTCTGGTCAACCACTAGTAACAACTGTTATAAGAAGGAGAATATGGAGATATGTTGGACACACCTTGAGAAGAAATGATCAACGAATATCAAAGCAGGCATTGAAGTGGGAGGCAAAGAAAGGGTTCAAGAAAGAGAGGCACTAAGACGACCCTGAAACCAACTTTGCTGAGAGAGGCAAGACATATTGGTCTAAGCTCCATGGAGGAGATTAAGCAAGTTGCCCAGGATAGAGCAGTATGGAGAAATTGCTTGCAGGCCCTATGTGAAGTATAATGGTACGAGAAGAATTATTATTATTATGGCAGGATAAGCTTTCAGAGTATGTAACAATAAAAAGTAATCCAACAGTCAAAATAATTCTCAACTAAAAAAAAATTAACCCAGAATCATCATCATCAAATAGCTTGCCCTGAGCAGAACTTTGCCACCCCAACAGTCGTCCAAATATCTCTTTCCTCCGCGAGACGGATGAACATGGAAAAGTCTTTTCCTTGCCAATCCATGATGTTATCAGTCTCCTTCTTTCGTCGTTCTTCACGACCAAATTTAATCACTCTTTGTGATATGTTTGATCTTTGCTAAGAACGTGTATATGTTGCACATTGGTTTGGTAGGCCCTTAAACGCAGACTACACGTTCAGGACATGTGCATCCGATTTTAGCCAAACCTCCTTAGTCGCCTCTTACGACATGCGCGCAGGTAACAGTGGTTCTATTCTTTACACCTCAAATTTGGGCCCCAGTAACCACTCGGGCGATGTTATCAGTAAAATAGTTATAATGATATTATAAAATAGCACTGAAAATATCAGAATATTTGAAAGAGAGAGCGAGGGCTACAACACAACCAAGCTACTTCAACAGTGGACAAAGTTAATGACGTCTTACCTCGTTTTTCTTTATTTCTCTCAATATAAGAGGACTTGTTCTGATAGTGGGTACTAATACGGCTGCCAAGGGTCCGCATCATCACTGTCGTCGGTAAATAAACCGCTATGGTACTGCATGTCCTGCCAACAAGATCAGTGTTATAAATTATACATTTGGAAAAAGTTACGTCTGAATTCTACCATTTTCTTTAACTTATGTGATCCTTGTTGCCTCTCCTTTCAACTTTACCAGGTTGTTGGTTTTCTTAGTATATGTTTAATCTAATCCTTTCGTCTTATATGGTGTTCACAAAATTCTTGATTCTGCAGCACCATACATTTGTTTTCTAACAGCGCTTGGTTTTAATTTTCTAAGAGAATGCTAGGGGATTCTACAAGGCAGTGGGATTAATAGATCAACAATATAAAGAAGAGCTGGAGGAGCTGCAGGAGATAGCTAGAGATAGGAAGACTTGGCATGAGTTGGTTGAGGGCCTATGCCCCAACCCGGGGTAAAAGGCAAAGAGAGAGAGAGAGAGTGGGATTAATGGCTGCGGCTGTATGTTTAATTCCTTGGTTTTACTTTCTCTTAAACATAAAAACATTTACCTTACCGAGGGGTCGAACACAGAATATTTTCTGAGGAAACACCAGCGTTTAACCTTTGGTCAGTTGTTAGTAATTCTCCTCAGAGCTGTTTGGAAGCCTTGATGAACTAACAAACACAACAATACACATCCATAGAACCGGACTTATTGTGTAGACATAGAACATTAGCGAACGAGAAGAAGTAATTCTCCTGACCGAGTCATGTATGCAATTTTTTCATGACATCCCTAGGATGGTTGCTGAAGCTACAGAGTTTGTACAAAACTCTCAGTAGATGGTGTACCATTTCTGCCAACAGGGACGGAGCCATTGGGAAAAACCAGGTGAACCAATGAAGTCAACCCTTTATAATTAGGTCCCCCCCTTCCAATCCCTTTAAAAAAAAAATCTACATCCAGCCACCAAATTTGTTAATGTATATACTAGTACAAGTTTTTTCCTGTTGGGGACATAAACAAAAATCTTAACCTGAACAGTTTTGTGGCGAATGCACTAGCCATGCGGTCATTAAATTCCACAGACACATTTTCCCCGTCCTCACCGTGTTAAAAGCGGTATCACAATCAGTAACGTCTCTCTCTCTCTTTAGCCAGTTCGCCCTTGGCGTTTAAGGGCAGCAACAAACTATACCATTCTTCCCTGTTCTGGCCTTCCTCTGTATGTGTTCCAGCTATGATTCATTTCCTTCATGTTCTTGCTACTGTTGTTCTCCTAAGGTCAGTCTTGGTCTTGACTTTGGCCTAACCTCTGGAGTCCTCTCAAGTCGCAGTTCAGTGTGGTCCTATCTACCAAATTTGGCTCATGTCAATCCATCTCAGCGCGTGTTGATGATAGTTCCCATATTCTTGTTGCACTGAAAATTCGAATATTTGAAAGAAGAGCGGGCACAACACAACCAAGCTTATTCAACAGTGGACAAAGTTAATGAGCTTACTCTGCTTTTTCTTTATTTCTCCAATATAAGAGGACTTGTTCTGATAGTGGTACTAATCACTGGCTGCAAGGGTCCACATACTTCAGGCGGTAAATAAACCGCTATGGTACTGCAGTCCCCAACAAGATCAGTGTTATAAATTATACATGGAACAAGTTACGCCTGAATTCTACCATTTTCTTAACTTATGTGATCCTTGTTGCTCTCCTTTCAACTTTACCAGGTTGTTGGTTTTCTTAGTATATGTTAATTAACTTTCGCTTATATGTGTTCAAATTTTGTTCCAGCACCATACATTTGTTTCAACAGCGCTGGTTTTATTTCTAAGAGAATGCTAGGATTCTAAAGGCAGTGGATTCATCGATCAACAATTAGAAGAGCTGGAGGAGCTGCAGGATACTAGAATAGAAGACTTTGCATGAGTTGTTGAGGGCCTATGCCCAACCCAATAGGCAAAGAGAGAGAGAGAGAGGGGATTAATGCGCTGTACTGTTTAATTCTTAGTTTATTTCTAATTCATAAAACATTTACTACATGGTGGCAACCAGAATATTTTGCATAGAAACACAGGTTAACCTTGTCAGTTTTAGTATCTCTCAGAGCTTTGGAAGCTTGATGAACTAACAACACAAATAATACATCCATAGAACCGACTTATTGTGTAGACATGAACATTAGCTAACGAGAAGAAGTATTTCCTACCGAGCTCATGATCAATTTTCATGACATCCTAGGATGGTTGCTTGAGCTCAGAGTTTGTACAAACTCTCAAGATGGTGTACCATTTCTGACAACAGGACGAGCTTTTGGGAAAAACCAGGTGAACCAATAAGTCAACCTTATAATTAGGTCCCTTCCAATCTTAAAAGAATCTCATCCAGCCACCAAATTGTTAATGTATACAGTCAAGTTTTTCCTGTTGGGATCATAAACAAAAATCTAACCTGAACAGTTTTGCAATGATTAGCCAAGCTGGTCATTAAATTCTCGAAGACACATTTCCCGTCCTACATCCGTATTAAAAGCGATCAATCAGTAACGTCTCTGAAAAATTCAATTCCTCTGCCAGGTCTGCAATGCCATGAGGTGTGAAGATTATTACTCTGAAGAGATCTATGGATGATTACTGCAGCATCCTAGGCACTGAGTAGTTATCTCTTGGAATATGTTCTGTTAGAACCCCACCTCATATGTCATGGCCATCCTATGTCTTTTAAGACAAATGTTTGTTTCCATTAATGGACAGATCTATTTTTTTGCTGGTCTAAATCTGGAAGTCATCTTAGTAAGACTTCAACAGTTCACATCAATGTGCTGTTTTCTCTAGACAAGTAGAGCTGGAACCAGACATGGGGACAAAGTGTCACCACAGTTGATTGTACATTAGCCGCTTGTGTTTGAATCACGATTGATAAAAGCTACTACTAGACATCGCTAAGGGTTACACGAGTGCATTTTTTCCAGACACCTAGGATTGTTGCCAGAGCTACGGAGTTTGTGTGTTGTGCAATACTCTCGACAGACGGCGCCATTTCTGAGAGAGAGGCAGAGCCATATGGGTAAAATCCGACGCAGTGAAATCAATCATTCGGTTTTAGACCCTTATAGTCATTCATGATTGAACATTAAACGTAGACTGTGTAAAGCATGAAGTTCATTTATTACCCTTCAGACGGTCTGGAAATCAGTTCAATACAGCATCAGAGCCAAGATTATTATATACCTTAGCTGTGTGCTATCAACATTACTATACAGATCAGAATGCTGAAGAATGACAGAGTAAGACATGTCCGAAATCTCCACCTTCCATACAACTTGTCTGCGAAGATCTTACACATGTTCTGCCTAGATACTATCTGTAAACCAAGAACTGCTTGCATAGTGTGAACAAGGAAATATAAGCACCATCGTCAAGATGTTCGAGATGGATCAGACAGGTGATATGCATGTAGACTAACTCTGTCATGAAAACTGCACTGATATGGACACCAGAGAGTAGACGAAAACAGGGAAGACCCAAAACGACCTGAAGGAGAACGGTTGAACAACAACTGAAAGCAATGAATCAGAGCTGGCACACAATGCAGATGTTGACCAAGAATAGTGAAGAATGGTGTGCATTTGTTGCTGCTCTAAGCGACAGGAGTGTCACAGGCTAGAGAGAGAGAGCTTCATGATTGATTCTACTAGGATCAACATAAAATACAAGTTTTACTTACCGGATGCAGATGGGTGTCTTTTCTATCATCATACCTGCATTAAAATATTGATGTATAAAATTGAGGAAATATAGTGAACATGTATACAATGAAGTTAAAATATGAGAAATGAAATGATAAAAGATATTTTACTTAACTATAGGACAAACATATAGAGATCATCATAAAGACACAGACTACTCTCAATATATACAAATCAAATATGCGCTCAGTCTTATTACAAGGATCAGAGACATGGTAAACAAGTAAAAAGACAAGACAGTCACTATCATAAGAGACTTTGAGGGAAAATGTCTCTGGAAAACTCTCAGAATTTGTTGAGACCAAAAAAAATCATATTACTGAGATTTCAACGACAGGCCTCAGTAATATCAATGAGGAAAAAAAGAGGAGATATAAGTGAAGGCCAGACCCCACATGTGGCTCTGAATTGAAATCCGGGAGACAAGAGAGGGTGGGAAAGACCTAGAGAGTCATGAAGATGAAATGTTGAAAAGACAGCAAAGAACTGGAATGAATTAAACTGGCTTGCTAAAGACAGATCTTGTTGGAAGAAATGTGTTGATGCATTATGCTTCAAGAGGAGTTAAGTAAAGAAGATTTAACTGTAAACATACAGAGCAGGGAATGCTGAATATATTGACAAATGCCTGACAACATACATGGCAACTATAGTTCGTTCCAAAATTAATGATCATCTTTACCGACCGATATAAAATCATCCACTTGACAGAAATTCTTGATTTTTATATAGGTAACAGTGACGACATTCCAAAAGTATTTTTTGCCACCCAAACCTTTAGTTCTGTAAGAATTTTATTATATGTTATTACTAAATTTACCGTGATATTGATCTGGTATACTTGTCAAAATTTTACAGTACGATTGTCAAGTTTGTCTATAACTAAGCATTTCCATGTTCCAAATGCAATTCAGTGTACGTCAAAATCGGGAACCCGTGGAATTAATCAGTTCACAATGTTTCCTACCGACTGTCATTGGTGTATGTACGCAACATTTACTTTCATTTATAGAAGTGGAAGGTATCATTTGTTCACTATTGACCTTTCTTTTATAATATGTAATAGGAATACGCCTTTGCAATCATTCGCCACCATTTTGTGTATTACTGTAAGTTCTAAACTTTGATTATCATTTTGTTGTGCTTTTGCAAAATTATATAACAAAAACGTTTTTGCATCAACTAAGCTACCTACCATTTAGTTAAACATGGATTCGAAGTCGTGAGGTATATAGACTGCATGCAAAATATTACTTGTATCCATCAGATAGATTTTGTACAAATTAAACTTTGGTGTGATCACAAATTTTGGAACGAACTATAGTATCTTTAAACCTACAAGTTTATACATTTTTTTGCCAGTTTTATTGATATACAACTTTATATTGTTTTTGCACATTTTTCTCATTATTTTACGATGACTATTTATAAACATTAAAAAAAATTGCAGCTACACAAAAAGAAATCATGATATATATCTTCAGTTATAATTCTTCACATTTTGTGCTTACAAGAAACTATAATGACAATGAGCATAGATATATTATGTTCATAGCACTAGTTTCAGTTATGTTTTATGAAGCTGTTTATCATTTCAGACATAGATCTTCAGGGAATTATGTTTGAGGATTGGACTCTACAGTCACCTCTGCACGAACCAGAAGTGCAGCAGCACACATCTGAGACTGTTATCATTATTGCTTGCGATGGACGGCTATTATTAGATCTTCACATCATATGACAGGACTTATGTACCATAAATGCCAGTGAGGCATTATTAATCCGGTTTTGGCAACTTTCATGACCAATTTAACTACAGTGTCAATAATACTTACTATAGTAATAATAATGCTAATAAAACTAATAATAATAAGTGACTATAGTGTCTTGGTTTAATACAAGTGGCATTTTTCCACATACAAAATAAAATTAATAACTTTTGTGGCACTATTTATGGAATAAGTATGTCTAGCTATCTCATCCCCCAAAAAAGAAAGCATTGAAACCAAGTCAACTTTCTGGAGTGGTTCAATTATTGGATCAGAAGTTTTTGTTTCTATTAGCTCTCTGGCAAGCATTTGCCGCCAAAAAAACCCCAGACCATCTGAGTTTACTGGGTCAGACTCTTTACTATGGGTGAGGTAACCCTACAGAGACCTGTGGCAGAGCAAGTCCTCCAATAGATATGATGTGTCCACAGGCCCACCAACATGCAACAATATCCATAAAGACTTGCCCAGGAGGCGCCTTGGCTAAAAATAAAGACGGCTACTCTCTACTCTACACCTATGGTGGGTTGCGGGCAGTATTTTGGATGTAATTTTTATTGGAATGACGCACTGGTTTTTATTTGAAGAGGTTAACTTCTTTGTGAGAAATGCAAACATTCTGTAAACATTTTCAGCAAACTCTTGAGCTAATTAACTGGTACTAAAGACATGATCCTTATGCCAGTGGTTGTTCACAGTGTGACTATTGTTAATTGTACTAGTAGCATATATATATAATAATATATATATATATATATGATACTACCTACTCAGCAGATTTAGAGATAATTTATTTCTTTACTGTTACAAACTCCAATGGCAATTTATTCAAACTTTACTACTGACATTTCAAATAAAACATAATGCACTATACTATTGTTAACGGCAGTATCATCTTTCCATTCATTTGTCGTATACCTATCGTCCTATGTTCTTCCTGATCAAAATTATGAAAATACAGCCTGCCAACGAACAACTAATTTACTTGAATTTGATGAGCCAGACCACATTAATGAAGTTAATTAGTTTGAATATAGAGAAATAGAAATATCAACAAATTAGAATGCTAAACAATTCTTGATTCCATGATACTTTTTGCAAACATCTTGTCCGTTTTGCGTGGATTGTATATGGTAAGTTTTGATGAATGACCTGAAACAAACCAAAGTAGCGTTGAGTATTGAAAACAACAAATATGGCGGCGTACTGCCATCACATTCACTAAATGACACGATTTGCAACATAATTTACCCATCATTGAGTTTGGGCTGTTTCCTTGCATGCATTACCATTAATGCTATAGAACAATAGCAAAATGCAATGCAAAGGAAGATATTTGGATGGGTTATTGAGAAATTTCATTCAACACTATGCGCCAACATTCGCCAGGTTCGACGCCATATTACATCCGGGGAAGCATAAACTTTCGCATAATATTTTCTATTATTTATCTTTATTTTTTAATTTTAAGATATCAGACGGCAATAAAATGTGTATAAATTAGCAATAAGTATAGAAAAACAAATAAATAAAAGCTAGAAATATAACCAACCGTGATATTAGCTCTGGTTACTTTTCAGTATTTATAACTACTCGTTACATTTGCTATAAATACTTTTACTCAGCAGTCGTTACTTAATGTTACGTCAATATGGCGGATGCGTTTTTTGTGTTGTGGTTCGATTAGTTGTGAGGAAAAAGCGGTGAAGTTATATATTTTTCTATTGTGTATAGTTGATATCAAAAGTTAGCTTTAGAAAATCCTAGTTGAAATCTATGGTTGTCTCCAAGAAACAAGAAACACCAACATGCAATATCAAAATAAATAACACAACACTGAAACAAGTCCATCGATTCAAGTATCTATAGGAACATTCTTAACACCAGATGGAAGATGTACAACAGAGATTAGGAGTAGAATAGCTCAAACGAAAGCAGCTTTTATGAAAATGAAGAACACACTATGTGTGAACTCACTACCAATGACACTGCGAAAACGAGTACTCCAATGCTATATTGAACCAATTCTTATGTATGGCAGCGAATCATGGACACTGAACAAACAATCAATACGATCATTGGAAGCCACAGAGATGTGGTTTTACAGAAGAATGTTGAGAATTCCATGGACAGCAAAGAAAACAAACGTGGAGGTTTTAAATCAGGTCTGCACACAAAGAAACCTTATCAAAAGAATAAGAATCCGACAATCAAGGTTCTTCGGGCATATAATGCGAAGAGAAGGTTTAGAACATTTGGTGACTACAGGTAAAATTCAGGGAAGGAGAGATCGTGGAAGACAGAGGAGAAGATGTTGGATGGCCTGACATCATGGTTCGACAAAATATCGACGTCAGAACTGATTACATGCACCAAGCAAAGAGAGTTGTGGAGAGACATGATCGCCTACGCCGGCAGGCATGGCACTTGATTGAGTTGAAATCTTATAGTGTAGTGGAGCTATCGGCAAAAATGGAAAGTTATATGATCTGCGAGCCAAATACAGTAACTCTAACAAAACAGTTGAACACATTGTAATTGTTTGTCACTTGAGTCACACTAATATCTACATGATGATGATCAGATTCACTAGATGAGTAGTGACCTACTCTATGGAGTCTACACACTGACTGTTGTGTACAACTAACTGTTCTCTATCTTCGTGCACGTGAAAAGGTTAATGAATTGACACACGAGCTCTGCTTTGTACTTTGTAGATATTCATGAGTGAGGTTAGAGGTGAGATTTGATTATGATTACAACGAAACTTCAAAATCGAGCAATTCAATCAATGACGAGCATACAATTTGGTTCAGTAGTGACGAGAATAAATATCAACATGGAGTAGAATTTCTTGCTCATAAAGATAGAGCCAATTCATTCATTAGATGCATCCCTAAAATCTATAAATAGCAGATTTATTCAGATCACATCCAAATAATATCTATATCATGTATGTGCCCTCACTTGAGACTAAAAGGACCAGTTATAGAACTCAGGTCTAGTATTTTGAATCTATCTATACTTATACTCTACTCTACTTACTATACTATACTATACTTATACCTCTACCTATTACCTATACTTATTACTCTACTATACTATACTTATACCTCTACTTGAGGAAAAGAAAAGAGCTCTAATAAATTACAAAAATAAACCCTCGCAAAGTTCAAAGGACCATCTTCAGCACACAAAATCAGTATTGCAACGAGAGTCAAGGAGGTGTGCAAATGAATACTGGTCAAATCTATGTTCTGCGATACAAAATGCTGCAGATATGGGCAACACCAAGGCAATGTACGAAAATATCAGAGTAGCTCTGGGACCAAACATAACAAAAATTGCACCACTAAGATCGGACACAGGTGAGCCAATAACAGATATGACTAAACAGCTCGAAAGATGGGTGGAGCACTATTCCAATCTTTACTCTGTGGAGAAACCAGCACACCCAGTCCTCGATCAGATCATACCGAAACACCATGACCAAACCGAGCTGGATACCGAACCCACGGAGCAGGAACTTTCCGAAGCAATCAACAAACTTTCAAATGGCAAGGCATCAGGACTAGACAACATTCCTGCAGAAGTCCTCAAATACAATAGGGATGTCCTGCTGCCCCACCTCTACAATCTCCTTATTCAGTGCTGGAGAGAGGGAACACTTCCTCAGGACATGAGGGATGCAAAGATAGTGACACTCTATAAAAACAAAGGGGATAAGGGGATTGTAACAACTACAGAGGCATCTCCCTTCTAAGCGTAACAGGCAAAGCTTTGCACTAGTCCTTTCAAAACGACTACAGAAACTGGCGGAGCGTGTTCTTCCAGAGTCACAATGTGGATTCAGAGCTAGACGGTCAACAACTGACATGATATTTACCCTTCGACAGCTACAAGAGAAGTGCAGAGAGCAGAGCAAGCCTCTATGTATTGCTTTCGTGGATCTGACTAAGGCATTTGACACAGTCAGCAGGCCAAGTCTTTATAAAATATTGAAGTATATTGGTTGTCCCCAAAGTTGCTCCAATTGATTGTTTCCTTCCATGAGGGCATGAAAGCCAGCATACAGTTCGATGGCAGCACATCTGATAGTTTTGAGGTTAAGAGTGGAGTCAAGCAGGGCTGTGTCCTTGCCCCCACTCTCTTTGGTATCTTCTTCGCAGTCCTTTGAACCACGCCTTAGGGGACGCTGATGGTGATGTTTTCATCCGCACTAGATCTGATGGTTCACTGTTTAATTTGGCTCGCTTAAGAGCCAAGACAAAAACGACGGAAATACTTCTAAGGACCTCCTTTTCGCTGACGATGCTGCCTTAGTCGCCCACAGTGAGACTACACTGCAATGTCTAATTAATAATTTGTCAAAGGCATGCGACCTCTTTTCTCTGACAATAAGTGTCTCCAAAACAGTTGTATTATGTCAGGGAGGTAAGACATCAAATATCACTTTAAATGGTAACCATCTAACACCAGTGCAAAAATTCTGCTATCTTGGGTCCACGGTCACTGCCAGCCTTTCTCTTGATGAAGAAATCAACGCTCGTATAGGAGTGCGGCTACTACATTCGGCATACTATCAAAGCGAGCGTGGGACAACAAAAATTGACATTGCAGACGAAAACTCAAATATATCAAGCCTGTGTAATTAGTTCTTTACTATATGGCTCAGAAACATGGACAGCCTACTCAAGACACGAGAGGAGACTTAACATCTTTCACCTTCGATGTCTCCGCAAGATTATGAACATCAGGTGGTACGACAAGATAACCAACTCTGAAGTACTACAACGTGCAAATCTGCCTTCCATCATGGGCATGCTCAGCAGTAGACGACTAAGATGGTTGGGACATGTGAGAAGAATGGAAACTTATCGCATACCAAAACAAATGTTGTTCTGTGAACTTTCGGAGGAAGAGGCACCAGGGCAGACCACTGCTCAGATATAAAGATGTCTGCAAACCTCAATGAAAAACTTTTCTATAGATCCCAGCACATGGGAGGGACTAGCTGATGACAGAGTTGTGTGGAAAGCCAAATTACGGAAGGGCGCAGAGTCTTTTGAGAAGAGACTTATGTAAGAGCTGAACGACAAGAGAGAAAAGCGAAAACTCAGAAGTTGTCACAGTAAAACACTTGCCTATTGACCGTCTGTAAAGATGAAAAGGGCCATATATACTTATACTGGAATCTGGAAACAATGCTTTTAGGGACATAATGGTTACAGATTTAATAAGAACTTAATTTTGAGATGTAAAATTGTGGAGACAATTTGCGGACAATGTTATTCCTTCCTTTCGTTCGCTTGAAATATTGTCTATATATTCAATGTTGTCTCTTGTATAAACTTCACTGTCTTTTGTAGCTCAAACAGAAGTCCATGTCCTCTCGAGGCAGGGGTGGCTGATGGTCATTTTTTTTGCTTTGACCAGACACAATTTTTTGGAAAAATCATGGTTTTTGGGTTAGGTCATATTTTAGTATTTACTAATATTTGTCTGTTCTGGGAAGTTATTCCCTTTACTAGAATGATCTGGGGTGCAAAAAAAAGGGACGGTGGGTCAGTGATCTGGCACTGATCAATACCCTACCCCACCTCCTCGTGGTGGCCCTGGAAAAAGACAGAGGATCCTAATTGGCTAAGTAGATGGGGATAGAGAGAGAGCTACTCTGGTATAGGTAGTAGAGCTAGCGCAGACAGGTCCTAAATCCTGAGTGAATGCACACATCTTCGGGCCGATGTCTAATGAAAACTTTGCATAAATGCAAACCAAATGTAAGAAAAAACAAGGTACGAGATCACTTTAAAAAAAAAGTGAATATCAAAATTTGAGAGGGAAATTTGCAGGAGAATGATATTAACTATTATACAAAATATCTTCTGCGTTCTCACTAGATTGGGATTTGGATTCTCTAATAAAGGCAGCCGTCTGCTTCAGATTATCAGCCACGCCATACAGTTTGTCTTCTGCGTTCTCACTAGATTGGGATTTGGATTCTCTAATAAAGGCAGCCGTCTGCTTCAGATTATCAGTCACGCCATACAGTTTGTCTTCTGCGTTCTCACTAGATTTGGATTCTCTAATAAAGGCAGCCGTCTGCCTCAGATTATCAGTCACGGCATACAGTTTCTCTTGGACGCTGGTGTAAGTGGGCTACCTCTTTCTTCTCAAATCTGCATATTGAGGGCAGTTCTGTAGGATATAATTCCTATGATTTCTGCTTTCCCATCTGTGCCGGCCTTTTCCCGCACTAAGTTTTGGCCACCCTCATGATGGTAGGTCTGACATTCTTACTGCGTGGCTAAATCTCAGAGGCAGATTGGCGACAGTAGAATCCGTTATCCCAATCCTCATTGTAAGGGGTCGTTACACCATGTTATGCGCCTTACGGTTTGGTGCATCCGTTTTCTGCAAGCATTTATTTCGGGTTAGCATTCCTAGCAGACACATGCATCCGATTACAGCAAACCTCCTTAGCCGCCTCTTACGACATGCGTATCAGGTAACAGTGGTTCTATTCTTTACACCCTAAATTTGGGCCTGAGAATGACTCGGGCGTTATAAAAATATGACAGACACTATGATGCTGTTCTAAAAATAACGAGTAGGTGCTCATTATACAGGTATTTGACAATACCGATTATCTGAAATGTACAGATTAGAACCTTCATACTGAGTATTTTGTAAGTTTAGGATCAGTTATCCTAAGAACACTAATAGAAAAATCAATAGAAGTAAAAGCAGATCTATACTTGTGCTTTATAGACTACACCAAGGCGTTCGACAGCGTACGCCATCAAGAACTTTCCAAAATGTTAGAGAGCTTAAACATCGACAGTAAGCAAAGATCTAAGAAGCATTCAGAACATATATTGGCAGCAAACAGCAGCTATAAGAATAGACAAAAAGATACAAACTTTCCAGAAGATCAAAAAAGGTGTTAGACAAGGATGTGTATTATCACCAGACCTGTTCTCATTGTATTGTGAAAGCATTTTTAGGTCTATAAAAGATTTTCCTGGGATAGCTATGGGAGGACATATCATAAATAACCTGAGATACGCTGATGATACTGTCTTAATGGCAAGAAATGAAATTGAGCTCCAGAAATTAGTTGATAAGGTTGTGACAGAAAGTAACAACAAAGGACTCAGTTTGAATATTAAGAAGACAGAAGTTATGATAATATCAAAAAGCAGATTTTGCCAAAATGCACCACCACAGTAAATGGGACTGATCTAAGACAAGTGCAGCAATTTAAATACCTCAGAGTCCTGATAACATCAGATGGCAGATGCCGATCAGAAATAAAGAGCAGAATAGGACAAGCAAACACATCATTCCTGAAAATGAGAAGCATTATCTGCAACAAGTCCTTGTCAATCCCGATCAGAATGCGAGTTATCCAGTGCTACATAGAACCAATACTGACATACGGATGCGAGTCTTGGACAATGAACATACAGATCTAAAAATCTCTGAGGGCCACAGAAATGTGGTTTTATAGAAGAATGATGAGAATCCCATGGACTGCTAAAATGACTAATGTTGAGGTGCTGAATGAGATCAAGACACAGAGAAAGCGTATTATCAATATAAGAAAGAGGCAGTCATCATTTTTCGGGCATGTGATGAGGAGGGAGGTTTAGAACACATCGTGACAACCGGTAAAATCGAGGGTAGACGAGACAGAGGAAGACAGAGAGAGAAAATGTTGAACGTCCTGACTTCATGGCACGGTAGAGCGTCAACATCTGAGTTGATAGCAAACACCAACGACAGAGATTTGTGGAGATCCATGATCGCCTACGCCAGCCGGCACCTGATGATGATGAGGATCACTGACCACATGTTCACTGTCAGGTATTTTCAACTATTGACGCTAATCTTCCCAACATAATGGGGGAGTGAACACACTGTACATACATCTTCATGTCAGAGTAAATCCTCATGGCAAGGGATATACTTTTTCTGGAAATCCATGAAGGGCAACACAAGTTTGTGTCATAATCCTGTTCAGGTTTGTTTCTTAGATTGTAGATCCTCTATTTGGTAGGGGCATGTCCTCTCAAACAACTAAAAACAGTATGGAATGGATCTGATAAGAAAACAAAGATAAGAATACTAAGAGCATGCATATTCCCAGTGGCAATGTATGGGCGTGAAGCATGGGCATTTAATAAAGCAGTGGAAAAACATGTGTGTGATTTTGAATATAAGTGTTACAGAAGAGTCCTCCGTATATCATGGACAGAGAAGAGAACAATTAGATACAGAAAGAACTCAAAATCAAAGAAAACTGGCCAATACTATAAATAAGAAAGAGAAAATTGAGGTATTTTGACATTTAAAAAGACACAAAGGGCTGGAAAAGGGCCATCCTGGAAGGAGGCATACCGGAAAGAGAAGAAGAGGAAGACCACGAGAAGATGGATTCAGGATGTAACTGATGGTTTGAACATGACAGCTGCAGAGGTGGGACATCTGGCCTATGAGAGAGAAATTCCGGAAGACTGTTGGGGTGGCAAAGTTCTGCTCAGGACAAGCTATTTGATGATGATGTCCTCTCAATCTAAGACGGGTGTCCTAGTTATATCAGAGCATAGTGACCTTCTTTCTTGGTGTGGCCTTGGACTAGTCCTAACAAGAAATGTTTGTAGAGTATTGTGTTCCGATATGTGTGTATAGTCCCTCAGATAATTTTTATGTTCATCTAGGCGTAGTTCTGAGGACTTTTGTGTTGATCTGGATGTAGCCTTGAGAACTTCTGTACATTCTTATGCCAATTATGCAACTTCTCAATATAGGGGGAGACTGCAGTGTAAAACTATGACAAATGGCGAAACACGTAATAAAGTACTGTAGTTTTACAAAAACAATACATTATACACAGCAACGTTTCGACCAAAAGGCCTTTTGTTGTGTATTGTCATTGTTTTTGTAAAACTACAGTACTTTGTTCAGAGAGCCGCGGTGGCGTAGTTGTTAGTGAACTCGCTTCTCAAGGCTGGTGGTCTGGGTTCAGCTCCCGCAATGCGCGTGGAATTTTCCCGACCACGACGGCTCTCAGGTCGACCCAGCCTTAACTGGGTACCAGACATGCTCTGGGAAAGTAGAAGCGGCCGGCGTGATGCTGACCACATCACCCATCGTGTGTCGACGGTCAATGAAAAATACAGGCCTAACACTGTATTGACCTATATACCACGAGGTATGAAAGGGTTCCTTTACTTTTACTTACTTTTACAGTACTTTGTTATTACGTTTTCGCCCTTTATGCACCTATAAGTAGACCAGCACATCCAATTTCTGCAACTCTTTTTATTTACTAGGTAGCTTCCCAGGCCCCTACCTCAGCCGCCTCTTACGACATGCCTTGTAGGCTGCAGTGTTACAATTGTTTGCTCCCCTTGGCAGCACACGGGCGAGAAGAACTATTGTGTTGATCTGGGTGTACCCTTTGAGAAGGACTTTGTGCCGATCTGGGTGTAGCTTGAGAAGGACTTTGCGCCGATCTGGGTGTAGCCTTGAGAAGGACTTTGCGCCGACCCGGTGTGTGTGTGGTTTCTAGGTTGTCTTTGCTGGTGGATTTGGTAACGAATACTTTTTCTTATATTCAGTACTTTCGGATCCAGATGACAATAGCTATTCGAGTAACGAATAGTTACTATTCGCCGTCGCTAATAACCAAAGCAATTTTTTTTTATTGTCGTAAAAAGTTGAAGTAGAGAAGCAGGAGTCCAGGACTCAATAACACTACGAACGACCTGCTACTAGTAAATTCAACATGAGTTGTTGTTTTCATGTCATTCTTTAAATACTGCATTTATAGATACTACTTTAATCAAGTTTAAGAACAGATAAAAGTATAGAGCGTCGTTTTTTAAATGAAGAGATCAAATAAATAAATTAGATCAGAAATGTCCTGTAACCGCGTAGTTTGTGTTGTAGTACTCAAATACTGAAAGTTGAATATTGAAAGAGAAAGTAAATGAAAGTTCAAAAACACGTTGAAAATGAAATGTTGTTTTGTTATTAAATTTAATGTTAGCGTCTCAGATATTTAAAATTATTTAATTGTGACGCTTCCGTAATTACATTTCTGAGAATCTATTTCTGCATAATATATTTTAAAAATGTTACTATAATAACTTAAGTGCAGTATCTGACATTGAAATATGCCTGCCAATGACAAATTATAATACTAACGCATTCTGCAAAGCAGGGATTAAAACAAGAACCGGAACAAACATGTACATTTCACATCTATAACTTTTTTCAGATAGACAATTTTTAGGTTTTTAACTTCACAATATAAACTATCATATGGATATCTCTCGCGATCGTTCTTATGCCGCTTTTATCATTCTATTGTGATATATAATCACAGCCAAACATCAAGAACGGATGTACGTGCACAGCCTTCAGTACCTATTGGAGCTCAGGTGCTTATCCTTGGCGGTGTGTTAGATTTCAACGAGCGTTTACTGGGTTCGCTCACCGTTAGCCTTTTGCTATCCCCAGCCAAAACCCACAAGGCAGCAGGTTGTCATTTTCTTTTACACTGTGGCATTGCAGGCAATGAGAGTGCTGATGTCTTAGCTAAGGAGGGCAGTGCCAAAGAGCAAATTTACCAACCCTTGTCTTTTCAAGAGGTCAAAACCCTCATACAGAGAAAATCTGCAGTAGACTGGAAGACAAACACTGGATATGATTATGGAAAAGACTCCCTCAAAGACCTAAGCAGAACAGACCAGGTCATTATATTTCGACTACGCACCGGACACTGCAGACTCAACAAACACTTATACAGACTAGGAATAAGTCAAACAGCTCTCTGCCAGTGTCAGCAGGCAGAACAGACACCAGAGCATATGCTGCAAGACTGTCCTCTTCTGTGTGAGCTGAGAAGCAACATGTGGCCACACCCAGTCGACCTGAAAACTAAGCTTTGGGAAACCTGACAGACCTGAAGCTGTCTGCCCAGTTTGTGGTCCACAGTAAATTAAGCGCATGACCAGAGATCGCTGAAGAAGAAGAAAAAGAATTTTCTTTTAGGGCAGTGACCCTTAGACTGCCTGTCCTCCCGGTCTCATGAGCGCCATCTGCCCAGCGTAACCGGTCATCTTGAGACACCTTGGTTTGCCGCCCGTCCAGTTTTGTGTATGGTTTGCTCCACTAGCCTTTGATTGTTCCCAATCAAATTACAAGGCAGCAGTAAAAATGGATATAATACAGGGTGTTCAAGATAAAAGGAGCCCGATTAACAAATCAAAAGTTGCCAGTTACATATTGCATTGTGTCTATTTACTATTTAAACTGATTCTGACTAGCTCGTCCTACTTCACATTTGTTCATCACTCCTTCACGCACCATAATTACACACCATCACACAACCTTGACCTAAACTACGTCATAACTGAATATTCTCATTTTCATAAATATATGCCAGATTAGCTCCATTGATAGGCTACTTTTATCTTGAACACCCTGTATAATGAGACAGCAGACTGACCGGACAAGGAGGAAGATGCTGCAGTAGAGAGCAACCAGGTGTACCATTCTTGATACAAGAAACAGATAATTAAATAATTCAGAAAGCCACCAATACTTACTTAGTATTACTGTTATACTACTACAGGACGACTACAAAAATAAAAAATATGAACAGTTTGGAACAATTTGTTATTCAGAACAGGGCATAATCGACTCCACAGCTACATGTAAACAAAATTCAAGATTAGCAATCAGCTATGGGGACAGGCACCCCAGAATGCACAGTACACACTTAAGATTGCTCTGAATATATGATGTACTGTTTCAAACTCACTGGCCTAGTGAAACAACACTGGAAAGAAAACTGCATGGATCTCTTTGTGAGCTACAAAAGACAGGAAGTTTATTCAGAGACAACATTGAATATATATAGACAATATTTCAAGCAAACAAAAGAAATAAAGATACAGCATACACCAGTGTCTTCTATTTTGGCTATGGGTGCCCTCTTATAAAACTGCTAATGATCATAACTTTCAGTGTGTAGTAGTTTGCAAGGTTGAATAATGATCAGGAAAATTCTTTGTTGTTCAATATATAAACAGTAAAGAAAAATACTTCAAAGTCTTTAGCTCATTCAGGATATATGGCAAAAAATCAGCTTGCTGTCAAAAAAATCGGAGCGTCTTACAGTGGATACCAGCACACTGCAGCATACCAGGAAATGAAAAGGCTGACAAACTTGCACGGGCTGGAGGAGCCTAACACAAACCACCCAACACAAAGCTTTACAGAAGCAAAGACTCTCCTGAAACAATCCAGGAAAATGATGTGGAGAAAAACAAACGGAGGATACAACCCAGAGTACTACAGTATAAATACACTAAACTGAGGATGAGCACATACGTCAGACTTAGAACGGGGCACTGCAATCTCAGAGCACACCTCCATAGAATGGGTCCTTCATCTTGCAAGATTACCCCAATCTGAGAAGTGCAAGAATGGAGATCTGGCCAACAGAAACAACCCTACAAAACAAACTATGGGGACTGGTGAAGACCTCAAACGTACTGGCCTGTTTGTGACATATACCGGAGTTGTCGCATAGCAAAAGTTGATCGCAGAAGAAAAATCCTTCAAAGTCTTGAATAGAACCATTACAACTTTGTCATTGTTTTTCTGCGCTTACTAAAATGATAACAATTATTGTGGTGCTATTTACAGGTTTTGACACTGGTCTTGTTTACGTAGTTCACGTATGAAACATTTGCGGATCATTGACTGAGACAGGATGGCAGAGAGGATGAGGTTGTGGTTTACAGAACAGGTTGCAAGAAACCTTAAATTTCCAGAAAGAGGATTGTTTGGATGGTTGTCTTATGTAAGTGTATTTGAGTTTAAATGCACAATATATAGTTGTACTTATAGTAGGTTTATAATACTCGAGGAGTATTTCTGTCTCCTATACTACATTAATTTACATTAACGATTTGGTTGTTGAATTACCACATGGAGTAAAAGTGACAATGTATGCTGATGATCAGGTAATATGGTGCACAAATGAGTATGCAACAAGGGGGTCACCAAACTGGTACAAAGTGCTATAGATGCCATAACCTCATAGACTCGCCTGCCTGCCCAGCGTGTTCATAGCGCGTTGGAGTGCGGGTGACTAGACCTCTGTGAGTGCGGGTTCAATTCCGCGGGCTGGCAGAAATGCCACAGGTTTCCCAGATTTACGGTGTTCGTGGCACCGAACCAAAAGGTTGTGATGTCCATGGCACCGAGCCGAAGAGCTGAAAAGTGCTTCTGGATCAGAAAAAAAAAAAAAAAAACCTCACAGGCAAACAGATGGTGTATCAACAGAGATAAGTTGAAGTGGGGGTTACAAGCATTGATAGAATGCAGAGACACAAAAGTACTGACACAGGTGGAAATGTTTCAGTTTGGAATATCTTCATTGCACTCCGGACATGTCCATAGGTGCTCGATCTCCTTCACAATATCTCCAACAGCGTCCAGCGACTGACCGTACCAGTTCGATTTTGATTGATGAGCCTACTCATGTACCTGTTATGCTGTTCTTTTCTTGCTACTCCAATCTTCAAACCCAGCTCCTGCAATCGGAAATGTTTCTCTGTTTGTCAAGTCATTCGATGGAAGGCAGACTCCAAAATCCAGCATTGAGACAACTGAAAAGAAGTTTTATTTTATTCACCTGGTGAAACAACTCCATAGACAAACCTACCAAAAGTTGTCATCCTTCTGAAGTCTGGGCCGGAACAAACTTCTTGGGGAAGTGGAGACTAGACTATAAATATATATCCATATAGGAGTGAAAGTAATATTTGACAAGAATGAACAGAACAGCATACAATATATGACAGTCAATTTCAGTTTCCTAAATGAAGAATACCCACAAGATCTCAAGAGTCCTGGTACAAACAGATTGATCAGCAGTAAAGAGTAAAGAAGCAGGAGTGTACATAGAATACTCAAACAACATTAGAGATAAGATCAAAGTACAGCCAGAGTGGTTACCTGGGGCCCAAATTTGGGATGTAAAGAATAGAACCACTGTTACCTGCCACTCATGTCGTAAGAGCGGCTAATTAGGTTTTGCTGAAATCGGTTGCAGTGTCCGCTAGGGAATGCTAACCCGAAACAAATGCTTGCAGAAAACGATGCACCAGGCTGTAAAGGCACATAACATGGTGCAACGACCCCTCACAATGAGGAATGGGATAAGCGGATTCTACGGTCGCCAATCTGCCTCAGAAGCCACGCAGTAAGAATGTCAGACCTACCATCACAAGGGTGGCAAAAACTTAATGCGGGAAGAGGTTGGCACAAACGGGAAGCAGAAATCATAGGAATTATATCATACAGAACTGCCCCCAGTACGCAGACTTGAGAAGAAAGAGGTGGCCCACTTACACTAATGTCCAAGACAAACTATATGGCGTAGCTGATAATCTGAGGCAGACGGCTGCCTTTATTAGAGAATCCAAATCCCAATCTAGTGAGAATGCAGAAGAAGAAGATCAAAGTACCAACAAGGACATCCTGTTAAACATCAAACTTGATTCGCAACCTGTTGTATTTTTGAAAGATGCACTGCATGTACTTCAGTTCAGATTATTGCTAGGTTTACAGATCCTACTGTCTGAACTGTGCAAACAGTGCAAGATCATCTTTCAATGGATACCGTCTCACTATGGAATATTAGGAAAGGAAACAGCAGACTGATTGACCCAGGAAGGTGCTGTAGGAAAGCAACCAGATGTGCCAGTTACCTATCACCAAAAGAAATGGATGATGAAATCATCAAAAATAAAACCACTAATATTAACACAGGATAACTACCAAAATATGAGCACATTAGAACCAAGTTGTCATTCTACGCTTCAGAGCATGACAAAATTGACTCCGCAGCCACATGTATATAAAATTCAAGATTGACAATTCAGCCATGTGGATAGGCACCTCAGACTGCAGAGCACATACTTCAAGACTGCACCTAATATGATATACTGAAACAAACTCACTGGCCTAATATGACAACACTGGAAATAAAACTGTAAGCAACTCTTTGTGAGCTACAAAAGACTATAAAGATGAAGTTTATACAAGAGACAATATTTAAAGCGAATTAAAAAAAATTCCATTGAACCGACTCATCCGTTTTCAGATGTATCCAGACAGAAGTAAAAGGAATATTCGACAAGGATGAGCAGAACAACATACAACGCAAGACAGTCACTCTCAGTTTACTTGATGAAGAATACCCACATGACCTCTGGGTCCGGGTATACCCGGATGGGTCAGCAGAAAATGCAGTGAAGAATGGAGGAGCAGGAGTGTACATAGAATACCCAAACAACGCTAGAGATGCGATTAAAGTACCAACGGGAAATTCTGTCACAACTATGATGCAGAAATTCAGGCAATCAAGGTGGCAACTGAAAACTGTTGAATACCAGACCCGATCCTCAACCTGTTGTATTTTTGACTGATGTAAAATCAGCACTTCAGTCCAGAAAATTGCCAGGTCTACAGACCCTACTGTCTAAATTGTCCAAGCATCTCAGGGTCGTCTTGCAGTGGATACCCTCTCACTGTGGAATACCAGGAAATGAAACAGCAGACCGATTGGCCAAGGAAGGTGCTGCAGGAGAGCAGCCGAATGTGCCAGTCACCTACCACCAAAAGAAAAGGATGATTAAATCAATGAAAAAGCCACAAATACCAACACAAGACGATTACTATAATATGAGCAGATTGGAACAAGTTGTTATTCTGCGCCTTAGAACAGGACACAATTGGCTCCGCAGCCACATGTATACAAAATTCAAGATTGGCAATTCAGCCATGTGGACAGGCAAACCAGACTGCAGAACACATACTTCAAGACTGCCCCGAATATGATACACTGAGGCAAACTCACTGGTCTAACGAAACAACACTCGACATAAAACTTCACGGACCTCTGTGTGAGCTACAAAAGACAGTGAAGTTCATACAAGAGACAACATTGAATATATAGACATATTTCAAGCGACGAAAGGAAGGAGGAAGGAAGGAAGAGTGACATTAGGTCAGTGTTTGCCTGTCCTTTTCGATTCTTCGCTTTGTCAGACTGCATTATTGCAGCTTGTTAGCAAAGGCCACCACCTGAAGATTTATTAGGATTAGGACCTCGGTCAGCTCTTGTTTGCTGACTTATTTCATCTCATTCATTTTGGTATATCATATTTTCTGAACAGAAATGATTAAATGCAGAAACATTAACAGATGGAACTATTAGAGATATAAACCAAGTCGGAGTAATCAAAGAATGAAAGTTATATTTAATCACAATATAGAGGAGACTGCAGTAAAATTATTTGATTGGCAAAACACGTAATTACAAAGTACTGTAGTTTTACAAATTACAAAAACAATGACAAAATACAGCAACGTTTCGACCAATAAGACCTTTATCAAGCAAACGAACTACAGGAATAACGAATTTAAGAAAAACACATCCAACACTGGCACAACATACGCCAATGCTCTTATATATAATATATAAGCTCTTATGATCTTATTAATATGCTCTTATTATAAATTCCTTAAGGGAGAGAGGATGTGTACATGATTCACGTAATAGCGGTGAATCTACAACTCTAACCAGACTGCAAGAACTCAAAGTTAAGTGTGGTGTAGCTCGACAAGAACGCTATGCTTGTAGCCAAAGAAGAATGGTAAACCAACAAAGAACCGGTGTCGTTAGTCACCACGCTGAGGACTTACTGAGGGAGAGATCGGAGCACTTATGGACTAATTTGTGCGATGTGCAGTGATGGTGATCCGACGACTAAACTAAACGCCAATGCTCTGTGACCCTGTAGCCACCCATTTCAATGATACTGGCCATTTAGGAGCTCACGATGTCCAGGTCACAGCCATCCGATCATGTTCCTCGGATGATAGCAGTCGATTTGCTCTGGAGAATCGGTTGATTTCGTTGTATGATACCTTGCGACCATGTGGGCTCTACGTATTACATTTCCTATGTTTCTTAGTACTCCTCTCATGCCTTATTATTTATATGTGCATATGTTGCATGTATTCAAGTTAGACATTCACTTCATTTTTCATTGTTTCTCTTCTTTTCTATTTCTAGTTTTGTATGTGTGCTTTTTGTGTTACATTTATTTTGTTATTCGTTTTTATTCCCAGATTTTCATTAGAAACGTTTGTATGTAGTGTTCCATAAGTTTTTTTGTTTTTTTAAATTTGTCACTCCTGTTCGTTTGCTTGATAAAGGATTTGTTGGTCAAAACGTTGCTGTATTTTGTCCTTGTTTTTGTAAAACTACAGTACTTTGTGATTACGTGTTTTGCCAAGTTATATTTACAATATTTACCAAATTTGAAACATTTTCGTGTCAGTAAAATTGCCCATTTGGTGCGGGGCCTGCAAGGGAAGCAAAGAATAGTACCACTGCAACCTACAAGGTATGTCGTTAGAGGCGACTGATGTAGGACTTAGGGAAGCTACCCTATTAAATAAAAACCGTTACAGAAATCAGATATGCTGGCCTACTTGTAGGCACATAACTGGCACAACATACAATCACTCTTAGGTTCAGATCACATACAAATCATACAGAATGGTTAACAAGTGGTCAATATGAAGCGTTCGAAGAGAATAAGAAGTCAGTAAATTGAAACAAATTCTCAAAGAAGTATGTATGTTTTTTTTTGCAGACATTTTTTGTAAAATATAATAGTTACATGGAACTGAATGCTGTAAGACTGTCCAATATTAAACCTGATCACAATGTGCTGGAAATAGGATTTGGATCAGGTGTGGGTCTGGAGGCAGCCTACAACATTGTGAAAAGTAGGTGGGGTAAATTACAATAAATTGTGGATTTTTGGTTTTACCTACCTATAGGTAGAAATATTTAGGTCATGTTCTTAGATCAGACGAAAAGAGACTAAATCAACAAGTCATTATGTGGTCACCAGTTGGGAAAAGAAAAAACATGGAAGACCAAAGACCACTCTTCGAAGAACCATCCAACAAGAAAGTAAACTATTGGGATGTAAAACCATACAAGATCTCCAACTGTTAGCAACGAATCGCATCACATGGAGATCTAAAACCTCTGCCCTATGTGCCGCCTTTGGCAGAAAAGGAACAAACTAACTAAGCTACCTATGCTATACATGTGAAATGCACTGCCTATGAAAAGTTACCAACATCACTAGAAAAGACAGTCACCGACATCAGCATAAGAAAGAAAGTTGGCACAGAACCTTGCTTGAATTACATTGAGAAACAAAGAATGAAGTGGTTGGCAACTTAATAAGAATGCATCCAAACTCCACAGTATACAGTCTTCTACAACATAACATCAGGAAAGAAGATGAGAGGAAGACCACGAAAAGATGGTTAGATGGCATAGCAGAATCTTGTCAAAGAGCAAAAATAACAATCACCCAAATCACCAGAACATCGCAAGACAAAAACAGAAAACCACAACACTGGGCAACAATCCGGTAGCAGTGTGATGACAACAGAAGAAGAGGAAGACCTATCTATGTTGTCTACCCCACTATTTCAGTGATGATAGTTTAGTTTATAATCACATTATTGGACCAGGTTTGTTAGAGTGGTCGTTGTCATTCCATATTGAGATTAGTTTAGTTAGTTTCTTCCTTTCGTGCCAAAGGCGGCACATAGGGCAGAGGTTTTAGATCTTCTCCATGTGATGCAGCTCGTTGCTAGCAGTTGGAGATCTTGTATGGTTTACATCCCAATAGTTTACTTTCTTGTTGGATTGTTCTTCGAAGAGTGGTCTTAGGTCTTCCACATTTTCTTTTCCCAACTGGTGACCACATAAGGACTTGTCGATTTAGTCTCTGTTCGTCTGATCTAAGAACAGGACCTAAATATTTCCACCTTCGTTTCCTTATAATATTTGATACGGGTTGTTGGTGTGTTCTATCTCTCACTGTGTTGTTAGAAAAGAAATCACTCCATTTTACTTTTAATAATTTTCGTAGACATTTATTCTCAAAGCTGTCCAGTTTCTTATCAATTTTCTTTGTTGATTTCAACTTTCACAACCGTAGGTCAGTACAGGAATCACACATGACCTAAACAATTTAACTTTTGTGCATATACTAAGGTCTTGAGATTGCCAGATATTCGTTAATTTAGTGAAGGCAGTAGCTGCTATAGCAATACAAGAGTTTATTTCTTTCATCATGTCTCCGTTGTTTGACACTTTACTACCCAAATATTGAAAATGTTCAACTTTCTCCAGTGTTTGGCCATTTATTATGATGTTGTCTGTCAAGTTTGTGAGGTATATTTTGTGGATTTTTGGTTTTTACCAAATGTAGAAGAACCACACCTGGCCCAAATATTGAAGTAGTGTTACTTTGTTATTTTATTACCATCTGCCTTGCCTGTTATTTTGCCTATTCTCTGACTGATATTCTACTGCTGTATTAAAAAATGGACATGGGTCAGCTCTGACGGCCTTTAGACAATAAAATCCATGTGTCGGGAAGGTAGAAATTCAGGCGTCAATTTTTTCTTTTTGTTGCTTCTGGATTACTATCCACTGGATTACTGGATCAGCTCTGACGGCCTTCAGACAATAAAATCCATGCGTCGGGAAGGAAGAAATTCAGGCGTCAATTTCTGTGGGCGATGTGATCATTTACACAGATAGGTCAGTGGCTCTGCACATGCGAGGCTTATGAGCTTTTACTGCTCAAGTCAGAGTGGATGTTGTAAAGAAAGACATTGAAGGTTTTGCAGTGGCTGCAAATAGTCTGGCTATAGGGATCATGACAGTAATTAAAGCAATTCAATGGATGCCAGAGCATTGCGACATTTCAGAAAATGAAGTCGCAGACAAATTTGTTGAAGAAAATGGGGCACTGCAGCAAAATTACACACAGGCAATTTAGAAAATAACCAAAACCGTTATCCAAGCCATTCTTTGATGTAAATGGAGTCATTCAATTCTTCTTCGAACGCTCCATATCGACCACTTGTTAAACCACTCTGTGATTTGTATGTGATCTAAGTCGAAGGGATTGTCGTTGTGCCTATTATGAGGCTAGAAGTAGACCAGTACATCTGATTTCTGGGACACTTTTTATTTACTAGGGTAGCTTCCCTAGACCCTACCTCAGTCACCTCTTATGACATGCTTTGTAGGTTGCAGTATTACTATTCTTTGCTTCCCTTGTGGACCCCAGCAACACACAGGTGACTCAATTCAAATCATAATATAATTCCTGTTATCAGCTCTCCAGATGGGATTGGGTTATTATATTTCTGTTACACACAGAACACAACAGATGGAGATATCACCTATAGAGATAGGGGCCTACCAAACCAATGTGCAACGTATACATGTTCTTGGCAAAGATCAAACATATCACAAAGAGTAATTTCTTCTGTGTTCTCACTAGATTGGGATTTCGGGTTCTCTAATAAAGGCAGCCGTCTGCCTCAGATTATCAGCCATGCCATACAGTTTGTCTTGGGTGCTAGGTGGGCCACCTCTTTCTTCTCAAGTCTGCATATTGGGCGGCAGTTCTGTAGGAATAATTCTATGGTTTCTGCTTCCCGTTTGTGCCAACCTCTTCCCATGTCAGTAAGTTTTGGCCACCTTGTGATGGTAGGTCTGACATTCTTACTGCGTGGCTAAATCTCTGAGGCAGATTGGCGACCGTAGAATCTGTTATCCCATTCTCATTGTGAGGGTTCGTTGCACCATGTTATGCGCCTTACGGCCTGGTGCATCCGTTTTCTGTAAGCATTTGTTTGGGTTAGCATTTGTTTCGGGTTAGCATTCCCTAGTGGACACATGCATCTGATTTCAGCCAAACCTCCTTAGTCGCCTCTTACGACATGCGTGGCAGGTAACAGTGGTTCTATTCTTTACACCCCAAATTTGGGCCCTGTAACCACTCGGGCGACAAGAGTAATTAAAATTGGTCGTAAAGACGCGAAGAAGAAGATCACCTATAGATTCAAGATTGGCACAACAGATTTATGTATCTGGGGTACCATCTCCATAACAGTCAAATTCCTAATGTAGACCTGTCCAACATATAATAATAGCTGTCCATCGCAAGCGATGATGACAACAGTCTCAGGCGTGTGCTGCTGTACCTCTCTGGTGTCACGGTGATGACTGTAGAGTCAATCCTAGAGCACAATCCCCTACCACAGTTGGACATACATGATCAAGGTTAGACATGTGCATTTTGTGTGTTCTATCTTTTCACACATCTCGTTTTCTCTGTGCCTCAACGTTACGATTCTCAGCTATGGGAGTTCCTCTTGTGTTGTTACTGCGCCACATTTGGTGATCTTGCGCAAGGGATTCCTAGCACTTGGTGTCTATATCGAAGCATTTCAGAGATACCTTAAGAGTGTCCATAAAGCGTTTTTTCTGTCCACCAGCTGAACGTCTGCCCCCTTCAAGCTCACCATACATCAACTGTTTTGAGATGCGTTTATCAGGTATCCGAGCAACGGAACCAACCCATCTCACTTGAGCCTTCTGCAACAGTGTGTTTTTGCTTGGGATCTTTGCTCTTATGAGAACTTTGGTATCCAACATGTAATAGTTAATTTAGAAGCACTTGGCAACATCCTGTCTTCCTTCTAAAAAACACTTGGCTGGGATGTTTGTAACCTAATGCTGCCTGCTGATACATTTGTCTGAGCCATTCTTCTGCGATCAACTTCTACTGTGCGACTACTCCGACATGTGTCAAAAACAGGGCTGTGCGCTTGAGGTCTTCTGCGATCAATTTCTACTATGCGACTACTCCTACATGTGTCAAAAAACAGGGCTGTGCAGCTTGAGGTCTTCTGCGATCAACTTCTGCTATGCGACTACTCCGGCATGTGTCAAAAACAGGGTGATGCGCTTGAGGTCTTCTGCGATCAACTTCTGCTATGCGACTACTCCGGTATATGTCAAAAACAGGGCTGTGCGCTTGAGGTCTTCTGCGATCAACTTCTGCTATGCGACTACTCCGACATGTGTCAAAAACAGGGCGATGCTCTTGAGGTCTTCTGCGATCAACTTCTGCTATCGACTACTCGGTATGTGTCAAAAACAGGGCGTGCTCTTGAGGTCTTCACCGTTCCCCATAGTTTGTTATGAAGAGTTGTTCCTGTTGGCAAGATTTTTATTCTCAGGCTGGGACAGTCTTGCTGGATGTACTCTGAGAACTAATTTGGTACTCCACATGTGCATGCAGCCGGGTCCCTGAGACCCATTCTATGGAGGTTCTATTATTTGGTTCGTTGGTATTCACTGTAGGATTAATTCTGATTTCTTGGACATCAAGTTGAAATTTTTGCCTTATATTCTGGATGAGCATGTCTTGTTTGGGACATGAGATGGCCTGGAGAACAGATCTCAAGTCCCTAAGACTGCAATATTTTTTGCTGACACCTGATTGTTGAGAACTCAAGAATCATTAACATGGTAGTCTGAGAGCAGATGAAGAAGAAGATTATTTCCAGTTTTTGTGTTTACATTGTGGATAGTTGTTGATATAAGTAGATACATGCTTCTCTTAGTCATTCTTGTTTTATTTTTCTATTTTTGAGCCAGATGGAAAAGGAAAAGTGTTTGGCATTGATTATTCACTATTTATGATGGAAACAGCTAAAAAAAGAGTCAAGAAGGGTGTGAATGAAAACAAGATCATGCTGTACCATGCCAATGTCTCCCAGATCCCACTAAACACAGACTCTGTGCAGCGAGTCTTTCACACTAATAGCTACTATTATTGGCCAAGCATGAGGTTGGCTATGCGTGAAATCTACAGGGTCATGCAGCCAGGGGCTATCATGGTGACAACTTTGAATATGAACTCCCTAAAAACAGTACAGGTAAGATGTTGAATTGCAAGTAAACAAAAGTTATGTTGAACGCTAGTGACCATGTCACCTGGTTGTTGCTGGGACTCTGAGGAGCAAAGAATAGCAACACTGCTACCTACAAGGCATGTTGTTAAATGCGACTAAGGTGGGGTTTGGCGTAGTTCTGGCTACAGTAGAAAAATTTTAGCCACACAATCCAACCAGCCATGAACAAAGAAGGGTCCTTTCCTGGAACCTACAACGACAGCGAATGAAAGGGAGACCTAGAAATACATGGAGACTAGATTTAGAGACAGAGTCAACATTATAAAGAAGAGCTGCAGGAGATCGGAAGACTTGGCATGAGTTGTTTGAGGGCCTATGCCCCAATCCGGGCTCACCTTTTGGCGATGGTTTTTGCTACTTCATAGCTGACCAGGTAATCTTGGAGCATTCCTCCTCTCTCTTTAGCCAGTCTATCAGCATCTTCATTCTCCTTGAGCTTGCGGTGTGAGAATATCCACTGGATTACAATCTCCTTTATTTAAATGAAAATTGTCAATGCTTTATAAACTGTTGACTTAGAAGTTTACTGTGTAAGGAACAAAGCATGTATATCTGTTGAGGAAGAATGTGCATCATGGATGAGCTCGATAAAGTCGGTTCAATAACTTGTGTATCGCCCATGTGTTGCGGGGACTCACAGAGGGAGCAAAGAATAGTAACACTGCAACCTACAAGGCATTTCGTAAGAGGCGACTGAGGTAGGAGCCTAGGAAAGCTACTCTAGTAAATAAAAAGCGTAGCAGAAATCGGATGTGCTGGCCTACTTGTATGTGCATAACTGGCACAACACACAATCGCTCTTGGCGAGATGACTTACAAATCACAAAGAGTGGTTAACAAGTGAGTCGATATGGAGCGTTCGAAGAAGAAATAGATGTATTTGTACATAATTTATGATGATTTACCTTGTAGTCTTCTTCTTGACTGAAGTTAGGAAAATATATGCAACTTTGTTGTCGTCTGAACTCACTCATGTGACCTTACCCTTCCAGAATCTAGGTTTTCTGAAGTATGGACATCCTGACCCAGTCAAGTATATGAGATGTTTAGAAAACTATGGATTTGAGAATGTTCGTATGGAGTACCATAAAGATCAGTTAACAGGTAACATAGAAGTATGATGTCATTTCTGCAGATTCATGAAATCAACGTTCTAAATGTCTCGTTCATTCCATACAGCCTATGGCTAGAATAGTGTCATTCATCCCTATTATGGCTAGAAAAATGGCAATAGTGTGGTGTTGGGTCCCGCAGAGGAAGCAAAGAATAGTACCACTGCGACCTACAAGGCATGCTGTAAGAGGTGACTAACATAGGGCCTAGGGAAGCTACTATAGTAAATAAAAAGCATCGCAGAAATCGGATGTGCTGGCCTACTTGTAGGCACATAACAGATACAATGTACAATCACTCTTAGGCTCAAATCACATACAAATCACACAGAGTGGTTAACAAGTGATCGATACGGAGCATTCGAAGAAGAAGAAGGAATATTGTCAGCAAATGAATATAGAAATAAAGTATAATAGCTTGCTAGTAAAAAGTGGGCATAAAAAACAGATGTCACACAGCAAACCAACTTACGCCTGTGTTTTGTCAGGGCTCACAAGGGGAGCAAAGAATAGTAACACTGTGACCTACAAGTCATGTCATAAGAGGTGACTGAGGTAGGGGCCTAGGGAAGCTACCATGGTAAATAAATAGCTTCACATAAATCTGATGTGCTGGCCTACTTGTAGGCACATAACTGGCAAAACGTACAATCACTTTTAGGCTTAGATCACATACAATTCACAAAGAGTGGTTTACCAAGTCATCGATTATGGAGAGCTTGAAGAAGAAGCAGAAACCAACTTATTTTGGCAGATACTGAACAACAAATAAGTGTTAATAGACACAAAAAGAGCACTATATAGCACAATCTTGCACTATATAGCACAATCTTTCTCTCAATCCTGTGCTTCTTATCTCAGATATGGCCGAGGACAACAAATAAGAAAAGAAAAATAACAAAGACAGAAATGAGACTCTTGGTGGAAATACTTCATGTATCAAGAAGGGATAGAGAAATAGAGACAAGGTGTAAAAAAGCAAATGCAGTGACCTACAAGCTAGCACCATTACTACAACACTCAAAGATCAAGATGGAAGGGAAAAGATGATGATTAAAAGTATTTTTCTACCAACACTTTGTTACCAGTGCCAAACTTGGTCTCTGACAACAACACATCACAGAAAGCTCACCACATGTGAAAATAATGCTTGAGGAAGGAAGTGGGGGTCACCCGACTTGCGAAAGTTCACCAGGAAAGATAGGCTACAAAATGACAACATCAGAAGCAGAGTGGGCATAACTTTATGCACCGAATACATTGAAAGACAACAAATGCAGTGGGTTGGACATTTAATGAGAATGGAATACAACCAACTACCAATAACAGCTTGCAATAAAAATAGATCAGGTACTAGAGCCAAGGGAAGACCAAGAAAAAGATGGTTAGACAATATCAACACAGATATAACACAAGGGCGTCTCATCTGGCCCTGGAATACAAATTAATGCTTCTACGCTTAACACTTTCGCTGCCACCCATTTTTTAACCAAGTCTGGCTCACTGCCATGCTATGTTTTGGACATGATCAGTTTTCAGGGTGACAATTTAAAAAATTGTTAAAAATAAACTAATAAACTTAGGACTTTTAAATTATGGAATAGTGTTCATATATTAATGAGCTACTAACCTGTATATATGTGGAATATATTCTTTATAATCCACAAGCTATTGCAGTAACTGATATTGGCGTCACTCCCCATACTTATCTACATTATGATATGCCGCCGTTTTCGAAATGGGTGTCCATCATCTACTCTTGTACCTGTGGGAATATCTGCTATCATTCTATAAACAACGTCATATCAAAGTTCAAATTTGTATCACTCCATTTTAAGTCCATTTTAACACTATCACTGACTAAAAAGTCCAAAAAAGAGTAACTTTGGACATCACTATTCATCAGCTACGTCGTCCATTTAAGAAATCTTTGTTTGCTTACAAAAAAATCATGAAAAATTCGTTCAAAACCGGGCGTAATGTATGTTACCACATTAATGCTAGATCCGCTGTTTTGAAGCTAGTCGGAACAATACAGAAGTAGTGCGTCACGGGACCCCGTTTTGGCTAGCGATACTCCCTGTTTAAAAAGACATCCTCGACCGCACATGTCGGATGACAAAAGTCGTCGGTGGCAGCGAAAGTGTTAACGGCAAGAGTGGACAACCAATTCCATCATCCACCTGCGGAAGAAAAACAATAGACAACCAAAAAGAGAGTAAACCAGAAATTATATAAACACTCAAGTCCAAAGTGTAAAAGCAGCAACAGATGAATTCATCCAAGGACGACAGGTCAAATAATTTGGTCATACAATATTATTGCCATCAAATAATATACCACAACAGACATTGATACACAGAAATAACAGATAGATGTATGTAGTTATATGTTTTCTAGTATCGATCTCAGTCAATTCTTCTTCGAACACTCCATATCGACCACTTGTTAACCACTTTGTGTGATCTGAGCCTTAGAGCGATTGTATGTTGTGCCAGTTATACACCTACAAGTAGGCCAGCACATCTGATTGCTGCAACACTCTTTATTTACTAGGGTAGCTTCCCTAGGTCCTACATTTGTCGCCTCTTACGACTTGCCTTGTAGGTCGTAGTGGTACTATTCTTTGCTTCTCTTGCGGGCCCCGGCAAACACGGACAGATCTCAGTCAATGGTGTTTATACAAATTTTAGTATGAAGCTTGTTACGTCATTTCAATTCTAACACACTACATAAAACTACACTTACATAAAACTACACTGACCTCTGTGTTAGTTACAAAAGTTTATACAAGAGACAGCGTTTAATATTTTCTTTTCTTCGATCCAGAAGCACTTGAGCTTTTAGCTCTTGGCTCGGTGCCATGGACATCGTAACCCTTCGGTTCGGGCCACAAACACCGTAAATCTGGGGAATCTGTGGCTTTTCTGCATCCCGGTATTGAACCCGCACACACAGAGGGATAGTCACCCGTATTCAAACGCGCTACGAACACGCTGGGCAGACGGGCGCGTTGAATATAAAGACAATATTTCAAGCGAATGAAAGGAAGGATTTCAATTTTTCTTCTACATTCTCACTAGATTGGGATTTTGGATTCTGGAATAAAGGTCCCGTCTGCCTTAGATTGTGAACCAAGTCATACTGTTTCTCTTGGATGCTGGTATGGTTGGTCTGACATTCTTCCTGCGTTGCTAAATCTTCAAGGCAGAGCGGCGACAGGTAGAATCCGTTATCCCATTCCTTATTGTGAGGGGTCGTTGCACCATGTTATACGCCTTACGGCCTGGTACATCCGGTTTTGCAAGCGTTTGTTTCGGGTTAGCATTCACCTAGGATTTCAATTCTAGATCTGATGTCTTGTGTGACACCACAAGCAAATATATTTCTCCTTGTCTTTCTCACAGGTAGACAGTTTCAAACTATCTTCTGTGAGGTTATTGAGAAGCCAGCCCATGGTAAGTCCATGGACATTGATGATGAAGATGATGAAGTAGACGCAGAACCTCAGCTGCTACACAACACAAAGGATTAACGTTTATAGAGAGGCTGTTATAGGTTTTTTTCATTTGTCTGCAGTGAATTTAGACATTGTCATGGCACCTAATATGACACACTGTCTGATTTTTGTTCCAAGGCTTGCTTTCCTTATCACCAGTGTCCCTCACCATTCAGACAAACCTAACTTTGACTTCTGATGTACTTAAATTTAGAAGATCAGTGTTTCCTGTAGTCCAACTACATACCGTGTGTATATGAAGAATATTTGGCCTAGCTGACCTTGAGCCCCAGAATGTCCACTGCATATGGTCACAAGATCAGATTGTAACTTTGCTCTCAGCTGTCCCAAATTGTGAAGTAAAAAGTGAATAAGATCACATTTCAAATGTGATATTCATTCTTCTTCTTTGCGTTCGTTCTTTTCGATCAATTTTAATCACTCTTTGTGATATGTTTGATCTTTGCCAAGAACGTGTATACGTTGCACATTGGTTTGGTAGGCCCCTAAACGCATAAGACTTCTACCGTTTAGGACACGTTCATCAGATTTCAGCCAATTCTTAGTTGCCTCTTACGACATGCGTGACAGGTAACAGTGGTTCTATTATTTACACCCCAAATTTGGGCCCGGTAACCACTCAGGCGGTGATATTTATTGAGGATATTCTTTGTAACTTACTCTTGATCGATTTTCAACTACCGAGGTTCTTCTTGTGTGGTCGTCCTCTATGAATTCAGACGTAGTCATGTAACATCTGACTGATTTTTCTCGTGAAGACCTGCTTTCCTTAATATCAGTGTCCTCCCCATTCAAGTGTGTCTCCTCCGACTTCACATGTGTACTACCAAGTGTCTCTCCCTGTGTGCTACAGGGTTCTTCCACATGTGTACTACCAAGTGTTCTTTCACATGTGTACTACCAAGGGTTCTTTTGCATGTGTACTCAGCGTTCTTTCACATGTGTACTACCAAGGGTTCTTTCACATGTGTACTACCAAGGGTTCTTTCACATGTGTACTACCAAGGGTTCTTCCACATGTGTACTACCAAGTGTTCTTTTGCATGTGTACTACCAAGCGTTCTTTCACATGTGTACTACAAGGTTCTTTCACATGTGTACTACCAAGGGTTCTTTCACATGTGTACTACCAAGGGTTCTTTCACATGTGTACTACCAAGGGTTCTTTCACATGTACTACCAGTTCTTTCACATGTACTAAGGGTTCTTTCACATGTGTACTACTAAGAGGGGTTCAGGCAATTAGGGTTCGTGGCTCCTTAAAGAAGAAATTAATAATACATATTTTAAAATAAATTATTTTTGTGATTTTGCGATTGATTAATCATTTAAAAATTAAGCATTTTAATTAATCTTATCCCCTTCTTAGATGATCCATTTTTTCATCAATTTTCTATTTCATGTATATAATCAGTAATCAATAACTTGAATATCAGCTTACAAAGTGCCTTAAAAAAGCACACACAAAATCACTACGTTTCACCCCAACACTTCCATAAAGAAGTAAATGGTGGAAGAGAAGAAGAAGAAGAATCAGTAATCATTTAAAAATTGGCCATGTATTAAAGAAATATATATCAATTTTCTATGTCAACGAGCAAATAGAGCATGTATATATGTGGAAGGGGGGAGGGGACGTCACGTTACAAAGTTTATATTGTGCAAAGTGGACGGTGGGCCAAAAAAAGTTTGGGAATCTATGATTTAGACCATAGATTCCCAAATGTTTTCAGTTCCACTGCCCACATAAACTTTGTAACCCCCACCCCTATATTATATTAAGTAAATTAAAAAGTTTTGTATTCTTCAAATAGATAGTAAGCAGGAACAACGGAGATGATGGGATGAAATGAAAATCCTGGCATATCCTTTACAGGACGTTGTTACAGGTAAACTAGTCGTTGATTTTCTAGGCACCACTTATACGTTCAGTAGTTGGCCATTGATTTATGAACGGTGAGGTCTATTTTTACCTTTTGTAAAAATCCCATTGAAACAAATTTGCTTCCAAACTTGCCCACCGTGGGATTTGAACCAAGTACGCTTGGGTTTGGGATCGAGCTCACTACCGCTTGATGGGATGATAAGTCAATAACAAATTATAGATCACTTAAGTGTGCTAAATTATCGTGTATTAATATAACTCTGATCTAGGCTGTTTTTGCTCAGTAGCTCCTCCGGCAGTGGTTTTAAGATACAGTTGGCCAGGGTTCAAAAGCTCTTCAGACAACGTCCCTTCTGAATTCCCAGGAGAAGGGAAATAACTGCAACAAGAAATATTTCAGAAATAAAATTCATGATTAAAACAATTGCATATCAATATTTTGCACTTATGAAAAGGAAAAACATACTATGCGTGAATTCACTAACAATTACACTGCGAAAATGAATACTCCAGTGCTATATTGAACCAATACTTCTGTATAGCAGCGAATCGTGGACAATGAATAAACAATCAATACGATCATTGGAAGCCACAGAGATGTGGTTCTACAGAAGAGTGCTGAAAATTCCATGGACGGCAAAGAAAATAAATGAGGTTTTAAATCAGGCCTTCACACAAAGAAACCTTATCAAAAGAATAATCCGACAACCAAGGTTCTTCGGGCATATAATGAGAAGAGAAGATTTAGAACATTTGGTAACAACAGGTAAAATTCAGGGAAGGAGAGATCGCGGAAGACAGAGGGAGAAGATGCTGGATGGCCTGACATCATGGTTTGACACAAGATCGACGTCAGAACTGACTACGTGCACCAAGCAGAGAGTTGTGGAGAGACATGATTGCGGACGTTGGCAGGCATGGCACTTGAGATGAGATATCAATATTAGCGAAACACGTAAACAAAGTACTGTAGTTTTACAAAGTACAAAAACAATGACAATATACAGCGTTTGACCAAGGCCTTTATCAAGCAAACGAACAACAGGAGTACGAATTTAAAAAGTACTAACATATGGACGACTACAACGGACACAAACGTTTCTAATGAAAATCTGGGAATAAAAACAAATAACGAAATAAATGTAACACAAAAACACACATAAAAAACTAGAAATAGAAAAGAGAAACAATAAAAAAATCAAGTAAATATATAGCTTGAATACATGTAACATGTGCACATATAGATTACAAGGCATGAGGAGAGAAAGTGCTAAGAAGCATAGGAATGTAATACGTTGAGCCCACGTGGTCGCAAGGTACCATATAACGAAATCAACCGATTCTCCAGAGCAAATCGACTGCGATCATCCGAGGAACATGATCAGATGGCTGTGACCTGGACATCGTGAGCTCCTAAATGGCCAGTCTCATTGAAATGGGTGGCTTCAGGGGTCACAGAGCATTGGCGTATGTCGCGCAAGTGTTGGGCGAAGCTGTCACTGAGCCTCTTGCCTGTCTCGCTGATATAAGCCTTGTTACACCGCTTACAGATAATGGCATAGATAAGATTACGGGACTCGCATGTGAAATCATCTTTAATAACAAACGTGGCTAAAGGAAAAGATACAGTATGCGTCTGTATCACATAAGCACACATATTGCAACGCCGACGGTCACACTGGAGAGTGCCAAAATGACTATGAATATTGGACTTAAGGCGACTGTGTACCAACATATCCTAAGACTTCTGTCCCGTCTGTAAGCCACTAATGGATAGTCGGGTCTCAGGATCTGACTTAAGGATAGACAGATGACGGAATAAAACATTTTTCACCAGTGAACTATAGGGGTGGAAAGTTAAGATAAGTTGTACTCTGTCAGAGTTAGTAGTCCTATGCTGGCTGGTAAGGACCACATGGGCTCAACGTATTACATTCCTATGCTTCTTAGTACTTTCTCTTCTCATGCCTTGTAATCTATATGTGCACATGTTGCATGTATTCAAGCAAATTTTGTGAAATATTTGATTTTTAAAATTGTTTCTCATTTCTAGTTTTTATTTTTGTTGTTATATTTAGTTCGTTCTTCGTTTTATTCCCAGATTTTCATTAGAAACGTTTGTGTCCGTTTGTAGTCGTCCATATGTTAGTACTTTTTTAAATTCGTTACTCCTGTTGTTTGTTTGCTTGATAAAGGCCTTGTTGATCAAACGTATATTGTCATTGTTTTTGTAATTTGTAAAACTACAGTACTTTGTGTTTACGTGTTTCGCAAATCAAATAGTTTTACTCCAGTCTTATCTATTTTGATATCAATATTAGCTACCTAGTCTAATTTACAGTTGATGGTTGAGATACTCATCTGTGAGCATGTATTTTGTTCATGTTATTCAAGTTAAATGTAAAAAAATGATACAATTGAAGAAATAAAAAAAATTATGACATATCAAATATATGTTTAATTGAAAATTGTTTGTTTTTTTGCCAATAAATATTTGTCACAGTACGGATGTCCAATTGTAGTGACAACATGATGTCCGAGCCCATCTTTCATCTGAATGGGTGTGGTCAGTCGTTATACGCTGGTAAAGATATTGAGAGAAGATCTCGCCTGTGTGTTTCTGGGGCTCACAAGGCATTTCGTTACAGGCGACTGAGGTAGGGGCCTAGGGAAGCTACCCTAGTAAATAAAATGCGTAGCAGAAATAGGATGTGCTGGCCTTCTTGTAGGTGCATAACTGGCACAACGTACATTCGCTCTTAGGCTCAGATCAAATGCAAATCACAAAGAGTGGTTAACAAGTGGTCGATGTGGAGCGTTCGAAGAAGAATAGCCATTAAGTCATTTGTATGTGTTGATTTCTCCCCGCCAATAATGGCTGACACATTCCGTATATATTGATATCTTTTTTTCGATCTGTCTTTCCTGGGTTTGTCTGGAGTCGTTCTACTCTAGGTGACTTCTGTCGTCTGGCTTACCTACCCAGGCTTTTGTGCAGGGTGTGCTCTCTGGTCACTATAGTTTAATCACCATATGCTTGGGGGAAATTGTTGTAGAAGACGAGAAAAAGGATGTCCTCAAGGAAGAGAGAGAGGATGGTGCTATATCATAGCTGGGGGATTGGTTTGTTGCAGCCAGATCAGATAATACACGACTGTAGTTCTGCGCTGTCACCTTATGGGGCCCCCATCCTGTTCCTGTGCCTTTCGTCTTCAATCTTTTCAGCCTGGTTAGACCACAGTCAACTCTATCTGAAGCCTGGCTGTTGTTAGACCTGCCAGGAGTTAGACTCCACCAACATAGCTCGAAGGATCATTAAGACGCATAAACACTCTAACCACGAAAAGTTAGGCTAATGTGGAGATGTTACTTTGCAGCTGTACTAAAGAGTGTATGTATCTGCGAGATCAGTAACATGTCCATCTTATTGTGAGATCAGTAACATCTCCATCTTATTGCGAGATCAGTAACATCTCCATCTTATTGTGAGATCAGTAACATCTCCATCTTATTGTGAGATCAGTAACATCTCCATCTTATTGTGAGATCAGTAACATCTCCATCTTATTTCGAGATCAGTAACATCTCCATCTTTGTGAGAGAACATCTCCATCTTATTGTAGATCGAAATTCCCATCTTATTGCGAGATCAGGTAAATCTCCATCTATTGTGAGTCACGTAACATCTCCATCTTATTGTGAGATCAGTAACATCTCCATCTCTTGCAGATCAGTAACATCTCCATCTTATGGAGATCAGTAACATCTCCATCTTATGCGAGGTCATTAAATGCCATCTTATTGTGAGATCAGTAACATCTCCATCTTATCCTGGAGATCAGTAATCTCCTATACTCTTTGCGAGATCAGTAACATCTCCATCTTATTGTGAGATCAGTAACATCTCCATCTTATTGTGAGATCAGTAACATCTCCATCTTATTGCGAGATCAGTAACATCTCCATCTTATTGTGAGATCAGTAACATCTCCATCTTATTGTGAGATCAGTAACATCTCCATCTTATTGTGAGATCAGTAACATCTCCATCTTATTGTGAGATCAGTAACATCTCCATCTTATTGTGAGATCAGTAACATCTCCATCTTATTGTGAGATCAGTAACATCTCCATCTTATTGTGAGATCAGTAACATCTCCATCTTATTGTGAGATCAGTAACATCATCTTATTTCGAGATCAGTAACATCTCCATCTTATTTCGAGATCAGTAAGCTGGGAGAGACTTGCATTAGTAGTCACTCTGGAATTCCGCTCGTCTGTGTTGCGAACGGATCTCATCCAACGTGACCACGCCTGCATCTCTACTTATACCAGAGTAGCTCTCCCTCGATCCCCATCCGCTTAGCCAGACAGGAACCATTGTCTGTTACCAGGGTCACCGCGTGGAGGTGGGATAGGATCTTGATTAGTGCCAGCTCACTAATCCTGGCGCGGCGTTGTCCTATACGTCTTTGACCGCTGATTTATCTAAAAGTGTGGGGAGCAAAAATACTTAAACGAAGGGTCACGACAGTTAGCAATAGCAAAATGTAAAAAAAACAATGTCTGTCAAGTGGATGATTTTAAATCGGTCGGTAAAGATACTCACACATTTTAGAACGAACTTAAAAAAATATATTAGTATAGTACCAGTGGCGTGCCGCCCTATAAACTAGTAGGACTAACCTATTCCCCAAGCGCGAAGACATTACAGTTATTCTAATTTGAATTAAATTCCCATTTAATTTCATCTAATTAAAAGCATAAAATAAAAATACTGATTAAACAGCATTAATATTTCTCACAATTTGTGTCGCACTATTCTAACGATATTTCCTGCTAATTGAGATATCAAAGACTCCACTTAGACATCGGAGCGCTGTTTTTTTAAACCAAAGAGTCATGGTTTAATCGGCTCTTTCCGTTACAGGGACTAGCTAACGCAACAATACTCCTGTGCGATTGTCTGTGTATCATCATCATCATCTCAAGTTGCGTTCCTTTATAGGACGTTGCTCTCTCTTTGCAGCACATCTGAAATTCACTCTGTCTCTAGCCAGTTCACCCACTTCGTCGATGGTCATATTGATGGTTTCTTTAATATCTTGTAGCCATCTTCTTCTTGGTCTGCCTCTGCGTCCTGGGACCCCGCCCTCAGTATTTTTCTTTCAGGCCATCGTGAGCTTGATGTGACCAGAGTAATTTTTCTGTATAGAAGTGTTATCAGCCATTTCTCTTTAACATTTAGTTCTTTTAGGACATCGTTGCTTTTTTTTTCTGTCCATGGTTTTTGTAGGATCTTTCTGTAGCATTTAGTTTAAAAGGACTGAATTTTCGTTCTTTTTTTTGTGTGATTCACAACCAAAGTACTGGGAAATGCATGCTCTCAATATTTTAATTTTAGTATTTTGCTGGTGCTTTGCCACATGTTCTTCATTGTGTTTAATTTCTTGATTGCTATTGCGAATCTTCTTGAGATCTCTTTGGAGCAGTCACTGCTATTGTCACAAATCACACAGAGCGGTTAACAAGTAATCATTGTGGAGCTTTCAAAGAAGAACAACATGCATGTATTATATGTGGAGGGTCTCTGTGGCTAAGTGGGTAAGCCCTTGTCTTAGAGTTCGAAGGTTGTGGTTGACAGTACTGTTCTGTTCAAGATGCATTTATTTTCAGATAACCCTAACATTGTTGGAGCTACGGTTCGTGCTTCGTGCAATGCCTTGGCAGGAGACGTCATTTCTCATAGAAGAATCGAACCATATGGGTAAAACTTGGGGCAATGAGTCAATCCTTTGGCTGAAAACCTTCGTCTTTATAAATGTGATAGTAAGTTGGAGTTTTATCTTCAGAGTGAGAGGGGGCCTAGTAACCTCAACATAATTCAAAACTACATTATTGAATGTGTTTAAAGGAACCTCTAACATAATTAAAAACAATTATTGAATGTTTTTAAAGGAACCTCTAACATAATTAAAAACTCATTATTGAATGTGTTTAAAGGAACCTCTAACATAATTCAAAACTATTTTTTGAATGTGTTTAAAGGAACCTCTAACATAATTCAAAACTACATTATTGAATGTGTTTAAAGGAACCTCTAACATAATTCAAAACTATATTATTGAATGTGTTAATGATGTCATTCTGTATGAGGTTACATGGAACTTAATAATGCATTTTTTATCTACAATAATGTTAGACGAAACTATGGACATTACAAAGCTTTCTCGAAAGAGGTAATCTGTGAACGTAAAGTATCCTTGCTAATTTTTTTGTTTTTAACCTAGTTCCCTTGAGAAAAATCACCTCCGTGACTGAATAGTTCGTACAGTGCCGGCGCGTAATCATTTTTTTTCGTGGGGCCAGACAAAGTTTTAAAAAACATCACGTTTTTTAGGAAAAGTTATATATTATTATTATTATTTGTCTATTCCGGGAAGTTATTCCCTTATTAGAATGGACATTGTCGTACACATATGCGATTGATGGAACGGGCGATTACCATAAACTATTATATGATGGTTAGTTAATTATTTCTTTTATTTTCTATGATTTTGTATATATCATTCGGTATTTACGCACCCATACAAATTTTTTAGCAATAACACCGTTTAAATCTGCACTGGCTTGACGTAAAATTTCCCACTGAATGTAGGAAAATCAGATATTTGTCTTGCTAAATAACCAGTGGAGAGGGAGGTCAGAGGACGCTATATTAGCAGACTGTCTAATAGACCATATTTCTACTGGCCCAAAAAAATATTGCACTGAAAATGTGAAGCATATTTTTTTTTTTTTTTTTTTCTTTTTTTTCCGTCCGCTTTCAACTCAGACGAAGTTCCATCTCTGAAACTGATTTTTGCGTGAAAATCTGTTTTTCCAATTCTAAAATGGCAGCAGCGTGCACATTGTAAATTACTTTACACTGGCAGCCGTGTGCTCAATGTACTCGTAATTAGTATTCCTCGCCATACAGGCAGATTTTCTCCGACTTCAGAGGTACTCACGTTATCGCCCTGAGTAAGAAAGGACTCGAACAAATGCCGGACAGTGGGTTTTCGAACCCGAGCTATGAGGGTCTCAGCCTAGCAGGCCGAGCTACTATCAACTACTCTAGGCAGTCCCCTGTGAGATACTAATTATGGAAAAAAAGACGCTGTATTTCAGAATGTATATGATATTTCAGTGTTACATATTCAACTTTCAAAGCTAATCAGTATCACGTTAAAAGTAATAATTATGAACAAATAATCTATAAAATAATAAATAACATTTCGCATTATTTTTGATGGTGCCTGTCCCACTGGCTCTTAATCCCGAACCGTCACTGAGTACATAGATATTGGAAGCTATTCGGGTTGTTAACCTTGATGACGCACGTCACCACTATTAAAACCAGTGGCCCGTGGTCATTTTTGGTGGTGGTCAAAACCAAATTTCGGAAAATCTGGTTTTTAGGCTGGGTTTTTATATTTTAGTATTTACTATTATTTGTCTATTCCGCGAAGTTATTCCCTCTTTACTATAATGATCTGGCGCGCATCCCAAATAACAAAAGGGACAACGTTGCGCCAGGGTAATGAGCTGGCACTGATCAAGACCCTACTCCACCTTCTCATGGTGACCCTGGAAAAAGATAAAAGATAATGTCTGGCAAATGGGTAAGGATCGAGAGAAGAGCTACTTGGTATAAGTAATAAAGCAAACGCAGACACGCCTCTTGGGTCCTAAATACTAGTGAATACACTCATCTTCTGCCGATGTCTAATGAAAAAAGTTGCATAAATGCAAAGCAAATGTAAGAAGTAACAATGTACGAGTCGGTGTAAGCGTATACTCTCCTCCTAAATCAATGGTCAACCATAATTGCCAGCTCTCTTTGCAAGAAAGCCGGACAGTCTCCTCCACGCACTATAGGCAAAATGGTGAAAACTCAAAATTTCCCTGAGGTTCACAACAACTAAAATATATACCATATAACTAAGGTATAAAGATCCTACAACCTCCCGTTGACCACAGTCCTTCACAGAAATAGCAAAAAACAAAACTAAAAAATTGTGTTTTTCTTCACTGACAGTTGCCCACGATTTTTACAAAATTTTATTATTATTGATAGTCCTCTTTTTCTTGCCATCTTGTTGCACATATACAAAGTATTTGACTGATGTGCACCAAAGCTTGCCATCTTGTTGCACATATACAAAGCTATTTGACTGATGTGCACCTAGCTTGCCATCTTGTTGCACATATACAAAGCTATTTGACTGATGTGACCTAGCTTCCCATCTTGTTGCACATATACAAAGCTATTTGACTGATGTGTACCTAGCTTGCCATCTTGTTGCACATATACAAAGCTATTTGACTGATGTCACCTAGCTTATCTTGTTGCACATATACAAAGCTATTTGACTGATGTGTACCTAGCTTGCCATCTTGTTGCACATATACAAAGCTATTTGTTTGATGTGTACTCTTGCCATCTTTTTACATATACAAAGCTATTTGACTGATGTACCCTTTGCCATCTTGTTCACTATACAAAGCTATTTGACTGATGTGCCCCTAGTTTTGCCCATCTTGTTGCACATATAAAAAGCTATTTGACTGATGTCACCTACCCGTTTAATTTCAAGCTTTTCTTCTATCTTTAACGAAGGAAACGGATTTCGTAATAAATAATCCACTTGATTCATTTTAAATTTTCCCAAGTAATAACTTAAAAGTGGGTCACAGTCAAACGCAAACGAGTGTCGTTGTGAAGATTATGTATATTGAATACGAAACGGGCGATTACCGTTAACGATTATAATAATTGTTAGTTACATATTTCTACTAACGCATACCCTTTTTCTACTATTTTTGATATATATTTGGATTCAATCGATAATTTTACAAAGTACTATTTAATCAAGAGTCGTCGTTTCACTGTTAATTGTGATCACGTAGGAATTAAGTTTCCCGGTGAATAAAAGGACATACATTGTTTTGGCAATTATTATTAAAGGTAGCGGTCAAAGGTCGCAATGTTACATCGTCAGTAGAGAATTTTAAAACGACTCGATAAAACATGTGCGCTGATATTTAGTCAAGCATTTTAGAAAGCTGAATTTGGGACCGTATATAATATTTTTTAAATAATGTTTATATATTATTATTATTTTATATTATTATGATATAATATTTATAATTTAGTGTTAAATATTCAACTTTCAAAGCTAATCAGTGTCAAGTTAACAATAATATTACGAAAAAATTATAAAAAAATAATATGTACACGTTAATTATTTTGGTTTGGTAGGCCTGTTCTTACTGGCCTATAATGACCATGGGTGTATACTAATTGGGGGAAAAAATATGCTGAATTTTAGAGTTCAGAATGTGTGTGATATTTTAGCATTATCTATCAACTTTCAAAGCTAATCAGTATCCTGTTAAAGTAATAATTATAAACAAATGTCTGAAATAATAAGTCCCGTTACTCAATATTTTGGTGGCGCCTGGCCCACTGGCCTTAATGACGAGCCGCCCTGATTAAAATATCCAAGCATTAACATGGCAGTCAAACGACAACTGTAAACTGATATTTATTCCAACTCTCTGCTATCAGTGCCAAAAGGCCCTGGACTAAGACACAAGAAAGAAAGATTACAACATGTGAAATCAGATGTCTATGAAAAGCTGTCAACGTTAGAGAGCGAGATGGAGTGAGAAACGAGAATATCAGAAGTATCGTTGGTACTATACCAGGGATCGAAACCCTTTTTGAGACGGAAGAGCCAAAAGTTATAATTTAAAAAATTTCTCAGTTTTTAAAGAGCCACTAAAATTGTTGTTTCAATATTATGGTATTTGATTAGGATTAGGTATATAAATTTGATTTTTTGATTTAAAATAAATGGCTTTAAATACGAAATAATATTTATTCATATAAAAAATTTAAACCTTAAATAAATCATTTTAATAGATTGCTACGAGTTTTGAAAATAAAATAATATAATTATTATTTTTGCGCATGGAACTGGAAGGCCGCAATTTGACATCGAAAGAGACACAACTTGACATCGAAAGAGCCGCAGGTTGCCGACCCCTGTACTATACCATACATACAGTCACCGAGAGCAAAGAATCAAGTGGTTCGGCCATCTAATGAGAATGAACCACTTTTTACTATCATCACGTCTTACAATAATCGACACTCAGGGCGCAGAGCAGAAGCAGGTCAAGAACACGATGGATAGATAACATCTCAGAATACCTGCGAAAGCATGGACGATAACGTCAAGCGCAACGCCCCTTTCACAAGATAGAAAATCTCCTCACAAAACCCACGGCAAATGTGGTTAAGATAAGATAAGATAAGATATAAATGCAATCTACATACCAACACGTCTACCAGTGCTGATAAGATGATAAGATGACACACTTCTTTTTCTGCATTCGTAGGAAACAACACTTGCTATCCCATCCTTTGATGTGTTTTGAATCAAAGAGAAGTAAAAAAAAAACAGGAAAGAACTGAGAGTGTCCTTACTGTGACATAAGATCACATCTCAACTTGAGTTTGGCCTTTTAAACAAATGAATAAGCGTCTAGACCATGAGTTCCCAAACTTTTTCGTAGGAAAGCCCACTTTGCACAACAAAAACTTTTAACCCCCTCCATGTTATAACAGTTTGCTAACGCCCTCGCCCCCTTTAATATATATACATGTTTTTTTGTCTTTGACATAGAAAATTGATATATATTTCTGTCATACATGGTCAATTATCAAATGGTTATATACATGAAATAGAAAATTGATGCAAAAATGGATCGTGTAAGACGGGCAAAAGAAAATTTTAATGCAGAATTCAAATTTTAAAGATTATTCAATCGCAGTCACGAAAATAATTTATTTTAAAATATTTATTATTAATTTCTTCTTTAATGGCCACCGACCCCTAATCGCCTGAACACCACCAAAATTCTCCTGAACCCACTATCGCCCCCCTAGAACGCTTCAGCGCCCACGGGGCGGTACCCCCACTTTGGGAAACGCGGGACTAGACCATGGGTTCTCACACACTTGGCCCACTTTGACCGACATAAACTTTGTAACGCCCCCTCCATGTTATAACAGTTTGAAACGTCCCCCTTCCCATATATAACATACATCTATTTTTCTTTGACATGAAAATTGATATATTTCTGTCATACATGGTCAATTATCAAATGATTATATGCATAAAATAGAAAATTGAAGAAAAAATGGATCGTGTAAGACGAGCATAAGAGGAATTTAAATGCAGAATTCAAATTTTAAAAGATTATTCAATCACAGTCTCGAAAATAATTTATTAAAAAATATTTATTATTAATTTCTTCTTAAGGGAGCATGACCCTAACCCCAAAACCCTTTCCTCCCCAAATTCTTCTAAACCCCACCATCGCCCCTAGAACGCTTCAGCGCCCATGGGCGGTCCCCGTTTTGGGAAACGCTGGTCTAGTCTAGACCATGAGTTCCCAAAGTGGGCGGTACCTCCCAGGGGCGTTGGCCTTCCAGGAGACGATGTGGGTTCAGATGCTGAGGGACATTTTCGTGATTTTACGATTGAATAATCATAAAAATTTTAATTCTGCATTTTAATTCATCTTATGCCCATCTTACACCATCCATTTTTTCATCAATTTTCCATTTCATGCATATAATCATTTGAAAATTGACCATGTATGACAGAATTTAAATAAATTTTCTTGTCAAAAAAATAACATGTATATATGTGGGAGGAGGGGGTTGGCAAACTGTTATAATGGGGAGGAGGGGTAGGAGGAGGGGCGTTGCAAAGTTTATGTTGTAAAGTGGGCGGTGGGACGAAAAAGTTTGAGGGGAAACTATTCTAGACGCTCCACTTATTTCTCGGGATATTTATAGTTGGGGAGAAACAGAAAGTGAACAGATGAGCTAAGAGCTGGAGTGAAAATTTCTAGACTGAGAACTATAGTACTGGGAGATTTGTGTTTCACGACAGCTACCTAACAGTAGCATTTCATATTCTGTTATACTAACAGTATTTGAGTAGTTCATACTTCTGTTATCACTAACAGTATTTGAGTAGTTCATACTTCTGTTATCACTAACAGTATTTGAGTAGTTCATACTTCTGTTATCACTAACAGTATTACGGTAGTTCATTCTTCTGATCAATTTATGAACAGACGTCTGGAGAAGATGGCCACGTTTGTTTCGAGTGAACGTTACGGGCGATCACTTTGGAGCAATCCCAAATTGTCATCTCCTCCTTCGAACGCTCCATATCGACCACTTGTTAAACCACTCTTTGTGATTTGTATGTGATCTGAAAACCTAAGGGCGATTGTAAGTTGTGCCAGTTGTGCGCCTACAAGTAAACCAGCCCATCCGATTTCTGCGACGCTTTTTATTTACTAAGGTAGCTTCCCAGGTTCCTACCTCAGTCGCCTCTTAGACATGCCTTAAAGGTCGCAGTTTTATTTTTGTTTACCTTGCGAGCATCGGCACCCAAGATGTCAATCATTCGTCTAGAGCAGCGTATCTCAAAGTGGGCGATACCGCCCCGTGGTCGCTAAGCATTCGGGGTGATAGTGGGTTCAGATGAATTTGGGGAATGTTCAGGCGATTAGGCGTCGGTTCCTTAAAGAAAAAAAATTTATAATAATATTTTTTGAAATCGGATGCACATGTCCTAAACGTGTAGAAGTCTATGCATTTAGGGGCCTACCAAACCAATTTGCAACGTATACACGTTCTTGGCAAAGATCAGACATATCAGAAAGAGTGATTAAAATTGGTCGTAAAGAACGAACGCAAAGAAGAAGAAGAAGAAGATAATAATATTTTAAAATAAATTATTTTCGTGATTTTGACATTGAATATAATCATTTAAAATTTGAATTATGCATTTTAATTCATCTTATGCCCGTCTTACGATCCATTTATTCATCAATTTTCTATTTCATGTATATCATTATTTGAAAATTGACCATGTATGACAGAAATATATATCAATTTTCTATGTCAACGTGAAAATAGAGCATGTATATTAATATATGTGTGGGGGAGGTGTTGGAAACTTTATAATGGGAGGGGCGTTAAAGTTTATGTCGTGCAAAGTGGCTGTAGATCGAAAACGTTTGGGAATCTATGATCTATAACTAGAACCAGCAAACAGTCAAAATTAAAATAACATTCAACCAGATATTTTTAAGGGGATTCGGTCTTGAAAATCAAAATCTATTTTCGTTGTTTTCATATTAATATAAAATTTGTATAACAATTTTGAAAGATTATGACTTAGAATAGTAGAAAAATTAGTAAAAAAAATGTCAGTTGCCATGGAAACAATACAAAATGGCCAAAAACAAAAATTTCAAATTCTGGGTCTAATCAATGAATGAAATGAATTCTGTTTTTACTCTAAGGCAATTGTAATATCTAAAATATTACACATGATTTTTAGAATATATTAAATATTTAATTTTTATAAATTTTGGTAAAAATTCCTCAAAATTGTCAAAAAAGCTGTTTTTTGGGGGGTGTGTTTACAAAAATTCATTAAAAATGTAATATTTAATATATCCCAAAAGAATTTTAATTTTGTAGATATTAAATTGCTCATTTGAGTACTAAATTTAATTTATATTCATTAACTTCAGAGCCAGGGATTTGAAATTTTGTGCTTCGCCATTTTGTATTTTTCCATGCAACCGTTGATTTTTTTAATAATTTTTCCCACTATTCTAAGTCATAATCTTTTAAAATTTATACAAATTCTACATTAATACCAAAACAACGAAAAAAGTTTCAAGACCAGAGTCCCCCCTTAAATAGTAAGAATTGTATCATCTAAACACAAGGAAAATGAATCTTCCATTTATTCAAGTCAAGCATGACCAATCTGTATTGGTAACCCAAATATTTGCGCCATTAACTCCGGGCCTTTCCCGACGGACGGAAATCAATTTGGTTAGTGTATTCGACATTACTATTCGCCGTTATAAGCGTCATCCCGGGCAGGCATTAACCATTCAAGTATTTGCGCCAATTTCAATTGTTCAAGGCAAGCACTGTCAATTCATATTTGATTCAATTGTACAGAATATTATTGAAGCACTGTCAATTATTTGTACTATTTGAATTTAACAATTTATTAACAATTTAACATATTATTGTACATACATCATGAATTTCATTGACTATCAGCCTGACTGAAGATAAAGCAAGGTGCGTTGCTTTTCTTTAGACGATGGGTTTACTGGTAGGTGTGTTCAAATAACCATGATATGACGTTATCTTTAGGCAGAATCTGGTTTATCGCTGGCGTGCCGGGGAGCCACTTGTGCAAGATATACCTCGGATTGGGAAAATAACATATTGTGAGAAGGAGTTAGACATGTCGAAACGTTTGACTATTGATTGGTCTAATTACCTCCGGGAGGTATGCGCAAATAAACTCCTTCTAAACCCTGCTGTATGGGTTCAACAGAGTAACTATCAATGTAAACTACAACAAATATCTGACAAAATGAACGTGTGAGTTCAACAGAATAACTATCAATGTAAACTACAACAAATATCTGACAAAAGAAGAAGAGGAAGATGAAACGTATGTTAATATGGTCAGAAATGCTGACATGTATCGTAACACTACAGACAAAATACGTTATCTAGAAACAACAATCAGTTCTCAGTGGACTATCATCATAGCGCTCCAGACATGTCTTTGGTGCTCCGATCACAACCTCAACAAATCCAGCGGGGTCCAGCGGCCCAATACGTCAGTTCAGTATTGATTAATCAGTCTCTTTGCATACTTGGTATGTCGTTCTTTTTGGGCTGCACCAATATCGACAACCATCTCTCTCAATCTAGTCAGTGAGTGGGATTCACAACCCTGAAACTCTTCTGTTTGAAAAGACGAATTGAATGTAATTTGGTCCATTGCAGTTCCCTCTGATATCAGCCAATTTATCAGCTCGTTTAACAGCGCATGCCTAGGGGCAAAAAAGAAGGTGAAACAACAATAACAACAGCCCGCTTCTCTTACCTGCTGTAACAACTCTAATAATGCATTCAATGGTGGCACTAATCAGGACATTATTTATACTTTATACTATATATACAACATGTGTACTTAACCTAAATATACTCACAAGCACTATCCGTCCAAACAATGATCTTTCTGGAAATGAAAAGGGTTTTTGCAACCTGCTCTACAACCCACAACCTTATTCTCTCTGCCATCTTGTCTTAGTCAATGACAGTTAAGAATTCTGTAAAAAAAATTTTAATATGATGGATCGGCAATGGAGGCAACCCTAATGTGGCAGGAGTGTACATTAGGCACCCAGATCTACCACTGTGTCTCTAGCGGCTCCTACTGGAAGAATATGTTCCAACTACAAAGCAGAACTCATAGCCCTTCTGATGGCAGCACAGCACATGAATAAGCTGCAGCTGCGAAGATGGTATTTCTTACAGACTCATTGTCAGCTATACAAGCCCTGGAGGCTAAATCCACTGACAGCACAGTACAAAAACTACAAAAAGAACTTGCTCAGCTTTCAGAAAAGGGAGAAATTCACTTGCAGTGGATTCCATCTCACTGTGGCATTGCAGGCATGAGAGTGCTGATGTCTTAGCTAAGGAGGGCAGTGCCAAAGAGCAAATTTTCCAACCCTTGTCTTTTCAAGAGGTCAAAACCCTCAACAGAGAAAATCTGCAGTAGACTGGAAGACAAACACTGGATATGATTATGGAAAAGACTCCCCCAAAGACCTAAGCAGAACAGACCAGGTCATTATATTTCGACTAGCACGGGCACTGCAGACTCAACAAACACTTATACAGACTAGGAATAAATCAAACAGCTCTCTGCCAGTGTCAGCAGGCAGAACAGACACCAGAGCATATCCTGCAGGACTGTCCTCTTCTGTGTGAGCTGAGAAGCAACATGTGCCACCCCGTCGACCTGGGAAAAATAAGCTTTGGGGAAACCTGACAGACCTGAAGCTGTCTGCCCAGTTTGTGTCCACAGTAAATTAAGCGCATGACCAGAGATCGCTGAAGAAGAAGAAGAAGAAGAACTCATACGTTCATTTTGTCAGATATTTGTTGCAGTTTACATTGATAGTTACACTGTTGAACTCACGTTCATTTTTTCAGATATTTGTTGAGTTTTAAATTTATAGTTACTCTGTTGAACTCATAGTTCATTTTGTCAGATATTTGTTGCAGTTTACATTGATAGTTACACTGTTGAACTCACACGTTCATTTTGTCGGATATTTGTTGTAGTTTACATTGATAGTTATTTTGTTGAACTCACACTTCATTTGTCAGATATTTGTTGTAGTTTACATTGATAGTTATTTTGTTGAACTCATACGTTCATTTTGTCAGATATTTGTTGTAGTTTACATTGATAGTTACTCTGTTGAACTCATACGTTCATTTTGTCGATATTTGTTTAGTTTCATTGATAGTTCTCTGTTGAACTCACACGTTCATTTTGTCAATATTTGTTGTAGTTTACATTGATAGTTACTCTGTTGAACTCATACGTTCATTTTGTCAGATATTTGTTGTAGTTTACATTGATAGTTACTCTGTTGAACTCATACGTTCATTTTTTTCAGATTTGTTGTAGTTACATTATAGTTACACTGTTGAACTCATACGTTCATTTTTTCAATATTTGTTGCAGTTTTCACTGATAGTTACTCTGTTGAACTCAGTTCATTTTGTCAAATATTTGTTGCAGTTTTCATTGATAGTTACTCTGTTGAACTCAACGTTCATTTTGTCAGATATTGTTGTAGTTTACATTGATAGTTACTCTGTTGAACTCACACGTTCATTTTGTCAATATTTGTTGTAGTTTTCAATTGGGTAGTTACCTGTTGAACCCCACGTTCATTTTGCAGGTGACTTTGGGTCAGAGTTTGTCCTTTTCGATTCCTACTCACTTAGTCATGCTGCAGTGATACAGCCTGTTAGCAATGCCAAATTTGAAGGTGGGGTCACCTGTGTGTGCCGGGGCCCAAAAGGAAGCAAAGAATAGTACCACTGCAACCTACAATGCATGTCGTAAGAGGGGACTGATGTAGGCCTAGGGATGCTAACCTAATAATAAAAAGCAGCGCAGAAATCGGATGTACTGGCCTACTTATATTACCCGCACGGCGTACAATCGCTCTTAGGCTTAGATCACATACAAATCACAGAGTGGTTGACAAGTGGTCGATATGTAGCGTTGGGAAAAAGAAGAAGGTGGGAGGGTCTTGATAAGCTTTTGTTTGTTGACTTCGTCATCTCCTTCACTGATTCATTCTATCACGTGTTTTTTGAACAGAAATGATTAAATGCAGAAACATTAAAAAAGGAACTATTAGAGATATGAATAAAAACCCTTTTTTTATTTTAAATATTTACAAAATTTTACACAGACCTGTGGATAATAACCCGACAGGATGACCCAGGAGCAAAGGCGATGGGTCAGACATACCTACAGAAGACACAGTTGAGTGTTACTGACAACACTTGGGGAGGAACCCGCAAGGAAAACGAAAATGAGGACGCACTAAACAGACCTGGAGAAGAGGTCTTCTTGAGGAACTGAAGATTGCTCAACTGTTCTGAGAAACCATACAGAGTACAGCCAGAGATCAGGAAAAGTGGCGAACAACTGTTGAGGCCCTATGCTGACGAGGGGCGGAGAAAACTAAATAAGTAGATTCTTGAAGTGAATAGTATGATTTTTTCTTTAGCGGACAATTTTTCTTAAATAGTTACCTGGAACTGAATGCTGTAAGACTGTCCACTATTAAACCCGATACAATGTCTGAAATAGGGTTTGGACCAGGGGTGGGTCTGGAGGCAGCCTACAACATTGGAAAAGTAGGTTGACTAAATTACAATAAATTGTGTTTTTTTGTTTTTTTTTGTTTATCTATGTTATACTATACACAATATGAGCAGGACCATGCAGTATATTTTCTCAGTATGATGCGTCTTTATGGGAAGCTTATGTTCTCATTATTGGACATAATTTTAGTGTGATTGTCGTTTCCTATATTGAGGTAGTAACTCTTTTCCTGACCAGCTCTTGATGTTGTCAAACCAGGATTTTCTCTGCCTTTTTTCTTTCTGCTCAACTGTTCCTGTAGGATAATCTTGGAGAGTGAGCCATGTCTCATACATGCCCGAACCACACAAGTTTACCCTTTTCACGATTGTCAACACTTGTCGACCTGCAAGGTTGATTATTTGGTCTCTTACATAAATATTCATCTTATGTTCTATATAACTAATACGTAGTACCCGTCTGTAACACTTATATTCGAAGGCCTGGATTCTTCGCTCCAGTTCTGCATTGAGTGTCCAGCTCTCACAACCGTACAAAAGAATGGATAGCACCAGCGACCTGTAAATATTAATTTTTACCAAATGAGTGCTGATTTTGCTTTTCCATATCACGTTTAGACGAGACATAGCAGCTGAAGCCATCTCAAGTCTTGACTTGGTCTCCTTACCAGAGTTTGCATCGTTACATATGTAGGACCCAAGGTATTTAAAAGTTTCCACTTCCTCAGCTTTGTCCCTTTAGCCCAGCTGTTTCCCAACGTAGGGCGCACCCCAGAGAGGGCATTTTCATCGTTTAAGGGCAATGGACTCGTTCGAGTTAAACTAATGTTCATGATGTTGCAAAACAAGTATATTGGCTTTTGGATGTCTGTTTACAAAAACGAATGTTGCTTCACAATCATTTTACTGAAGTTTAAAAATCTTCAATAAGCGGAAAGTACTTATATCTAGGTACATTTCTATCTCCGTTTAACAAAGCTTTGAAAGCAGGAAATCATGTGTATTGTGTTAAAACGAGTCATATTTTTTTTAAAAAATCCGTAATTTTCGTCATTTGCCAACCTTGTCATGAAGGCCAAAATGCGTTTATATAGTGCAATCTTGAGTATGTAATAATATTGGGCAGAGCCAGGCATATCATATTTCCACCACAGAAAGCAGATCCGAAGTTTGATATGGCTTGAAATGTTAGATACGATAGGAATGAACTAAGAGACATCAAGGTGATTTGACTCAAATACAGGTTATGGGCCATTAGTCTGATTACCAGAGTAATGGATACTCACTGTGCAGCTGAATTATCAGGTGTCCAGAGTACCTTTTTGTAGTTGTATAGTTAACGAAGGACATTTAAAAAAGGATTACAGTAGAATGTCATGAGATCTTGTTTTCCATGTTTAGCGACAGATTGAGAAGGCATGATTGGGACATACATTTTTAGACAATGACAGAAGAATGTCGATAGTCGAAGTAAAATAAGTCTTTTCCAAGAAATAGCAGATGTGAAATCGCAGTCCTGAAAAAAGTTTTGTAGTAAAGTAATAAAATATTCAACCATCTATATACGAAGGACTTTAAGAAGAGGGAATAATAGAGCAGATAGAGAGCCAAATACAGAACAGCTATCAGGTAGCTAGAATAAAAATAGAAAACTAGACACAGAACAGTTAAAGTAAAGACTGCTGACCAGATTATACGAGAAAAAGAAGAGACCGAATAGCTTCACGAAGATAAACTTTTGGAATTAAAATTGATCAGAATAATTAGAAGAGAACACCTCATATTTTTTCAGAAGACAGTTTTAACCACATAAATGTGAGTATAAATATTGTTAATGATTTTTTTTCCTTCAAATAGTCATGCTACAAAATCAAATTTTCTCAAACGTATGTCACCGGGATGTGACATATATTAATGTATTCACATTAATGTCTTTTACGCCAACAATGCTTGACCAACGAATCAATGAAACGAGGTCGTCTTGAGGCGCATTTGAAGGCGAAACAGTGCTCATATTAATTCAGATTTGAATTCCTTTTAACTTTAAAGACAAATTTAGAAAAGGCAAAATTAAAGTCCCTGTTTATTCTCATACTGCAACTGTCAATCGTACTCTTGAGGCTAGTTATCAAATTTTCTTACTCTTTTGCTAAATGTGGGAAAACCATACTATAGGAAGAATTTAATCAAACCATCAATATCATTCATTTTCAAAACGGTTCTGGAAAAATATACAAAGACAGTAAGCTATGCCTCAGTAACAATACTGTTAGCAATAGAATAGACGAATGGTGAAGATATTGAAATACAACTTGTTGAAAAAGCTGAAAACAAGAAAATTCTCAGTGCAAATGGATGAATCAACTTTGAGAAAGTGTTGATAAGTAGTATTGATAACTTACATAAGATATATTGATAATGGGGATTTTGATGAAAAAAAATGTTGTTCTATAAATCATTAGAAAGCACCTCTACCTCCAAAGATGTATATAATATGATAAAAAAATTACTTATATGTCAAAAATATACCAATGAAAAATATAACATCTTGTACCATAGATGGTACTCCTAATATGATGGCAAGAAAATTGGCTGCTTAAAATTGCTGAAAGATGAGAATCCAGAAATGCTTGATGTGCATTGTAGTTATTCACGGGGAACATTTGGTAGCTAAAATATTTCTCCTGTTCTGAATGAAATACTAAATTAAATTATAAAGTGTATCAATGCTATTAAAGCTAATGCCAAATGTGAGCGTCTCTTCAAGCTATTTTGTGAAAATGCAAACCATGTGAGACTTTCCACCTGAAGTAAGATGGCTCTCGAAGGAACTGAGTGAGATTTATGGAACTATTTGATACTCTTAGTGATTTTTTTAAGCGACAAACCTAAAATGAAGTATCTGTTAACGGTCAATGGTAAAGTATTTGTGAGTTATCTAGCCGATATCTTTGAAAAACAAAATATATTAAATAACCACCTTCAAGAAAGAATAAAACTCTTGTTGATGGAAAAGCTAAGATTTTTGGTTTCATTACCTTTATTGAATTATGTCAGAAATATATTTGCAACAAACATTTGGAAGAGTTTCATTGGCTCCAGAAATGTGAAGTGACTGATACCACTATACTGATACTTGTTATTGTGGACCATCTAAAAATTCTATCCTGATTAAAGAAAGATTTTCTGATTTGAAACAAATTGATTGTAGTCAATGTTTGTGGATTTGTCTGATATTTCAAATATGCAGTATCAAGAAGACCTCGCATAAATGCAAAATCATGAGTCAGTTAAAACTTTATTTAATATAAAAGGAGCGACTGCATGGCTTGTGAGAAACAGAAACCAAATATACAAATTGAACCAAATGTGCAAGAAAACATATTACCGTTTCCATCTTCATATTTAACTGAATGTAGATTTGGTGTCATAACTGATTTGCTGCTAAAAAAATAAAATTGGCTGGATGTAACACCGGGGAGACTTGAGACGGAAGCTAACTAAATTGAAACCTAACATAAAATCTCTTTGTAGCATGTATCAGGCGCAAGGATCTCATTAAGTGTATTAATAAATAATTACTAATAATTAAAATAATATGGAAAATTTATCATTAAAATGATATCATTGAATTCTTTTTCTCCATTATATGTTTTGAAAATTTACTTTTTGGGTGTTTCCTCAACAATTTCCTAGTTATTTCTTCCTAGAACCTAGCATTTAAGTTTCTTCAGTGAAGAATTCAATTTTTGAAATACAATTTTTTGTATATGTTACATAGGAAAGGGGGCATACAGATTTTGGAAAGGCTTAGGTGGGGCATGGCAAAAAAGGTTGGGAAACACTGCTTTGCCAGATATTGGTGTGCTCGTGGCTGTTGCTATGGTTGGGTACCTCTAACAAACAAATTATATGAAGAGAAGAACACATCAACAACAAACGAAGAATGGTGGATGATACCTAAGGTTGCCATACGTTCTCATATTTGCAGACACATCCTCATATTCGAGTAAATAAAAAGAAGAAAAAAAAAGAAGACTATTTAAACTTTTGTTTCTTCTTCTGCATTCGGTTTCGTATGCTCGTCTAAATCTTGAGATGGATTTGTCTCTATGAGGCTGCATGTCAGTTGGAGTTCTTCGAGAGTTTCCGATTGCTTGCTCTGTGAGCTTCGTTCTCGAGGCCTTGTTTTGTTTCTTGTTGTATATATGATGGACATGGCTGCAGGATGTGCTCGGGAGTCTGTGTGTCTGTCCAGCATGCACACTGTGCAGTCTGAGCAGACTTTATTCTGGCAGAAGTATTTGTTTAACTTATGGATAGTTGTTGCCAAATCTAAAATCTAGATACAAGATTCCATTTATTATTCTTATTTATTTTTATTTTTGAGCCAGATGGAAAAGGAAAAGTTTTTGGCGTTGATTATTCACTATTTATGATGGAAACAGCTAAAAAAAGAGTCAAGAAGGGTGTGAATGAAAACAAGATCATGCTGACCATACTAATGTCTCCCAGATTCACTAAACACAGACTCTGTGCAACGAGTCTTTCACACTAATAGCTACTATTTTTGGCCAAATCTAAGGTTGGCTGTGCGTGAAATCTACAGGGTCATGCAGCCAGGGGGCATCATGGTTACAACTTTAAATATGAGCTGCATAAGCAGCACAGGAAAGATAAAATATGGTAGGTTACCTAGGTAACTATATTGTGTACATCATCTTAAATCATCTTGCACCTGGTGTAAGTCATATTTGAAGTTGGCAACTATAAATGAGGTGTTCAGGACAGGAAAGAGCAAGACTATGCTGTAACAAGTAGGCCTACCTTGATAAAGACAACGAAAGTAGTTTGTGTTTCTTCTCCTTACGATGTGAGCAAAGATATGATACCAGCACCTTTCAGTCCAGAACATCTGGTTTCATCATGCGCTTTGGTTTGGTTCACTCTCTCGTTGTTTCAGAATGATAGATTTGTAAAAATTCCTTTTTATATTTCAAAAAAGACGGTATCAGAAGAAAATGGATCCTTGCTGGTGCACAATATATTGAAATAACAAATCGAATATCCCCATGCTGTTTATAACATACATCATGAACAACATATGTAGAGAAGCAGGAATAGAGGAAGAAAATAATATTTCAGAACTTTATTTGCAGATGACCAAGTACTGATTGCAGAAAATGAAGAATCTCTCAGAACAAATTTGAGCTTAGTTAACACCCAGGGTAGAGTACAACATGAAAATAAATATAATAAAGACAGAGACAATGGCAATAAGTAGACAACAAGAAAACCTTACAATAAAACTTCAGAACATAGAAATAAAACAAACAATTGAGGCCAAATATTTAGGAGCGATTTTCACAGCAGATGGAAGTATTGATAGCGAAATCAGCAATCGTTGCAAAAACTAACGGTACTGGACAGTTAACACCACTGTTGTCACTAAAGCAACTCTCATAAGAACGATTTTCTGGCCAACACGATATTACCAGTCAAACATGGCCAATAACAGCAGATAATGAGCAGAAAATCATGACAGAGATGGGGTGGGGTGTCTTAGAAGAGCTGCAGGTGTGACAATAAGAGACAAAATTCGAAATGAAGAAATCTTAAAGACTGGATGAAACCAGTCATTCAATTCATAAAGACAACAGATTAAATGGTTTGGACACCTGACCAGAATGCCCTGGTATCGCCTCCCCAGAAGAGCCACACAGAAAAGTATAATGAGTACAAAGCAAGAGAAAGACCACGCAAAAGATGGAGCGACGACACCCAAGAACAACCTGATCAAAATGAATATCAGCTTACAAAGTGTCTTAAAACAAGCACACACAAGATCCTACCCTCCCCCACTAACACTTCTATAAAGAAGTCAGTGGTGGAAGAGAAAAAAGAAGAAGAACAAATCAAATGGTTCGGGCACACATCAAGGTTACCACAATACAGTCTCCCACAAAGAGCACTAGGACTCATATACAACGGCAACAGACCCAGAGGACGACCACGTAAACGATGGGACTATGGAATATGAGATGCACTAAATTCCACCTTGCAGAGCGCACAGAGGCTTGCTCTTTGTGCCCCTATTTGCGATCTGTTGCCGAAAGTCAAAGAGGGATAGAAAATAGAATAGATATTTCTTATTTTGCATGGACAACAATTTTACATCCTGCTCTTTCTCAATTTTCATCTGCCAATGTTTTGTTATTTACATGTTCACTGAACTGTTATCCTTCGTGTCAAGCTATTGTTGTTCTGCAGAAATGTCAGGATTCATTCTCCAGTGGCGGCTCGTAATTTTTCTTGGTGGGTCTGGCAAAATTCGGAAAAATTGGGTTTTAAAGTATTTACCATTTCTTGTCTATTCCGGGAAGTTTTTACCCCTTCTCTCTCTCTCTCTTTCTCACTCTCTTTATTTCTCTCTCTCCCGAGCGTGTGATCACCACTTAGACTGATGTACACGATTTCCCATAAATTAAACTTTCATATGAAAATCTGATTCATGCAGTCTTAGCATGGGTGTATTTCGTTACATTTTTAGCGCCATTTGGAGCTCTGGTGCTTATCCTTCGGCAATGTCGGGTTTTGCCAGCGTTTACTGGGTTCTCTCCGTCGCTTCGGCTGTCCCCCGCCGACATGCAAAGGGAGCAGGTTGCTATTTTCTTTTTGGATAGCTACCTATGAAACCTCCCCGGTTGTTGAGCGTCATCTGCCAGTTTACCAGTCTTTTTAGACTGCTTGGTTTGCCTCGTCAGTTTTGTGTATGGTTTGCTCCACTAGCCATTGATTGTCCCCAATCAACTACAAGGCAGTAGTGTTATCTGCGAGAAGCAGCTGTGCTCTCTGGATGGAAACCCATCTTCGAGGCTCGCCACCTCGCGTTTATTTTTGGTGCCCATTAGCCCATTTCTGCTTGTGCCGTCGTCCACCGACTGGGTCCCTCCCTTTTTCCCCGTCCCTTGTGCTCACATTGTTCTACTGGGCGATACCGTACCCATTTATATCTCACAGTGCACAGTTTATCACCATTCGGTAGGAACTTTTGCACTGGATTCAAGTTTTACTGGGCTTCCAGTTTTCGGCACAATTGGGTCGTCCGTCACCCTACGTTTGCCACGCCTTTCTCGCTCCATCTTCAGCACCGTGCATATCTGTGTCCCCTCCCCAGGTGGGCTACCCTTGTATCGTCCGTATGCGTGTTCGCTCTACTTTGGTGTCTGCTCACCGTGTTTATCTGTTTTCTCCCCGTGCTCACATTTACTATGCCCCGAGACTGTCATGACACACCCAAATCAATTCGAACTCCCCTCGTGGCTCGAGTTTCACCACTATGGGCCCAGTCTCTTCTCTGGATGCACCTTTCATCCATTTATGTTTATTTGTTCAGCTTTTCCCATCGGCAGGGAGATATGTGCATTAATAGTCACTCTGGGATTCTGCTCGTCTATGTTGAGAGCGAATCTCATCACTACTTTTACGAGTAGCTCTCCCTCGATCCCTACGCGCTTAGAGATAAGAACCGTTGTCTGTTTCCAGGGTCACGGCGTGGATGGGGAGGATAGGATCTTGGTTAGTGCCAGCTCACTAATCCTGGCGCGACGTTGTCCCCATGCGCCTTAGACCCCATTATCCCTTTTTGAAAAAGAACAAACGCCTCTGTTCTGCAACAGCTTGATACTAAAGAGAGTTGGCTATTAAATAATATAAAATCAAGGACAATTAAATATTTTAAACACATCAAACGACAGGAGCGCCTAGAGAATATAAAAAAAAACTTGTCTGGAACCAAATTGAAAATGCGGCACCTGACAACAAACACGAATTTGTGAATGATATCAGGGCATCGTAAACATATTAGGTGATGTTGTAATATATAATCTCCACAGTAAACGTAGAAAACAACTCGTTTGTTGTGGTTGATGGCTACGTTTGTAAAGAATATGCCACGATGTTCATCCTATATGTATCAACTGTGAAAAAGTGAAATTCTTCACTTCTGTTTGTATTCTTTGTTTATAAAGGTAATTTATATAAATACCCCTCCATTAGCCTACCTTATCGTGGTTGGAGGTTTGTGTGCCTTTAGGATCCTTCAGGCTATGTAGGAGTCTAACTCCTGGCAGGTCTAACCAAGCCGAACAGACTGAAGGTGAAAAGGGCCCGACCAAAGGCAGGGAGCAGGATGAGGCCTCATAAGGTGACAGTGCAGAACCCACCGGCGAGTGGTAAATGCTCTGGCTACAAACCCCATCCCAGCTATGGGACAAATAGCACTTGTCCCTCTCTCTCTTGAGAGGACATCCTTTTCTTGTCTTGTCTTCTACTTCTTTACACTTTCCCTAAGCCAAGGGATTAACTACAGTGTCCAGGGAGCACACCTGCAAAGCCTGGTTGGTGAGCCAGGGAACAGAAGGCTGAAGTCATAGAGTAGGACGACTCCAGACAAACCCGGGAAGACAGATCTCGTCAGCAGGGGCTGCAACTGTCTGAGAACAACCTCAAAAAGATGTCCTCAGAAACGGAATGTGTCAGCCATTATTGGCGGGAGGAATCGACACATACGAACAACTCAAATGGCCATGCGCAAATATTTATATAACTGTGGTGCCACCACCATGAGAAACAGCCAGGTGGTGGTGGACCGGACCCCTACCTCGAGGGTCCCCCCTTAGCTACTGGCGGCCCTGTTGATTCTTGCAAAGCCAGGGAGGACAGGGTATTACTACTGGCAGCAAGGACAAACTTTCACCCCTCACAATTATGCAATGGGAATGCAGAAGGTAACCAACAAAAACGAGGCTAGAGGAACGTCTGCGAGCAGAAAGATTGACATCTGCTGTATCAAGGACGCACCTTAATCCGGGGAAAAAGATTCAGCATTAGAGGATTTGAAACCTTCCGTCAGGATAGAAAAAATAGACATAAGGGTGGAGTAGTAACACTAGTTCGTAATTCCATACCGGCAGTTGAACTTCACAGGTCAAATCAGATGAGCACAGAATTCATAGCTGTTCAACTCCTTTATCAACAACACTAAGATGACACTATACAATATATACTCACCACCCTCCATTCAAACTGAGCTGGAGCTATCAAAGTTCAAGATGACAACTTGCTATAGTGGAGACTTCAGCCACTCACCAAGCTGGGGCTATGACACGCTAGATCCTCGAGGTGAAAGCCTGAAGAATGGCTGATCACCAACAGTCTCACCATTCTCAACCACCCAGATGATCCTCACATGTTACCCCACGACGGTGGCGCACAACAAGCACCACAGATCTGGCTTTTGCTACAGACGACATTCACATGATAACCGAAAGGCAAGTCTGCGACCAGATTGGAGGTAGTGACCATAGACCAGTGAAACTCCTCATAAATAACATTAACAAGGAGGAACTTACAAACTCTGCCCCTAGTTGGAATTACAAAAAGGAAGACTGGAAGCTATTCCAAAAACTAGCAGACAAGTACTGTAAAGAAATTAATCAATCAGGAAAAGTGGACAGAGATGCACGTTCATTCAATAAAGCCATTTTAGATGCTGCAAAAAGGCTATACCCAGAGGGAGGAGAAAAACTACAAGCCATATTGGACACCAGAGATGGAAGTTCTCCATAACTCGCTTTGCAGTGCCAGAAATACAATGGAACTCGCACCAACGGACCAAATGTAATGCAACACAATAGAGCAAGGGCCCTTTATGTTAGAAAAAGAAACCAGCAGTGTAGAAAATCCTGGAAAGAAAAGACAGCCTCTTTGAACATGGAAAAGATACTCAAAAGTTGTGGAGACTTACAAAGCCCTGAATTGATGACAACCCATCTAGAGGAAAACTGTTCTCCAGCAAGGAACAACTTCTCTGGGAAAGCAGCCACCTGATGGCCCAGTGTTACAAGCAGAAAGCTCATGCTCAATAAGTCAGGGGCAAGGGAAAGAAGTCAAGTGAGATAAATGCTACATTCAAAAAACAACAAGTGAACCCTGTATGGGGTAGACATCACACTGACTGAGCTGCAGAGAGCACTGAAAAGCTCAATCGTAAAAAGGCCCGGGACCAGATGGAGTATCAAACGACATGCTCAAACAAATAGGCCCAATAACTGAAGTCTTCTACTCCAGATTTTTAACAATAGTTGGAGACAGGGAAGAGTCCCAGACATCTGGAAAAATGCCACAATCCACCCAATTTTCAAAAGTGGAAAAGACAAAAGGATCCGCAGAGCTACAGACCTTTTAAGTTTGCTAAGTTGCACTGCAAAACTGCTGGAAAAGTGATAACCACTAGACTCCAGTGGTTTTAGAATCCCAAACCCTAAACTGGATCCAGCCCAGACAGGCTACAGGCAGCATAGAAGCACTGATGACCAAGTGGCATACCTCGCACAGGACATGAAAATGGCTTCCAAGAAAAAGAAAACCCTCACAGTGTTCTTCGACATGTCTAAGGCCTTCGACAAGTCTGGAAAGATGGTTTGCTACTCAAGCTCTTACGCAGTGGAATACAGGGTAGAATGTACTATTGGATAAAAGACTTTCTTACCCATGACAAGCATCTGTAAAATTGGATGGAGTGCACAGTCCCAGATTCAAATTAAGAGCAGGAGTCACAGAGTGGCGTACTGTCCCCATTGCTTTTCCTGGTATATATTAATGATCTGCCACAAACTGCCCAGACATGTATCACACTCTCTCCATGCTGATGATCTAGGGTGTGTGGTACACCTCCAGTTCTGGGTCCTGCCATCTTTAAACTCCAGGCCAGCCTGAACAGCGTCATAATTTGGGCAAGTAAATGGGGTCTAGAAATAAACCGGAGCAAAACTATAGCAACGCTTTTCTCATTGTCAACAAGGAAGAACACTTCAGACTGAAATTTAACGATGATATCGTTCCCCGTTCCCATATTCCAACCTTTTTGGGAGTTCAGCTTGACAGTCGTCTGACATGGAAACATCACATAATGGAAACAAACAGAAAAGGGTGAGAGGCAAAGTGTGATGCGGAAGCTGGCTGGAACTACCTGGGAGCTGATATTCGAATCCTGAGTCAGGTGTACACTGGTGCAGTTAGACCGACCCTCGAATATGCATCATCGCATGGATATCAACAGCCCATTCAAACAAATCGATACTGGAAAAACACAAAACAGGTGTCTGCGTACTATTTTGGGAGCCATGAAATCTACCCCAATTGTAGAAATGGAAAAGGCAGCCAACATCCAGCCCTTGGAAGACAGAAGAAGGAGAAAAGTGATTCTACAGACTGAAAGGATCAAAGAATGCCTCACCATCCACTGCATGAAAAAATGCAGCTAGAACAAGAACAGACTAAAGCGCACAAAATCTAAACCACAAAGCAAAAGAAATAGGAAAGTCATACTTGGAACTACTAAATCACAATTCCATACCTGAAGAATTGCTTTTGATCACTGAGGAACCAGACTCAGTACCACTAAACTTCTCAACCTCCATCCCTAAATTATTAAGCAAAGATGCCGAGCCTAATCTAGTGAAAAAAACAATTACAATGGAACATCTCCATTACATGTTTCCAGAAGACAGCTGGATAAGATTTCACAGATGGATCGGCAATGGAGCAACCATGAATGGTGGAGCAGGAGTGTACATTAGGCACCCAGATGCTACTGTGTCTCTAGCGGCTCCTACTGGAAGAATATGTTCCAACTACAAAGCAGAACTCATAGCCCTTCTGATGGCAGCACAGCATGAATAAGCTGCAAGCAGCTCAAGCAAGATGGTATTTCTTACAGACTCATTGTCAGCTATACAAGCCCTGGAGGCTAAATCCCCTGACAGCACAGTACAAAAACTACAAAGAGAACTTGCTCAGCTTTCAGAAAAGGCAGAAATTCACGCAGTGGATTCCATCTCACTGTGGCATTGCAGGCAATGAGTGCTGATGTCTTAGCTAAGGAGGGCAGTGCCAAAAAGCAAATTTACCAACCCTTGTCTTTTCAGGAGGTCAAAACCCTCATACAGAAAAATCTGCAGTAGACTGGAAGACAAACACTGGATATGATTTGGAAAAGACTCCTCAAAGACCTAAGCAGAACAGACCAGGTCATTATATTTCGACTAGCACGGACACTGCAGACTCAACAAACACTTATACAGACTAGGATAAGTCAAACAGCTCTCTGCCAGTGTCAGCAGGCAGAACAGACACCAGAGCATATCCTGCAAGACTGTCCTCTTCTGTGAGCTGAGAAGCAACATGTGGCCACACCCAGTCGACCTGAAACTAAGCTTTGGGAAACCTGACAGACCTGAAGCTGTCTGCCCAGTTGTGGTCCACAGTAAATTAAGCGCATGACCAGAGATCGCTGAAGAAGAAGAAGAAGAAGATATAAATACTATTTCAGTATATATAATATTTTTAATAAGGATATTATATAAATAACAGGATTGTTATATTATTCTGATATAATATTTATATTTTAGCGTTATATATCAACTTTCAAAGCTAATCAGTATCTCGTTGAAAGTAATAATTATGAACAAATAATGTCTAAAATAATAAGTATAGGTTACTCAATATTTTTTGTGGGCGGGCCCACTAGCCCTTACTGACGAGTCGCCCCTGCATTCTCCCAACATTCTATAGCCATTTCTATCTCCTTTATTTAAATGAAAATTGTCAATGCTTTATAAACTGTATGACTTAGAGAAGTTTACCATGTAAGGAACAAATCATGTATATCTGTTGGGGAAGAATGTGCATCATGGATGTAGCTAAGTTTACCATGTAAGGAACAAAGTATGTATATCTGTTGGGGAAGAATGTGAATCATGGATGTAGCTAAGTTTACCATGCTGAACAAAGTATGTATATCTGTTGGGGAAGAATGTGCATCATGGATGTAGCTAAGTTTACCATGTAAGGAACAAATCATGTATATCTGTTGGGGAAGAATGTGCATCATGGATGTAGCTAAGTTTACCATGTAAGGAACAAAGTATGTATATCTGTTGGGGAAGAATGTGCATCATGGATGTAGCTAAGTTTACCATGTAAGGAACAAAGTATGTATATCTGTTGGGGAAGAATGTGCATCATGGATGTGTAGCTAAGTTTCCATGTAAGGAATAAAGTATGTATATCTGTTGGGAAGAATGTGCATCATGGATGTAGCTAAGTTTACCATGTAAGGAACAAAGTATGTATATCTGTTGGGGAAGAATGTGCATCATGGATGTAGCTAAGTTTACCATGTAAGGAACAAAGTATGTATATCTGTTGGGGAAGAATGTGCATCATGGATGTAGCTAAGTTTACCATGTAAGGAACAAAGTATGTATATCTGTTGGGGAAGAATGTGCATCATGGATGTAGCTAAGTTTACCATGTAAGGAATAAAGTATGTATATCTGTTGGGGAAGAATGTGCATCATGGATGTAGCTAAGTTTACCATGTAAGGAACAAAGTATGTATATCTGTTGGGGAAGAATGTGCATCATGGATGTAGCTAAGTTTACCATGTAAGGAACAAAGTATGTATATCTGTTGGGGAAGAATGTGCATCATGGATGAGCTCGGAATGCCATCAAGTCGGTTCTTCGACTTCTTCTTCAGCGATCTCTGGATCGCTTAATTTGTGGACCCAAACCAGGCATCAAAACGGTCTCATTCCCCAAAACTTGTTTT